>CM050897.1:3922500-4030000 GCA_027726005.1 Juncus effusus | reverse complement strand
TGTTATATACCATATACCGGACTGATCCAGCATAAGAATGCTACATATTTTACGTCATTAACGATTCTTGTAACATAAAGTATTTATAGTCCTTTGACTGGAAGTTGTCTCGGTTCCCAACATGAAGAATTATATACTTTAGCATAATCTAACACTTTATTTAACTGGGTGGTCATAACGGTTATGATTAGGTATCTAATGAATCATGTAGAGGAATGAGTATAATCAAGACGGGATTTGTTCCTCTCATTAAATGAGAGAGATATCTTTAGGCCTCTTGATGGATTAAACTGAAGAAATATATGACCATACTCAAATGAATTAATAAGAGCTATTAATATCATTTCTTTGTTCAGTTTAATTTGGGATCAAGAAATGTTAATCGATTAATACAAGGATGACGTATTACATGCCTTATTATCGATACAGATATCATGTGATAAAGGGACCAAATACATGATTGTTGATTAGGTAAATCAGATCACCGATATTCACTTAATTTGGATAGTCATGATGTCTTACTAGAGGCCGCTCATGATTTATACAATGTTAGGTCTGTTGTCAATATTAAGTGAACCAACAGAGTCACACACAAAGAGTAAACTGAAACGGACGCAGAAAATTCTAACTTATATGATGTGTTGCATACGAATGTCACAAAAGATATTGTCATTTTATGTGATTAGTGATACATATGTATATAAAGATTATGGACACAAAAGATCAAGTAATCTAGAAGATTCTAGATGATGACATTTGGATAAGGATGAAGGATGTCATACACATCTCTTGATATGTAGAGAGGCAACTCTTTACCCTAATATAATGATATACAGAGGTCCAAAATTCTGCATAATATTATTCTCTCTCTCTCTCCCTCTCACTCTCTCTCTCTCATAATAATATATTCTCTTTTGTGTGACAAAAGAGAGAAAATATCATTTTCTTTTGTATGACAAAATAATGAAAGGATATTTTTTTTCGTATTATAAAATGAAAGGTTGCGATATCATATGAGAGAAATCATAGTCGGTTTAAACATCTTTTGTGAGACAAAAAGAATAAGATGAAAATAGTTTTCTTGTGCAAGAAATGAACAAGCATACTAGCATATACAGTTCTTCTTTCCCGTTTTAAGAAGTTTGTTCATGTGGATACCGGTAGAGGTATTTGTGTTTTCGGCGCTTGTGACCTGTTCGGCCTAAGAAGATGGGAACGGGTTGTTGAGAGTTTCGGTGGAGATCTATTGTGTATGCGGTAGATGGCTTCCGCATGATCCAACATAGACGGTCTTGGCGGACGAAAAATCGGTTTGGACGGTAACTGATTGAAAGGCGCTTGATGGCACGCATGGTTTGAGTGTCACGGATTAAGCGTAATCCAAAAGGTATCTTTAAATTTTATTTTTTTGATTTAACTGATATGAATGGATCCTCGGATTGGCTTTGGACCAAATTTTTATTTTCCGCTGCGTTTTTGAAACCCAATAGTTGTTCAGGTTTGGGTCAGGCAGGTTCAGGTCATTATGATTTTCTAAATTTTTCATATCGGGTCAAGTTGGGTTTCGGGCGGGTTTCTCAGGTTCGAGTCAGATTTGCTACCTCTAAGTTTCAAATGGCTTAGTAGCTAATTTACCGGTTTCTTTTAAAAGATCAAGAATATATTTTCTTTGAGATATAAAAAGATCTTTACTCAAATAAGCAACTTTCATCCCTAAAAAATATTTTAGCTTACAGAGACATTTGATATTAAAATTTTCTTTTAGATAGCATTTGACCATATTAATTTTCAGTTCATCATTACCTGAGAAAATAATATCATTGATGCAAATAAGAAAAAATTTGTGACAAATTAGCCAAACTTGTAGAAATGTAGGGCGTATTGGTTAAGAAGGTATGCCAGATGATCGTCCGAAAGTGAAGGCTCTGTTTAGGAACATTTCACCACCAATGAAGAACAACTAAACTGTGTGAAAAAAGCAGTGGTTGTCGATGGTTCTAGGCTAGATGAAGAGACAAGAGATAAAATCAAATATCATAAGTGATAGTTATTATTTTCCTGTAACGGTGCCTTCACTAAAATTGGCTATCATAGATGGTTTGTTATATAATACCGATGATTTTGTGAAATCGCCGCCGATAAACTTATCAGCGACCGTACCATTACTGAAAAGAAAAACCTCACTAAAAATCAATTTTCTAGCAATGTTAAAAAAAAACACCTCAAAATTTTTGTGTACCGGCATTTGAACCATCCGCCAGAAGAATTCCAGCACTACATACCACTTTTTCTAGTAGTGTATGCAACTAAATTGTTATATATGTTTGATATTTACCCCTTATGCATCTGAATTCTGAACTGCTCTAGAGTGATGGCCGGCTTCGATGGCTTATGTTTTTTTTAGATTAAGATCATAAAAATTCTACAATCAAATACAAATCGAGAGTACAATATAAAGTGTACAAAAGGAAATATGAAGTACAAGCAAATATGAAGTACAACTAGGGTATTGTACCTCAAATTATAACCCAGTACAAAATGAAACTAAAATAAAATGTACAACACGATTTTGTACATAACATTTTCCAATAATACACGAATATGAACTTTCTACCTATGAGTGACACATGTCCTCTTTTGAAATTTCTACAGCAAGCTTGATAGTTATATTTACGAAACGAGTCAATTTAAATGAATATATTATCCAATTCACTAGTAGTCACAATATGAGTTTTTATACTGATCTTTTGTGGCCATTCTTTACATTTAATAAATGCCCTTAAACTTTATCAATATTACAATATATGCCATTCGGTATTTTGAACATGTTGAGTATTTTAAAAGTGAATGGCAATATTGTTATTTTTCCAAAAAATGAGAGTATATTTTTTGTCATTAATTTTAGAGAAATTATACATAGCTCAAAATTTGTCACCTTATTTGAATATTATTATTTATTTTTTAGTGATTAATGGTCATATAAATAAATGATAATTATAAATTAAGTGGTGATTAAATTTTTAATTATATGCAGTTAATCTAATTATTAGATGGTTATTAAAAAACAAATAAATTAAGAAAACTATTAAATAAGACTATTATCAATTTTGATCATTTTAATAATCACCAAGGTGATGATCTTAAGAGGTCTCTATATACATTCCAAATCTTATTAGATTTTTGTAATGAAAATCAAAATTTTAACTTACAAAATTCTTGATTAATTTTTTTTAAATAATTTGTGATATGTACCTTTAAAATTTTAAATATCAAATTTATCATTAATAAAAATACATCCCCGAAGCGGAAAAAGAGTTACAAGCTAGTTACATATATCGATATGAAGATAAAGTAAATATGAAGCACAACGAGGATATTGTACCTCCAATTATAACCTATGAGAAGCATCGATAAGATAAAATGTACAACGTGATATTGTACATGAATTTCATCCAATATAAGCAAACAAATATCCTCATAATTATTCGATGGTGTCCTCAAATAAAGGATTGAAGATGCAGCACTCAGTAGGCTAATTCGTCGAAAATGCCGTCGATGTTGCAGCCATATTTTCCGTGGTATAACTCCAGTAACTGTTCTGATTGTGTAATTCCTGTCATTAATACGCAGAATAAGTTTGTTTCGTCCTTAAATTTCCCTCACATGTCCATGTGTTTATGACATCGTAAACAAGATACACGGTTAAAGTACATGTGTTAAACAAGATCCTAAAAGTGATTAAAAAATAATTAAATAATTAAAATTTAAATATCATTTATCTGTGGAAACCACTTCAGTAACTTCTTTCAAGTATCTTGTTTCATTATAACCTCTTCTTTCCAATCCATCCTACATAAAATGGCAATACAAGATATGCTTATACTTGAATAAAAGTTACATCTATTATTATATATTTCAATAAGAAAAAAGGTTTTTTTGAGGCAAGCTTGACAATAAGGAAAAAGGTTATGTTTATTATATCGTAATATATTGACGAACCTTGGCAATCTTCACTATTTCCTCAGCAATATCTCTTAGCACCCCTCCTCTAAAAGGTGTTTTCAGACCAAAAATTGGCACCTAACAAAAATGAATTATTTCAATCTGAGGCTTGAATAAGTTTCTAATTTAATTCATCTTTTTTATGTTCAACCTGTTGGTGTAACATTTGTCTTTCATCGTTTGTCCAGTCAGTTGTCAAGTCTGTAACAGTTTGCAATGAAACTTCATCATACAACAACCCGACCTGCAAATACAAATTTTTTGGATTCATATTTTTTTATCATCAGTGCTCGGTGAATTTCACGATTTAATTTGTATTTATGTCAAATAACAAATTCACCCTAGGACCAAAAAATGAGTTAAATGAAAACAGACCCAAAATCCCGGCACTGCCCATGCGCTCCACAAAGAACCGCAATCTGAACCTCTCATTTCTATGTACTTTTTCAACCTAGTCTGTATATTACCCGTCATATTAATTAAACTCTTATGGACACAATTAGCCATAAATAATTAGCGCAATAGATCAATTCGAAAAATAAATATGAAATAACCTCAGGGTAAACAAATCCCAGGTGATCTTCCCAATCTTTGAGTGTTTGTCTCTCTCCAGGGAGTTGAAGTTTTCCTTGCATGAAATCCTGAATAATATGGACAAAATCAACTAAGAAAGGGAAATTCTTCAAAAAACCCCTAACTTTTCTAGAATTACCAAAAACCTCCTAACTTTTCAAATTCTTCAAAAATCCCCTATAAAATGGAGTGAATTTTTTTTTCCCCCTATGGGGTTAACTTTAATTTTTCCATCCAATAAATTTTTTAATGGACCAAAATGCCCTTATTAATTATTTTCATATTTAATTTTATTCAATTAAAAATAGAAAATGTATTTTACATGAAATATAATTATTCAATGAGAACTAAAATATGAGCAAAATCATATAAAATATTAAAGAAGGAAATAATATTTTATGTAATATAAAATTATAATTTATATAATAGTAAAATATATTATTTAATATAAATCATAAAAATAATTAATGCATCAAAAAATGATTTCATAGAATAATATTATAAAATATCATGAAATATTATTTTGAAAAATATTATTTTTCATTTATTTATTATTTTTAATTGAATAAAATAAAATATAAAAATAATTACATAAGGGCATTTTGTTCAATTAAAAAATAAATTGGATGGAAAAGTTAAACATAACACCATTGGGGGCTAAACAAAAATTTTAATCACTTTATAGGAATTTTTGAAGGAATCTAAAAAGTTAGGGGGTTTTGGATAATATCCAAAAAAGTTAGGGGGTTTTTGAAGAGTTTCTCATTAAGAAAAAAGTGATATTTGAAAAAGAAAATGCTACATAGAATTAAACATAATGATAGTATAGTAATGTTTACTCAAACAAATAATCTCATATCCTAATGATTGAGTATTTTGTGGAGATAAAATAAGTTGTAGGTTCAGATCACATATATATGCTGTCAGAGGTGGCAAACGGGCGGGTCGGGTCGGGTTCGGGTCGGGTCAATTCGGTTCGGGTCAATTCGGGTCACGGGTCAATTCGGGTCACGGGTCGCTCGGGTCGCGGGTCATTCGGGTTTCGGGTCATTCGGGTCTCGGGTCGTTCGGGTTTCGGATCATTCGGGTTACGGGTCATTCGGGTTATTTCGGGTCATTCGGGTTCGGGTCGCGGGTCAGTTGACTTACGTCAGACTCTGGTCAAAGTCACTCAGATTAGAGGTCGTTAGTCATCCGAATTGATATTTCAGGTCATTTGAGTTATTCTGGTCACTATTATCAGGTCAATTATGTTAGAACAAGTCATAAAATTCTCAATTTCGAGATTTTTTTAATATTAAAACAAAAAAAAAGTTTATTTTCCGGTCAAATCGGACGGGTCATTCGGGTCACGGGTCAATTCGGGTCACGGGTCATTCGGGTCATGGGTCGTTCGGGTCGCGGGTCATTCGGGTCGCGGGTCGTTTGGGTCGCGGGTCGTTCGGGTTTCAGGTCGTTTTGTGTTGCAGGTCGTTCGGGTTTCGGGTCGTTCGGATTGCGCGTCGTTCGGGTTTCGGGTCGTTCGGATTTCGAGTCATTTCGGGTTTCGGGTCACTCGGGTTCGGGTCGGGTCGGGCGGGTTTTTCGGGTCGGGTCAGATTTTTGCCAGCTCTATATATGCATCAATAATTAATAAAGCAAGCAATATTTCTTTTTTTCTTGCAGGTATTTCTCATTTGAGTACTAAAACTAAGTAAAAATTTGCGTAAAGATTAAGTTCCAACGTGCTGTATATAGATTATAATACCTGCAAAGATAAAACAATAATGTCTCAATGAAAGAAAGGTACATATGACAATTAAATAGAGGAACAATACCCGAAAGGTCACCCCACTACAATCAATGGTCTTGGTATTTCGAGACACAATACATAGTTAAGTCCATAGCATAATCCACATTATCTTCAAATCTAAATAAAAGAACAAAAAAAGTAGACCTTATTTTTTTTATCATCATGTGATAGGGTTTACAGTATAAGTTGTTTATTTAAATGAAAAGTGTGTTCACAATAATTGCAGTTACATTAGTAAAAATTTAAATTCATTTATAATAGGAGAACGATTGACTTTTTTCTCTAATACTATTAATAAATTATGACGAAAGAAGTGATCCTGATACATAATCTCACAAGTTTGAAAGTAGTAGTACGATAAATTATCTGCTCAAAGTAAGAATAAAAAAAATTATGTACCCAAAGGAGTCATTAAAAAAACGAGAGGGTATGCCACAACGAGCTCTGTCTGATTTTGACCAAGAATAACTGCATGCAATTCACAACACATAATAATATTTGCATGATGAATTAGGAAAATATAGATCAAGATAATAAGTTGGCCAAATGAAAACCTTCTGGTTGTGAGGTAGCCGCTCGGTTTGCCTTCCTTGAAGGGTGAACTTGCAAATATTGCTGTCGCAATCTGTTAAAAGACATTTATAAAGGTTCACATCACTGAAGAACTTCATAGTTCATACTTCATATATCTATTTACATATTTAGTTAATCAAGGATCGAATAGTTAGGATTTCTGTAGGTTCTTACAGGCTGTAAAGAGAGAGCTGCCCGAAATTTCTTATTCATATCTTCTTCAGAGCCGAAATCTAAATTAGCCTGCCATATGCAATTCAAAGAATGTCACCCCTTATGAAATGTCTTTATAAGCATAAATACAAATATATCTAAGAAGTAAATGAAATAAAGTGTGTAACTTGAACAGTGCAGGCTCGCAAAGATGCATCAATACCAAAGATAGAATATATGGACATGTTGTCTAATATGAGATGGCATCTAACCTAAATGAAATGAGAAATTTAGTTTTGTAAATTCTATCTCAAGTTAAAATATGAAAATTATAAAGAAGAAAACTAATTTATATACCTTTGGATTTTTGGGTATGTCGTCAAGAGTCCACTTTGGTAAGAATCCACCTCCCATGAACCCCATGTTCATCTCTTTCGCAACCGATTTGACCTAATGATAAATAATAACAATTTTCTCAAAAAATTATTAAAAAAAACACTATTTTGTCAAAATAAATTATGTTACATAATTATATACCTGAAGAATATGAGAATGGATCTCTTCACATGTTTCATGTAATGTTTCAACAGGTGCACCACTAAGCTCTAACTGACAACCAGGCTCTAACGTGATGTTTTTCTTCCCCTATTCAATATATACAATAAATTTTATATATTTCTCTTTAGAAAGTTTGGTTACTTTCATTTCATGTCTAGTTAATGAGAAAAATGCACCTGTTTGAGGCCAGTGAAAAGGCCTCCATCTATTATTTTGTCCGAATTGAATCTTTCAGATATAACATTCATAAAATCCTTGAGTTGCTCATAATTCAAAGGGCGAAGAGTCTTCAAATCGTATCCAAACTTTTCATGTTCTGTACCAACCCTGCATATAATTTATGTAAAGATCATCCTAATTACAAGTATATATTCCCGCAAGCATTAAACATGCATGCATCATCTTAAAATTATTTTCATATCGCCTCCTCTAGCTTCAAAAAAAAAAAATCTTTTCATACCATGCATTTAGTGTTGGTAATTTTAAATTTTATTTTTCATTTTTCTTCTTAGATCTTTTACATTTGTAGATAACTTTTGTTTCTATTCAATATAGGCAATTGCGTACTACTTCAAAAAATCGTTCCCTATTAAGTTTTTGATACCTTTATGCAGTTAAATCAAAATAAAAAAAAGAAAGAAAAAGACCATAAAAAAAAGCAAAATAAAAGATAAACTACTAAATAATGGGCAAAGATTTTTCTCAATCAAATAAATTAAAGGAGAAAAAATATTATGATATTTGTAAATACATACCTCCACTGATCCTTAGGTTTGGAACCAGAGGCGAAAAATTGTATCAAATCGTCTTTCGTGACCGGCTCAGTCATTCGCTACAACAAGGCATCTTTGTCTTGGCTTCTTTCTCATGCTAAACCTAGATGAATGGTATATAGCCAATCTCTCTTCTTTTGTCCCGAGTCCTTTGGTCAGACTCAAAGTTTTGTCATAATATACATAAGGAGAAAGAGCCATTGTTATTATTACCTACAATTAATTGATCATTTTGTTTTTTTGTAATATTTCCTATTTTTCAGTTATATTTCAAATTGGATAAAAATGAGTGCAATAATGGATTTAGTACCTAATTATTCGGAGAGAGAGGTTGGCAATTTAAGGGAAGGAAGGAGGGGCTTTATAGGAGGCAAGCATGCACTTGATGTTTTTTATATCAACTTGTTTAAACTTAAAGACCGAATATGTCCCTTCATCATTTGAACCGCTATTATTGACACGTGACGAATAAAGTGTGTTATAAATTATGATGTTTAAACAAACCTCAACATATAGAAAGAAATTTTCTATATACTCTATACATTCAACATTAAAAGAAAATTTTAAAGTGATATATGTTCTTGGCGAGGTAACAATATATAGTTATTAAGGTGAAAGAGCAGAATGCGCCCATCTTCAACAACAAAAGGAGACCGTCAATACCGCTAGCCACTACAATACTGGATGAATCATCAGAGGCAAACATTGTGCTAGCTTCATGCTGCAAGGAGATGAAGCATGATGAGAGAGAAAACTTGTTAATTACCATTTCTGTTTTTGTTTCTTTGATGAACGATCTGTAATGACTTTTTTTATTATTTAATGAAATTGAGAGGTGATCAACTTGCACACCACTCTTAAAAAAAGGCAAATAACAATACTTATTACAAGGCAAATATAGCATTTCATGTGGTAAAATATTGTTCATGTAATAAATACTGGGAAACTCTTCAAAAACACCCTAATTTTTGTGGATATTATCAAAAAAAACCTTGACTTTTTAGATTCCTTAAAAAAACCTATAAAGTGTGTTGAAATTTTTTTACCCACCTATGACCACTTTTCCATCTAATGTAAAGGAGGATGATGTTAAATTTTAAAAAATGGCCAGTTTACTCACCATATAAAATAAAATCAAAAGGTTATATTTGTATTAGGATACTAATATTTTTTAACAAAAGTACATAATATTTTATTGAACAAGTTATTTAGCAAAAAGAGTTCTCCTAGAAATAAAAATAAAAAACCCAAAATAAAAAATATTTTGTTCAAAAATATTCGTATTTATTTCATGGTAAAAATATATTATTTATTATTTATTTTTTAGTGAAATTTAATTGAAAAATAAATTGCTAAAATATTATTATACAAAAAAAATGGCAAATCCTTCAAAAACCCCCTAGTTTTTCTCGATATTATCAAAAACCCCAATATTTTTCATTTCTTCAAAAATCCCCTATAAAGCAACTTGAATTTTTATTTTACCCCCTATGGAGTTAAGTTAAACTTTTCATCCATTAAATTTTTTTATGACCAAAATACCCTCATTAAATTTTATTTATATTTTATTGAAACCAAAATAATAAATAATTTATTACATCAAACATAAATAAATGAGATCTAAAATATAAATAAAATCATAAAAAAATAATTAAAAAAATAATATTACACTTAGAATAAAATTATACTACATCCCGAGCTTGCTCCGTGGAACAAGAAGGATGATGAAAAACATGATGCACGCTCAGATGATTGACGCGAGCGACGTGAAGGCTGTCCGACGATCGACACGACAAAAGACGAGAAAAAAGGCACGATGACCGAGGAAAGGACAAGAAAAAGAAGTCAAAAGGTCATTCCGCCAAGGTGGCCGTGTGGGGAGACGAGTCGAGCGATTCATCCGATGGTTCCGGTTCGGACTCCGACTCCGAATCGGACATGGCGAATGCCGCATTCATTGCATATGATGATGTGGACGAGGTGTGCGAAAGGGCGATACAGGAAATGATTCGACTAGGACAGCTTCCAGCTCAACCCCATCCTTCTCCCGCGACATCCTTCATCGACACGACTTCCTCCGGTTCTTCCCGCGAAATGAGTCACGAGGTATATATCCAGATCCCACTGTAAATTATGTTTTAGAAGAGGTAAAGGTTCCTAGTTCCAATCAAGTTATTAAAAATGTAGAACCCGGTACCCGCGATGAATAGAACAAGAGTTAAAAAGGCTTCGGGAGTCTCTTATTAGTACCTAAAAACTACTCATTGTTTCCGAAGCTTCGGTAAGGTCGTACAAGGCAAAAATAAAAGGATTTGAAAAATTAAATTTAAATAATAATAACAACTCAACCGACGAAAACTTAAACAAGAAGATAAATATTGTATTTGTGAAAAATTAAAAACCGAAATTAGTCATCTAAAAGTCGAAGTTATAAGTTTAAAATGTGAAAATAAATCTCTCAAGTCTGATTGCACCAGCAATGTCACAAGCAAACTTGATTTAGACAACTTATTTATAGGGCAAAAACTAAATGATAAAACTGGCTTAGGGTTCAAGAAAGAAATCGGTATTAAACCCGCTCCTTCAATACCTAAAAACCATACAATAAAAAGGGAGCTCAATCAATCAAAGAGCAGAGGAAGTGCATTCATGTACCGAGACTACTCTAAGGGCCAAAATCCCAAAAGTCGAACTTCTAAAAGGTTTAGTAATAACAATAGGTTTCATTATTTTCATGATTTTCGGCATATTCATGAGAATAAACGCGGTGTCACAACCGAAAGATTTTATAAAAGAGGTCCTAATAGTTATTTTTATGAAATAGTCGACACACATGTCCCGAAGATGATTCAACCTAATGAATCACAACATCGAGCTCTCAAACATTACACTAATGCACATCAAAAATAAAGTTTTTCAAACTCAAACAATTTTGCAAAATCAACTGTTTTTAGTGCCAAATCGACTGAACCAAATCTTAGGAAAACCGAGTTTTCAAACCACTATAAAAATCATTTTGTGAAGGTACTGAAGAGATTTCGAACCCGACTTATTCATTTTACAACTATTATTGCAAAATAGGCCATATCTCACTAAGCTTTGATACCACAATGAAGTGATTAGAGAATGATTAGACACTAAGAAGAGAGATTATGATTGTATTTCATTGATGGAAAATTGCTTGATTACAATTCTGTTTCATCAGCTATTTATAATACATAAATTCCATCATAATACAATGAATCTAATCTAACGGCTATTTCATATCTAATCTAAGGGCTTAGATTTGCTCACTCATTAAGGATGAGTGGCTGCCGTTTAAGCTACATGCATGGAAAGATGTTGGCCTTTCATGCCACACATGATTAAATGTGACTTCCTATAACGGCTAATAAGCTGATTTGCTAACAAAAACAATATCAGACGTTTCTTGTCTGGATTGCAAAACGTTTACATGTTTTTTTCCTTTCGAAAACATGGACTGGTAATTAGTTGTTTATTACCAAACAATACAATCAATGCAATAAATATATACATAATTGCAGGCCTCCTTTTTGGAGCGTAGGTAGATATATTTGCATGTTAACAAGTCAACATGCTGAAATGAAAAAAACCGGATCACTAACTTTCTACCATTTCTTAAATATTAATTTGCCCAAAATAATAATTACCAATGCTATCTGACTGATTTTATATCAATCAAATGAACTATATATATTGCGGGAAATGGGCATGGAGAAGAACAGATGCCAGCCATTTCAAATGATATTGTCCTTAAGATGAGAGTTTCAACTCCGAACACATAATAATGAGTATTCAATGTCTCATTAATTAGGAGAGTTAACATTAGGAGTTAGGACTCACTGATGTCATTTTATGCAATTAGCCACTTTATTATTACTAGGATAATGTTCGCGCTATGCTGTGAATATTTTCATTTTAATATACAATTACATTAGTATTTCATGCTATATCCTCGATTTCGTGAAATGATTACATCAAAATATTTTAAGTTGTTGAGAAGCATATTACATTAATTTATGTAGTAAGTTTCATCAATAACATGTGAATTTTTTTATTAATGTAGTGTATATCGTACATAATTTTGACAACTAAAATAATGAACAATAGGAATATGAATTAATATTTTAAGAAAAATCGGTCATATTAGTTTTTCTTATGTATCATATTGTTTATTTTTCTTATATAGTTTATTCTCTTCTACAAACGTAATGTTAGTATCATTAATTTCTGTCTCTTCTCTATTTTTTTTTTCATTTTTCTTTTATTATGTTGTAAAGTGAGTGATAATAATATAAGAAAACTTAAGAGAATAAGTAAAGTAACTGTATACTCGTGTTATGCTGGAAATATTTTTCATTTATTTATTTATTTCGATATATAATAGAAGAACTTCAATTATAAAATTACATAAGCTCTCCCTAACTTTGAAAAAAAAATACATAAAAATTAAAATAACATTTAAATTGATTCATAACACATAAACAATATAGAAAATTTATTTAGAGTAACTTTAGTATTTTTTAATTATAATTTTTTATTACATTATAAGATATTCATCTAATTTTGTAATGACGGATAACTTTATATAATAAAGTTGTTGTCCTCAGTTTGATGATATTTAAAACTATTCCGAGCTACTAATATATTTGTGTGAGAATGTCTTGAGTTAGATAGTCGCACGATCAAGTTCTCGGAAATGTCTCGGAAACATCCTGCCTATCTCAGAAGAATAAGAAGTCGTCACGTATGAAAAGGATTTCAAGAGAGTATTTCAAGGCGTGGTAGCAAGCTTCTTAGCTCTTCGTGTGTGTTTAGTTTGGTGAGAAATTTAATTATTATTAAAAAGATAGTATAATCTGCAAATTGTCTATTTCTGGGCAGTTCCGTTGACAAGGGAAGTGGTCCGTTGCCAACGGACCACTGAGTTGACAACGGAACTAGCCCGTTGAAGATTTTTTCTTCCTGACATCGGCTGTCGAATTTTGTTGTATAGTTCGTTGGAAACGGATCTATTCCATTGGCAACGGACCATTAGATTTTTAACCGTTGGGAGAATATCTTGCTTTAATTTCCTTACGTTTTTACAGTACGTTGGCAACGGAACTGCGCAGGATTCCTTTTCTGAAGGAGGATCTTGAACTAATCTTGAGTTAGTTTTGTGAGTTTTTGTTTGGATGTTTCTGTTATTAATATTCAAAAAGGAGTTGAAATACAAAGAATTAAAAGCTCTACTTTTCAGAATTACATCAAAATATGCAAAATAGAAAGTTTGAAATTGCACATTATTAACTAGATACTTAAATATCATCCAAGTTAACACAACAAAATAACATGACATACTTCATTACGTAAATAACCATATCTCCTTAACAAAATACTAAACTACCATAACAAAATAACATGGTGGTTCTCCTGTATTTGGTCTCCAAAATAAACATAAAAAATGATCCTACTTAATTGAAATCTTGAGTACTCCACAACTTAAATATTATCCTTCATAAGCATTTGGTATTGAAGTGGAGGATGCACCTTTTTTTTTTCAGCCCTAAATTTTAAAAAATGATCATATTAGAAAACATGAAAAATAAAATATATTAAGTATTTACAAGATGTAATAAGTATTTAACCTTTTTCTATTTGATATTTGGCTTGATTCTGAAGCTCCGGGTGCAGAACCGACAGCTAAATTCTCCGTGTTATTTTGAAGAGGTACTGAATTTTTACAAGTTCTTTTATATTGTCCAAACAAACCACATGGACCACATTTCTGGCATATATTTTTTGGTTGAAAAATTATAAATTAAAAGATTATGTAACAAAGATACTAAAAAAAGCATAATTTTTAAAAGAAGATAAATTATTTTTCCCCAAATATTTCATCTACAGTGTATGAACCCAAATACTTATGTAATTTGACCTAGTAATTACAAGTAAATCCACATGTAAGAATAATTTTGTCACTTTCATTAAGAAATAAAAACTATAAAAAGAAAGAATAGCATAATTCACATGCTCGGTAATGGGTGATTCAACTATATTCTTCCATCTAGGCTTATAGCACTCTTCTACATTGATTTTCTCACTCTCATCTAGCTCCGTTGACATCTCATACTCAATTTCGTCCATATTTATTTTATCCATTTTAGGATTAAATTAAGAGAGAAGAAAGGGAAAACGGGAGGGATGAACAAGAAGAGAGGGGAGAGGAAGAAAGAACGAGTAGAAGAAGGAACGCAAGCTCAGGTGTTAGCCATCGTTTCTCTCATGGCTTCCATGCTTCATGAGAGGAAAATGGCGGGAGAAAGAGAACAAAAGAAAAGAAGAGACAAGTTAGAAGTAAAGTGAGGTTGAATGTCAGGGGAACAAATACAAGAAGAAAGGAGGGGAAGGGCATTTTAGTCAATTATAATTATTAATATTAATTTAATTAGTATTTAGAAGGTTAAATGGTGGTTAATTTACTACATGTTCATAAATGGACCAAAGTAAGTTCCTTTGTCCTATTTTATTTATTTATTAAATGTTTTTTTTACCTTTTTTGGGTTATATGTGGGCTTGTTTTGTGTTTAGTTGGAATATTAATAGACAAATAAATTGAGGCCAATTAGTGGAATCATGATGAATTGAATCTTAGTTGGGGTATATTTGTACATATGAAGTTTAAATTGGATTAGACTGATACTTACAATTGAGGCTTAATTAGGGCTAATAATTGGATTAAAATGAGACTTACAAAGTTACAATTGAGGCTTAATTAGGGCTAAATAAATTGGATTAAAATGAGACTTACAATTGAGGCTTAATTAGGCTAATAAATTGGATTAAAATGAGACCTACAATTGAGGCTTAATTAGGGCTAAATAAAATGGGTTAACCTGAGACTTACAATTGAAGCTTAATTAGGGCTAAATAAAATGCGTTAAAATGAGACTTACCATTGAGGTTTAATTAGGGCTAAATAAAGTGGGTTAAACCGAGACATGCAATTGAGGCCTAATTTGGGCAAATTTGCACATTTAGTTAGAATGCATGAATTAATTCTATAATGTAATCCTTAACTGCCTAATTTGGGCAAATTTGCACATTTAGTTAGAATGCATGATTAATTCTGTAATGTAATCCTTAACTTCAATTATTTTTGTACTTTTTAGCAGGTACATATCTTTCTCTCAGCAAGCCTGTTTTGAAACTGTTGTGAAATAATCTTGCTCTGATGCAAGTACGATAAAACATGATCTATTTTTCGTTCTGCATATTATATACACACTTATACGGAAACTTGAACAAGCTTTCAATTGAAAGGTATCATTTTGGGTTAGTTCTAAATTAAACATCAAAAGCAGTGATCAATTTTTTCTCCCTTTCTTAATTCTTTTTTAAAATACCATTTTACACTAATTAAAAAGGAAGAATGTCATTATTTCTTATATTAAATAGTAACCGACATAAACATAATGATTGACGGATGACAAGAACTTGATATTGTTAATAAGTTTAAATTTAGGCCGTTTTTGCGTGCGTAGAGGTCGACACCGTGTATTTTTTCCCCTGATCGTTGGATTCTGCTAACGGGTTTTGTTTTTGTTATCCGTTTCATTCTTTACCGTCTGATATTTCTGTTTTGTAGAGTCTACGCGTGGCCTATTTGTTTAACATCTGTCCAAGTTATTTAACAGCTATTGTTTGCTGTGTGTGTGTATATATATATATATATATATATATATATATATATATATATATATATATATATATATATATATATATATTTTTTTTTTTTTTTTTTTTTTTTTGTTTTTTCCATTCTTTGTTTGTAGAGTCTACGCGTGGCCTATTTGTTTAACATCTGTCCAAGTTATTTAACAGCTGTTGTTTGCTGTATATATATTTCTCTTTTTTTTTTCCCATTGTTTTACCAAGAATTCTTCCATTTCTTCTTTATTTGTTTCCTACTTTCGTTTTTGGGTATTCTGGGTTTTTTCTATCTGGTTATTTTGGCCGTCGGAGGTTGTTTTGATTTTGTCTGGTTTTTTTCCCGTTTGTCTGCCTGCTTCTGTAATCACCAGGTATTAAACCTTTTTTCCTGTTATTTTTAGATTTCAGTGTGGTGACTGGTTTTTTGAAATCAAGGGATTCTTGAGTTTGTTTATTTTAAGGTAAAGTTGTCATCTCTGTATGAAATTGAATCTTTTTGGTTTCTTTACTGTACTGTTTTCTTTTTTCTTTTTTTTTTCCAGTGATTTCTTTGTTTTCAGTTCTTAATTTGATTCTATTTTATCTTTTTCAGTTAGTTTAAGGGGAATTATTTTGTTGTAGCTTCTTATAAAGTATTGATTTATTGGCGAGGTGTTATCAACAAATTATTAGATTTATTGATTGAGGTTAATTTTTTTATCTTTTTCTGATATTTTGTTGTCCTATTTTTTGAGTAATTTTTCAGGTTTCAGTTTTTAATGTACAAATTGCTAATTGTTATCTAATTATTTCAATTAATTTGATGCTATTTTATATTTTTCAGTTAATTTGAGAGAGGTAAGTTTGTTTTAGTTTGCTGTCAGGTATTTTTTCCTGGTGGAATAATAGCAAAGAATTCTTGGGTTTATTAATTCAGGTAAAATTGTTGTTCTTATCTGGAATTCAATTTTTTTTTCAAACAAATTTTCAAGTTTCAATTCCTGATATACAAATTGGTGATTATAATTGGTACTGTTATTTAATTGTTTTTATTTTTTTCAGTTAATTTGCTTCAACTAATTTCAGGAAAATTATTCTGTTTCAGTTTCTGACAAGGTATTGATTATCTAGAATTCCATTTTTTCTTTAAACAAATTTTCAGCATTCAATTTCTTATATACAAATTGGTGATTATAATTGGTACTGTTATTTAATTGGTTCTATTTGTTTCAGTTAATTTTTTTCAACTAATTTCAGGAAAATTATTCTGTTTCAGTTTCTAACAAGGTATTGATTTCTTGGTGAAGTGCTGCTTATTGGAAATTTTTCAATTCATCTATTCAAGTTAGGTTTCTATTTTTATTTATTTTTTATTTGTTTCTGTTCATCTGGTCATTCATTTTAAAAATAGTTGAAGTTTAAATTTGTAATAACTGGATTGTTTTAGAAGTTTATTGATGTCTGTTTCTGTTATTCTACAACTTGCAGTAGATTTTGTAAGTGTTTATTTCTCTGGAATATGATTTTAATATTTCTGGTTCATTGAATATAAGAATTGATAAATGATCAGTTATGGTTCTTTATTGTTTTTCTTTAAAATTTATGTTTCTTATAAGAACTGATGTTAATATTCGGTTTATGAATATGTAATTGTTATGGTTTTTCATTGAATATAAGAATATTTGGTTTTTTTTGGTAATCTATTCAGTGATCAGAGGTTATTAGGAAATTTCCATTGTTCATGTAATTGTTATGGTTAGTTGGGCTGTTACAGGTTTGAGTTTTTTAAATTGTCAGAAATTATGGAACAAAAAAAAAATCTGTTCATTTTTGTTTGATTAGTATATGTTCTTAACTTGAAAAGAAAACAGAAAATGGAGATAAATTATACTGGTTTTAATTTTTTTAACAAATGGTATATGTTGACTTTTGTGTTATACATATGCAGGTTGATTTTCAGTTGCGTTTGCTGGTTTATGGATGGTTTATGGATTCCTGAACTGTGTACCGGGATATTGGTTAGATATTTTTTCAATGGAGTTGATGAATTTTTATTGTTATTTGTTAAATGGTAAAAATTTCGATGATTAGATGTGTTTTCCTTATGAAAAATTACAATGTAATTTCCTGTATGAATCTGTTTATTAGATAATTGGATCTGTATGAATCTATTTATTAGATAATTGGATCTATTTTATGTTTTAGTTGAGGTTTTAGTATATGCTGTGTTTGGGACAATTATTTGGATGAATTGATTTTTATCAGGTTTCAATATTGTTATTTGTTGTTTTTGCATTTATTTTCTGTATTTGTATACTTTTTTACATTTCTGGAAATGAATTTGGTCAATTGTTTGCATAATTATTTATTATCTGTTTTTTTGGAAAATTTCATTTTATGTTATTGGTGTGGATTTCCTGATCAAAAAGAAAGATCAAAACTATCAGAACAATAGTGGAAGATGTTCAATTGATATGTTATTCTTTGCATTTTTAGGAATTAGTCTGATAAATTGTCTGAATAATTGTTTGTTTTATGTTTTCTTTAAAAAAAATATTTTATGTTATTGATATGGATTTTTTAATATAAAAAAAAGGTTGAGAATATCAAAAGAGAATTAATGAAAAATGTTCAATTGTGTTATTTGTTATTTTTGAATATTCTTTAATGAAAAAGAGTTAATAATATACAGAAACAAAACAAAAAAAAAATTTAGTGATATTAAACTCATAATAAGTGGCAAATATGATCTATTATTTTGTGAACTTGGATGGAATCTATGATTTTATGCACTTAAATCAACAAATAAAAAATATAATATGAATGAAAGTAAGATAAAAAAAATATACAAAAATCAAATAAATCAGGTAAATTAAGTAAACTATATTCTGTTCTTTTCAAGTTTCAAAAGTGTATCAACAAATGAAATATGGAAAACAATGTTGGATTGTGTACCATTGCTTATAGATCAGTATTATTAAAATAATTTGAAAAATAAGTTATTAAAAAATGTTTTCAGCTGAGATTGGTATTGTGAACTGGTTTATGTAATATTTAGGTCAATTAATTATTTTGATGTTAATTTTTTTTTTACTTTACTTGATTTGAGCGTTGGATTTTCTTTTATGTTCCATACTTTTTTTTTATCTCCAATTAGTTATGTTTTGCTAATAAAAAATATGTGCTCTTTTTGCTGGATTATTGATTAGATCTTCAGATGGATGATGCAGCATCAAGTAGACAAAGAAGATTGTTATTGTCACGTAATAAACGTGCTAGATATGAAAGAGGTGAATCTTCATCAGCTAATGTTGAAATGGTGGCAGGCAGTTCTAGGCGATCTGAAAAAGGTATTCTTATGTTTTACATTTCATATACTTTGTTTTTATGATTTAATTTGTTTCTCAGTTGTCAATTATCAATTTTCGTTGCAGATGGTTCTCCAGAATTGTTAGATATTGGTGCGCCCGAATATTGTTGTCAAAAATGTGGAGCTTTTTTCTGGTACCGTGAAAGATGTAAAAAAAATTCGAAAATAAATAATCCAAAATATAGTTTATGTTGTCGAGATGGAAGAGTTTCATTGTCTATTTTGAAAGAACCTCCGAATTTCCTTAATATGTTACTTGACCGTAACGCTGGATTACAATCGGTTCATTTCCGAGATAATATCCGTATGTACAACTCAATGTTTGCTTTTACGTCAATGGGAGTAAAAGTTGACGAGAAAATTAATGATGGTATTGGACCATATGTGTTTAGAGTTTCAGGTCAAACTTATCATAGGATAGGTTCTGTTTTGCCTGTTGAAGGATCTGTTCCAATGTTTGCTCAACTCTATATGTATGACACTGTAAATGAAATTGCTAACAGAATCAATTCTTTTATTGATTCATCAAAAAACAATTGTGAGCCACGATATGTAATTGTCGAAAATTTGATTAATATGTTAAATGAATATAATGTTATAGTGAAAGGTTTTAGGTATTATCAGGAACGTTTTTCTAACTGTGATATACCCGATTTAAAATTACGTATTGTTGGTACTCGAGATATTGAACAGCCACAGTATGCGGCTCCAGCTGCAAGTGAAGTTGTCGGATTAGTGGTCGGTGATCTTACTCAAGAAGAACGACAACGTGATATAATTGTTGAACATAGAACAAATGGATTACAACATATTAAATTTGAACATCCATGTTACATGCCAATGCAATATCCTTTACTATTTCCTTACGGTGAAAACGGTTTCCATTCCCATATAAAATATATTCAGATTCAAAATAGTGATACGAAAATTAAAAGAAAGTGTGTAACTATAAATGAGTATTACTCTTATCGATTACATCAACGTAATAAAGATGCACCTACAATTTTCCGTTCTGGACGATTATTTCAACAATATATTGTTGATGCTTATCTATGTATTGAACAAAAAAGATTAACGTATTTACAACATAATCAAGCATCTTTGAGAAGTGATAAATATCAGAATATTAAGAATGCAGTTTTAGATAGTGATATGCTTGGCAAAAATATTGGGAAACGAATTGTTTTACCTGCTTCTCATGTAGGAAGTCCTCGGTATATGTTTCAAAACTATCAAGACGCTATTGTAATTTGTAGACATATAGGTCTTCCTGATCTTTTTATTACATTCACCTGTAATCCTCAATGGTCTGAAATTCAAAGAATGCCTTTCACTGATCAACATCCGGAAGAAAGACCAGATATTGTATCACGTGTTTTTAAAATGAAATTAGAAGAGTTAATGGATGATATTAGCAAAAAAAATTATTTTGGTCGAACTTTGGCAAGAAGTTATAACTTCAAATCATTTATTTTGAATATTTTTTTGTTTATGTTTCTTAATTTATTTTCAATTAACATATGTTTTTCTTTTTTCAGCAATCTATAGTATTGAATTTCAGAAAAGGGGTCTTCCACATGTTCATATTATTGTCTGGTTAGCCCACGATGATAAATTGAACTCTTCTGAACGTATTGACCAATTTATCTCTGCAGAAATTCCTAATACTAAAATTAATAAAATTGGTTATGATATTATTACAAAATTCATGTTGCATGGACCATGTGGTAGTTCATATCCTAAAGCAAGTTGTACAACAGAAGGAATCTGTTCAAGACAATTTTCGAAATCATTTCAAAATAAAACTGTAATAAATGAGGATGGCACTGTCATATATCAGCGAAAAAATAATGGTATTTCGTTTCTTAGAAAAAATATTGAACTAAATAATAGTCATGTTGTTCCGTATAATAGAAATTTGCTAATAAAATATCAGGCTCATATTAATGTTGAACGATGTCATACAAGAGAATTAATAAAATATCTTTTTAAGTATATTTGCAAAGGTAATGACCGAGCATATGCTTATGTTGAAAAAGGCAAATCTAATCTGTCTGAAAATGGTGATTTTGATGAAATTAAATCTTATCTGGATTGTAGATATATTACTCCTCACGAAGCTATATAGAGAATTGTTCAATATGATATACATTACAGAAGTGTTAGTACTGAACGATTACCGATTCATTTACCTTTAATGAATAATGTTGTTTTTAATAATGGTCAAAATATGCACTATACATTAAATAACTTAAACATCGAACAAACAATGTTTACGGAATGGATGGAATTAAATAAGAGGGATCTATTAGCGAAATCTCTAAAATATATAGAAATTCCTCAACATTTCACATGGCATCAAGATACTAAAAATTGGTTACCTCGAAAGAGAGGAAAATCTCTTGGTCGTCTTTATTATGTACATCCAAGTTCAGGTGAATTATATTTTTTAAGGCTTTTGTTAAATTATATAGAAGGACCAACATGTTTTGAAGATATCCGTACAATAAATGGTACATTATATAACTCTTTTAGGGATGCTTGCAATGCTCTTGGATTATTAAAAAATGATAATGAATGATTATTTACTATACAAGAATCTTCTCATTGGGCTACATCCATTCAATTACGCAAAATGTTTGTTAGTATGCTATTGTATTGTGAAGTTTCCAATCCGTTAAAATTTTTTAATGACTGTTGGCAACTATTTAGTGATGACATTAATTATAATATGCATAAAATTTTTAATTCTCCTGGTGCTAAGTTAACCGATAACCAGATTAAAAATTATGTTTTAAATGATATTCAAAAAATGCTTATTGATAATGGATCAAATCTTGCAACTTTTTCATTGCCATCTCCGAATATTGATATTGTCCATAATCTTAAAAATAAATTGGTAATAGACGAACTGGCTTGCAACAGTCAAACTCTTATGACTGAAGCACTTGATATGTATTCTTCTTTAAACATTGAACAAAAACGTATTTATGATGATGTTATAAAATCTGTTCAATTTAATGAAGGCAAAATTTTCTTTGTATACGGATACGGTGGTACTGGAAAGACTTTTCTGTGGCGTGCAATTGTTACAATGGTCTGTTCCCATCATAAAATTATATTACATGTTGCTTCTTTGCATTATTTGCATTACTTATACCTCGGGGTCGTACTGCACATTCAAGATTTAAAATACCGCTTGAACTTACAAATGAATCAACATGTGATATCAGAGAAGGCACACAATTAGAAGAACTTTTACGTGAAACTTCGTTAATCATTTGGGATGAAGCACCAATGAATCATCGAAATTGTTTCGAAGCACTTGACAGAACATTAAGAGACTTATTAGGTACACATAATAAATACAATCGATAGACACCTTTTGGAGGTAAAACAATACTTTTAGGTGGAGATTTCAGACAAACTTTGTCAGTTATTAAAGGAGGTTCACGGTATGATACATTAAGTGCATCAATAACAAAATCAAGCATATGGCATTATTGTACACTGTTAGAATTAACTATTAACATGCGACTTTTTCATTCTACTCTTTCAAAAAATGAAAAAAATACAGCACAACAATTTAATGAATGGTTACTTTTTGTTGGAAATGGTGAAGTTAAAGGAAAATCATTATTTCAATCAGATGAACCTAACTGGATAAAGATACCAGATGACTTACTACTGACATTTGAAGGAGATGGAAAAGATACTATTATTCATGTTATTTATGACAATTTATCCACCATGTACAACAATACTCTTTATTTACAAGAGCGAGCAATAGTGACTCCTAAAAATGATTATGTCGACGAATTAAACAAAATTGCATTAAATTTAGTTCCCGGCACTTCAAGATTTTACTATAGCTGTGATGAAATGTGCAACTTAACAATGTCTACTGATGAACTTGAAGCCATGTATCCCATAGAATTTTTGCATTCTTTAAAATTAAACGGTATCCCTGCTCACGAATTACAGCTAAAAGTAGGATGTCCAATAATGCTTATGCGAAATATTGATCAATCAAATGGTTTATGTAATGGTATTAGACTCATAGTAGCGCGTCTATCAGATCATGTTATCCAAGCACAAATTATGACAGGTAACAATACAGGAACATCGGTATGCATACCACGTATTATATTCCATGTAAAAGATAATAAATTACCATTTATTTTAAAACGTAAACAATTTTCTGTTCGACTGTGTTATGCATTGACAATAAATAAAAGTCAAGGACAGACAATAAATAAAATTGGAATATATTTACCGCAGCCTGTATTCTCACACGGTCAACTCTATGTTGCTTTATCGAGATCTTCATCACGTGAAAGTGTTAAAATTTTAATAGAGAATCCTGACAATCAATTTTCTAATTACACTCAAGATATTGTATTCAGTGAAGTTTTCAATGATTTAGGTATATTTTTTTTTTCTATTTTCTCATATATATATAAAAATATCAATTATTAATATCCTTTTTTTTTTTCCAGATACTCCTCTTAATAATCTAAGGAACCAAGCCACTGATTCATAAAAAATTTCAAAATAGCTTATCATAAGAACAAACTCAAATAAATCTTGATATTATTTTCAATAAACTGGTCAATAACAAGAGTAAGTAGTGCTAATATGATTTAATATTTTATCACTTGAGCTTCAGTTTTTTTGTATAAAAATAAGTGCATGTACTAAACTAAACACATGGCAAGATATTCATGTGAAATTTCCTATTCATTTTTGGAAACCAGCTTTGCAATACCTTTTCATTCCGACAAATTCTCAGAAATACTTCATTCTTCAATCAAGTCAAGACAATATATTCTTTGGAATTGTGTTTATTCGCTTACCATCTTTCTCTTCTCAATCTCATTCCAGTCACTCCAATACCTCAAAATCAAAAAACTTTCTCCAGTATTGTCTTCATTCATTCAACATCTTCCTCTACTTAATCTCTTTTCAATCAATTCAAAATATCAAAGTCAGAAATCTTCAACATGTGTACAGTTAATCGTTGCCATCTGTTAAAGTAAACATTGATTATATCGATTATTCTCAATCCCATATATATATTGCGATTCAGTTAAAGAGACTTGGCAAAATATAAAGCTCGACCAAAGAAAGTTCAGAACTGGTACGTGAACAAGTGTACCAAATCATAATTGCAATATCTTTTTTCAGTTAAAATTTATAATTTCAATTTTCTTTTTGACAATTCTATCTGAACTCTATAAATTTCACAATTTCAGTTAATTGGAAGTACCTGCTCAAATTTGTTAGACAAATTCGAAAAAACCAGTGAGCAGTCACTAAATTGGCGACAATTGACAGGTAATCAGATTTCCCATTTCAATATTGTGCCTATTATCATAGTTCCCTAAAAATTGTTTCTATTTAACATTTATGAAATAATAAAATTGAGATTTATACTCTTAGTTTTTATCCATTTTCTTTATCCTTTTTCTTTCTTTGGAACAAATCATACAGTTCAATTTTTTGAATTTTTTTCTTTCTCTTTATTTTACTTCATATAATTCAACAAATTTTTGACAATGTACAGTTTCTTAATTGTTAATAATTCTGGTAAAGATTCTGATTTATAAAAGATATGTTTTTTCCTCACAATTTTGTTAAATCCTAATATTTACAGTGTCAATTTGCTAATTGGAAACCAAATTTCCATTTTTACTATTGTACCTGTCATTATATAATGCTTTTCTCTCACAATTTTGTTAAATTGTAACATTTACACTGTTAATTTGATAACTGTTAATGAAATTTTCAGTGTTACTATTGTATCTGTTACCATACACTAATTTGATATAAAGTACAGTTACCTATTTGTAAAAATTTTGGTAAAGATTCTGATTTGTAAAAGATGGGTTTCATTGTTACTAATTTTTTTCCATTTTCTTTAACCCTTTTCTTTTTTTGGTACAAGTCATACATTTCAAATTAAATTTTTTTTTTTCTGTTTTTTTATATTTCACATAGTTCAACTAATTTCACACAATGTACAGTTTTCTATTTGTTAACAACTTTCATAAAGATAGTGATTCATCTCATAATTTTGTCAAATTCTGACTCCTACAGTGTCAATTTAGTAACTGTTAAATACACCTTGCAAAATATGTTCTTTATCCAAATTTATTAACAACTGTTAATAATTAACTGACTAGCAACCTCATTTCAATTCAATGTTACAAAGTATAAAATATACCTAATAAAATAGGTACATTACTCATATATGATATTTGCATTACAGAGTTGAAATGACTTTAAATTGTTGGAATTTTGAGTTTATAAAAAATGTAATTGACAATATGACAGTAAATAGTTGTTAAAAGTGAACTGATTAATGGACAGTGTGTACCTTTTTTTACTCACGGCTAATTTGTACTCACTTTTTTTCGGTCCTGACTGATCTTTGGCAGGCGCTTTGTTCCCGATATTTGAGCTGTGAATAATGTATCAAATATTTTGTATTAGTATCTAAGTTTTTATAATAGATAGATGGAATTTTTTTTGTGAACAGATAGAGTTAAATTTAAAAATTTGTTAACCTATTTTCTTTTTTTTTATTTTCTGGCAATTTTGCACGGGTTTTTGATGTAGAACTTGTAGGTAAATCACAACTGAAAGTGAACTGAAAGCAATCACAACTGGTCCATTACCAGTTGAAGGAATTACTCGATCTTTGTTAAAAAGGTCAACGTTGCTTCCCCATAAAGTGATCTTCATGCATCTTCCTCTGGAAAAAAAAATTGATAATTTATAATATTTTTAAATTAATTAATTGAATTTTGGAAAAAGTTGGGATTGATAAAGTGTAATATTTTTGAATTAGTTATTTGAATTTTATTCAATTTTCTTTTCTGTTATACTGTAATTGTATACCTTTCATTTTGCAGTTCTATTTCACGTAAACGCACTGTTCCATGTGCTTTTTCGTACGTCTGCACATCGTTTAAAGTCTTTAATTGTCCGATAATATCTGCAAATGGAGGGTCTTTTCTATCAGTTTTTGCAAATATGTTGTTGTTAACAATGATGTTATTGAATTGAAATGAATAATTCAAGTGAATATAATGTAATTAAAAATGTACAAACTATGCTTTCAGGTTCCTTAATTGTTGTTCCAATATTTTCAAACGCTTCAAAATTGAAGTAGGTTTTTGGTATTGGAACAGTTTCGTCCTTGAGCGTGATTACAGTTGAATCGGTGAATTTTAACATATATTCATGATTTACAGATTGGTAATTTTTCCTTGCCTCATTTACTTGAAATTTGCTAAATTCATGAATTCTTCTTTCAATCATTTGAGAAAGGATCTACTCTGAATCATCGACATCAATTTGGCCTTCTATTGCAGTTCCCTAAATTTGAACAAAGAATGTATTAATTTAATCTGTATACTGTATTTAAACTGTCCTATTCATTCATCTGTTATTTAATAAGAATTACCTCTACATCAATTAAGACAAAATCGATGCTGAATATAGTGCCTTTGCGAGGATTCCCTGCCTCCCAAATTTTAAAAACTCTTGCAGTGATAATTGGTCTGCGTATCATTTTACTAATGTTTGCAAGAGATATTGGATTCGATTGAGAGCCATCTGAAACAGAAATTGAAACATTCAATGTTTGCTACTTTTTTTATTAAAAGGGAGACGAACATCAACTAAACACTTTTATGAGACATGAAATAGTAGAAAGTACTTTTGTAACGTACAAACTATCAGTCGCTTTGTTTTTTACCAACGAAAACAAGATTTAAACTGTCAGCGAGACTACAAGAGAGTAAATGTAAACTCTCCTTTTGTTTTGTTTGTATGTTTTGTAACTGTTAATGATGCTACAAGAGAGTAGATGTAATGTCTTTTTATGTATGGTTTGTATCTTTTGTGACTTGAACAGAAACCTATGGTAAGTTTGTTAGTAAAAATGGATCCAAAACTGATAATGTGACTGGAATTGTAATCCTTTATGTTTTAATGAAATATTAGTACTGTATAAAATTCTCTGTGTTTTGATAAAATGTTGATAATGTCTCTTTCAATACACTTTAAATTCATATTATTTTTGTTACTTATCTCAATCCAAAAAATATGCATAAAAAAAAAACTCACATTTGAACAATATAACAAATTTGTTAAACAATACCTAACACTATATAAAGATAATTGTCCAAATATAACACACAAAAAATTATAATTATTTTCGTAACAATAATTCTAATTTAAAAAAAAAATTACTTACTTCATTAAAAATTCAAACTCCCTCTTAAACATAGAATCCAAAACAGTTCGCGCAACGCGCGTGTTTCCGCTTGTAATTTATCATTTTATCAAAACCGTTTCAATCTTGTAGTGGGTCAAAATTTAAATAATATTAATAAAACAGAATAACATTTCATCTTTAGTTCCAATACAATTTGGTCTTTTAGATGAGGCATTATTCTTTATAAATTGGGTCAAACTCTATCACAGGGTTTGATGTCAGATTCTTATTATAAGATTAATTAATATAAAATTCTTAACAAAACGAAATGAAATGTGTACTCAAATGATCAACAATAAAATTTTAATTTAGGTTTAAAATTCATCTTTAGATTGTTAGTTCAGATCTTAAAAATAAATAATTATTCGTTGAATAAATCCAAACAATAAATAGAAAAATAATGTATAAAATCAAGAACAAGCCTGGTGTGCCGTGCGATCGTGTCGCGACTGCCCTGAAGGTGAATTTCGCCCTCTTGTGCAGAGAATGCCGGTAATCCAGCCTCCAAGATTCTACACCTCGAGCGAATTCTTGAATCCACACCGGCAGCACAGTCACGGAATGAATGACGTCCACTTCGAAAGTAATGAATCCTCTAACACCGATTTTTCGACCATGTTGAAGATTGAATATTTGGATTAAAGAAAGAGAATGTTTTTTCTTATTATGAGAGGAAGAATTTTATTTTTTCAGTTTTTTTTTATCTCATTACAACTATATATATATATAGAGAGAGAGAGAGAGAGAGAGAGGGGGGGGGCAGAGAACTTGAAAAGACCTCAAATGTAGCTTGTCTTGGAAGGAATGAAATTATTAGCCTCTCTTGGTGTATTTGGATGGTGAGAAAGTAGATGAGAAAGTGATTCCCTAGGGAATGTTAGAGTATTGGAATCACTTTCTCATGTTTGGTAATGCATTGCAATCCTACGTGGCAGTAATCTTAAATTGCCATGGGAATATGATATTACCATATTCGTGGGAAAGTGTTTCGCACCAAAATTGGTGGGAATTTTACATTCCCATGTAATTTACAAAAGTACCCATATAATTAAATGATTATTATTATTTAAAAATATTTATTTATTAAGATATATTAATTTACAAAAGTGCCCATGTAATTTATAAAAGTCCCCATTTAATTAAAATAATAATAATAATCTATATATTAAAGTGATAGTCATATTTTAAATAAATTTAATGAGAAATATATATTTAATTAAGAAAGAATAAAATTAGAATGATGAATATATTTATTTTAATAAAAATAATAATTATATTAATTAAGATAAATAATATAGAAATGATTATTGTGTATAATTTTGATATTTTAACAATATTTAATTGGAATTAAAATGATAATTATATTAATTCATAATGCTCACATTTGAAGGGTATATTGATCATTTTATAAATGAATAAATTAAGAAAAGTTCACTTTCCCAAGCATCTCAATTTTTCATCCAAACAACAATATTCCAATGAAGAGGTAATCACATTCCCGTCAATAATATTCCCAGAAATCTCATTCCCATGGTAATATAATATTACTTTCGATCCAAACGCACCCAAGGGCTTGTTTGGATGTACAAAAAAATTCTAGAATAGGATATGGAATTTGTTGGGATTAGGATTGTGAAATTACAAATCCTAAAAGGTAAGGAAAATATAGGATGATATAAAGCCAACTCTCATTGGTTCTTGTCAGTTAAAAATAAACAGCAATAATTCTAGTTCTCACAATGAGCAAACTAATATTTGCAACTTTAAAACAGCCCCGGTTCGGGATGATGAGCACAATCTACGCTTCGACTTCGAAGACCTTGATCAGGTCGATTACGAAGATGAAAATGAATACCTCCACTGAGTGAAGTGGACATTAATGAGGGTTCCCCTCATTTTGTTCTTTATTTCTTTGTTGTAATGGTAGTTGCACTATTTAATTATCTTTCTCTTCTTTCTTGGAATGTTAGGGGTTTTGGCAACCATAAAAAATGTAAGGTTGTCAAGGACTCGGTTAGAGATGCGTTCTGTAACGTAGTTTGTATGCAAAAAACTAAATGGAACTCTCCTAATTATTTTGATATGAGATCAGTATGTCCACCTAACTTCTCTAACTTTCTTTTTAAAAATGCAAATGGATCCAAGGGAGGATTGCTAATTGCATGGACAAATGTGTTCACCGTTGAACATTCCTTCACTCTAGACTACTCTCTAAACATTGTGTTCTCTCTTCCTTCAGGATTTAAATTCCTCTTAACTAATGTATATGGTCCCACTAATGATCTATTGAAACCAAATTTTCTCCTAGAACTCGAAAACATCAATAAAACTCTGGATCTATCATGGATTGTGGTGGGAGATTTCAACCTTCATAGATACCCTCATGAAACAACCGGAGCAAGTTGTCCTCCAAATGAGATGTTGTCTTTCAACAACACTCTTAACCTTCTTAATATTCTAGAGATACCACTCTCCGGAAGGGAATATACGTGGTCAAACAAAAGACCAGATGTGATCTTGTCTAAGTTGGATAGGGCCTTCATCTCTCAACATTTTCTCACACTCAATGTTATCCCCTCCTTCAAGGACCTCCCAATGACTACACCAGATCACGTACCACTAAAACTCACAATTTCTAAACAATCTCCGAGATCAGTGAGGATCAGAAAATTTGAGCGGCATTGGCTCAGTCACGAACAGGCAAAGAAAATTTTCTCTGATATTTGGACCACTCCTTTTATGAATGCATCAAACTCGGCACAAAAATACATAGAGAAAATATCAAAGGCTAGAAAGGCAATGGAAGCCTGGGCAAAGGAAAAACTTGGGCAACAAGAAACGTACTTGACTAATGCAAAGCAAATATTGCAACATCTTGATATATCAGAAGAGTCTAGAGATCTCTCGACACAAGAAAAGGTGCTAAGAATAGACCTTTGAGAATTTATTCATCACACGACCAATCAACTAGAAACAAAATGGCAACAACGAGCTTCATGCAACTGGCTTAAACTCGGCGATAAAAACACCGCATATTTCCATGCTATAGCATCTGCTCGGAGAATGAAAAATTCTATCACTGCCCTAGCTTTCAATGGGAGAATAATCTTTGATGCTATAGAAATCAAAGACATTTTCTTAAGGTACTTCAAATCATCTCTAGGAGCCCACTCGGCTGATGTCGGCAACATCAACCTAGAAATGCTTCTTGCCCCCATCACGTCCATGAAAGATCTCTCATCACTTTGTGACGATTTCAGTGAAGAGAAAATAGAAACTGTAGTCAAGAAGATCCAAAAGGGGAAGTCGTCAGGTCCTGACGAACTCCCGGCAGAATATCTTCAATCTTTCTGGCCAATGGTAAGAGAGGACATTATCCAGATGGTAAAAGACTTTTACAATAATGAGCTAGAGCTTTGGAGGATCAACTATGCATCCATCACTCTTGTCCCTAAAAAAGAGAGTTCCACAATGGTGGACGACTTTCGGCCTATTAGTGTAATAAGCCTACCGGTTAAGATTATTTCTAAGCTACTAGCCGAGAGACTACAACCTTTAATGCCTAAACTAGTACATGACAACCAAACGGCTTTTCTTAAAGGTAGATCGCTGGCAGAATCGTTTGCAGTAACAAGGGAATACTTGCAATTCTACAAGAGACATAAAATTCCGACCGTCGTACTCAAAGTAGACTTTCGTAAAGCCTTTGATAAAATTTCATGGAAATTCTTATTTAAACTACTTGTGGCAAAGAAGCTCCCAGAAAAGTGGATCGGCTGGATAAGAAACCTAATGAGGTCCTCAAGCTCCTCAATCAAAGTGAATGGAGAGATCACTCCATACTTCTACCATAGACGTGGAGTACGTCAGGGAGACCCTCTATCACCACTTCTATTTGATCTAGCGGTAGATGCGCTGCAAATGATTATTGCTAAATTAGAGCCCCACTTCGTTAAAAATTTTCAAATGAAAACTCAAGTACTCCAATATGCGGACGATACCATAATTATCATGGAAGCCCATCCGGAAAATCTTAAACTACTAGCCTTAGCGCTTGAGATGTTTAATAAATGACAAGCCTACCAATCAATTGGGCAAAGAGCGCGTTTGTGCCAATCTCAGTTCCGGCGGAACACCATGAAACCATTAAAAACATCCTCAAATGTGAGATGGGAGCGCTTCCTTTTAAATATCTTGGAATTCCCTTGACTTTGAAAAAGCCGAAAAAAATACCATTCCTTCCGTTGATCAAGAAGGTGCAAGATAGAATATCATCGTGGAAAGGTAGATTTCTATCTACGGGAGGATGAGTGACTCTCATAAAAGCCACGCTAGGTGCCCTAGCAATCCACCTAATGCAAGTAATTAAGCTACCCAAATGGTGCATTAATGAAATAAACTCTAGCATTAGAGGATTCCTTTGGAAAGAAAGTGAAAAATGCAACCCCGGCAACTGTCTACTTAATTGGAAAACTGTTTGTCTACCCAAAAGAAATGGGGGACTAGGTCTATCTCATCTAGAAATACAAAATAATGCAATATTCTCAAAGTGGCTATGGAAACTAGACTCGCAAGACCAAAGCATATGGAAAAAATTGTATAGAGAGATTATACAATTTCCATACTCTCATCTTTCCTTAACGAGCTAATCGAAATAATTCCTTCTTATAGAGCTTCCACCTCTAGATCATCAGTAGACAACTCAGTGGAGTAGAAATGGGAATCCAACAACAAGTTCTCATCCTCCTCCTCATATAAGCCGGGCTGGAGTATTACCTCAACCGAGAAGTAACCTTTTAATGTTTTTGAACGAGACTAATTAGGGATGCTTTCGAGGGCCGGAAGGGAAAGCAGGTTGCGTTACCTTTCATGAGAAACCCCGGTATTCTCATAACTTGGGGCAACAAAATCTGGAAAATAAAAGCCCCAAATAAAGTCAAAATTTTCTTTTGGCTCGCTTTACTCAATAAGCTAAACACGGCTCAAGTGCTTAGGAAAAAGAATTGGCCATACGACCCTACGTGCTCATTATGTGGAGCTACACTCGAAACTAGAGACCACCTATTCGTCCAATGCTCTTACACGAGAGCAACATGGAAATTAGTAGATCACTACACAAAATCCGCGATTTGAACAAGCCTCTCGGGCAACATTGAAAAAGCATGGAGCAACAACCGCGCAAGACACAATATGCGCTCCCGGAAAACATGGGATACATTATGGGTAGCAACATGCTGGCACATCTGGCTAGAAAGAAACGCGAGGATATTCAACTCAAAGAAAAGGCCACCACTCCAGATAGCAAGGAAAGCAGCGGACGAGGCCTATACATGGAGTAAATTCTCTTTTTTATAATGCGGACTTGAGATCCCCCTCTTGTAAATTCTCTTTTTTATTTTAAATGAATTGAACCACCGCTTCTTGCGTGGTTCCTTCAAAAAAAAAAAGATGATTCATGTTTGGATGTATTTTAGGATTTTTAAGGGAAATCACAATTTAGATTGGAGGAATGTTAAAAATAGTAATAACACTTATTATGCACTTATTTAATATTATATGAATATTATGCACTTGTTCATAATTTTTGAATATAAAAATATAAATCAAAAAATTACTAATATTATAATATTTTATGAATATTTGTATTTAATATTTTATGAATATTAAAATATTATTAAATTTAACATTAATATAAAAATATTAATAAAATATATTATTTAATATTAGAATATTTTATTAATATTTATATTCAATATTTTATGATAATTAAATTATTATGAAAATATTTAAAGTTACTAAAAATTTTATATGTAGCAATGTACTATGTCACTTTATGGAATTAAATGGTTGAATTGATTATCAAGTTTTGTGCTTATGGGGGAGAAAGGAGGCGGACGAATAGCAAAGAGGAGAGATAAACATGATACTTGTGTATATGAAAAGACAAATTTGGGAACAAATAGCAGATGGCACGCAAAACGTAAAAATCAAGCCATTCCGAAAATGAAACCGACCAAATTAGTCAGTTTTCTTTTGGCCAAAATTTATATATAAAAATTCCTCATACAAAAAAATCCTAATAATTCCTAAAAGTCATCCAAACTTGCCATCTTAATATTTTCCTAAAAAATTCCTTACCTACTCTAAACCAAGAAATCCTTGTTGATCCAAACAAGCCCTAATTAGATTTTATTTCCTTGCATGCTAAGGATTGAAAAATTAAGAGACAATGCCAGAATGGCATTAATTTAATATTCTTATTTACTCTCTAATATTTTGTCTCTAAGAGTTTTAATATATATAATAATAACTCCATTAAATATTGAAATTCAATAATGAAGTTTTAAAATTTAGTATTATTTAATAAAATAATACAACACAAAGTTCTAGAGCAAAAATTCAAATTGGAATTTAAATGTGTGTGTGTGTGTTTTTTTTATTGAGATGTGATTTCATCATTTCAAACTACAAACTAGTCAGAGTCTCAGAGAAATAAATTGAAAATAATGTTACTTTTTAGGTATTTGGAAAGAAAACTAGGGAGGTCGTATATGAAAACTTGCCTTGAATATTTTTTCGGTGGTTTCTATGGGCATATGCTGTATTTTTTCTTTTACAAGGATGTGCGTGACATTTTGGAGGCGTCAGAGGAAAATTCCTAAATTCAATTCAACACACAGAGGATCTATGTAATTAGAACAATCAACACGTCTAAAAACAAGAATATATCTCCTTTAATATACGGAAATGGAATTATTTGGGTTCAAACAATATTTGCATTTATATATAAAAGTGCTTAATAAACTCCCTTCAATTATTATTTCTATGATATGATTGGTTCTTTCCTAGTGTTCAATTGATGATCAAGTCAAAATAAAAACGTACTAATCGACGGAATTACTTGAAAGCCAAGTGTCAATAAAAAAAATAGAAAAATTTGTAGACAATGACACAATAATCATTAGCTTCTTGTTAGTAATTTAGGATGAAGTTACATCCACAACCACAATCATATAATTTTCACAACTCTCACTTTATTTGTGTTGTGGTCTCCCCAAATACATATTATGTAGGCCCATAAATCAGTGAAAGTTTTAAAATAGTTTACGCCCACGTATCACTCATAGATGTTCTTGGTTCTCCGTTCTTTCATTCTCTCTTCCGCCTGAGCTCGCTTCCACGGCCTCTCTCTCTCAGTCTCACTCCATAGACAAAGGTACAAAAAGCCTTACCTTGTTCTATTCAAAAAACCGCCAGTTTCTTTCTTCTTTAACTTCAAAAAGTTGATCGGAAATCAAGAACCCAAAAGGTTACGTATTCAAAGCTCGATCATGGAGTTTGGATGTTCAGCCTTCTCCCAAAAGTGAATAAAAAGTTTGTGATTATGTTGGCGTTCGCATGAAATCTAATTAAAACCCCTTGTTGAAATCTAATTGCGAACCCTAATTAGTTAATTAATAAATTTATTACCTTTGTTAATCGTTAGTAATTTCTGATTATTCTAATCCATTCTGTTGTTCACCCATCAACTGTTTGATAAAACTCTTCTCAGAAAAAAAAACTGTTTGATAAAACTCTTCACTGAAAAGCTTCATTTTCTAACTAAATTTTTATCAGGTCATTCTCAGAATCCGTCTTTAGAGTCCAAGGATAGGGCGAGGGAATTATTTCCCACAAGCGGGATAGATCATCAATTTGAAGTCAATTACGCCCAAATTAGGAATCTGAGCATCATGAACTTACCAGTCTTCAAATCAGGAGGGGAAGAATGGTACATTAGCTATGATCATAGTTACAATGAATCTTTTGTTTCCCTCTTTCTTCACCTCCACACTTTTCGCGAACACAATTTCGGTTACATTTGCTTCGTGAAAAGAGTTGACTTGGAGGAAAAATACTTGACAAATGGTCGTTTTCTAGTTCTTTGCTCCATTAAGTGCGAAGAGAACTTAGTTAAGATTGTTTCATTTAATACGGTGCGTTAACTGAAGAGTATTGTCAGATGGGACAAACTTATCTGTCCCTCCTGGCTGAATTAAGAAGGAAGCTCAGTTAACTTTTTGTCTTCCAAGGATATTTTGAACAATTAAAGTAGCTTAAACCGGTTAGACTATAGGATCAGTATATGAACAATGCATGATAATAGTCTCTTGTTTTCTTTTAGTATGTTAAACTTTTGATGCTTTCGTGTTTTGGTATAAATATTGACTAAACAGGATTGTGTTATGCCATCTACTCTTGAAATCATTGTTTTTGAAAAGATGGGTTAATTAATATACATTGGGCAAGTTTCTATATATAACTCACTCAATAAAGCATAAAAAAAGTAACATGTCCATGCAGGCACACAAAGAAATTCAAATAGGCTGGTCTTGTTATGAATTTATTTTAGAAATGACCGAGTTATATATACGTGCTTTGCACGTGATTATCTTTTGGCTATACAACTACGCAAATTATAGAATTATAAACAAAAAAATCAAAAATTGAATAATCAAATGAATAAAATGCATATTTACACATCGAAGAAAAAGTAAATAAACACAAATACAACATATATTGCACTATGCCAACCAATGTTGCAGAAATCACTAAGGGATTAATCGGACGGGCCGAAATTTTTTGAGTAGAGGAGTAATCGAGATTAATCAGAATTAGTCAGAATTAATCGATTTGACCTAATTGAACTGAATTTTTATATATATTTCAAATAATATTAACATTTATAACAAAGTAATGTCCAATACATAATTCAAATTAAAACATAATCCAAACAAACAACACATATCAAAGTCCAAATCGGCTAAAAAAATAAAGAAAAAGATTGAAAGTATAAAAAAAAAATTAAAAAAATTGGGCCTAATTGGGTTGAAAAAGGGCCCAAATCGGCCGGCCGATTAATGCTCCTGTTTAGCCCATTTTTGGAATGTTCGGCTCCGATTAATGATTATCGGCGATTAATCGCCGATTAAAAGCGATTTCTGCAACACTGATGCCAACTATCATAAAACATCGAATTACTTAAAAATTGCACAAAAATTTGATGTGTTATAAAATAAAATAACAAAAAACAATAAAACATAGAATTGGAAGGAGAGAATTATCTATTGAATTGTGGTTTAAGAATACAATAGCCACTGCCCCCTTTATAAAGTAGAGGGTGAGTGCTGGCTAAGAAATCTCTTACCTGATTTAGAATTACAATAAAGGAAATAATCTAGTCTAAATACAATAGAATATACAGTAGTAAATGCGCTGCCACAACTCCTTCCATTCTTACAAGCATTTCCTAATTTATCTTTTCTTAAGGGCCAAGTATTGGACATCCATGTTAATTATGTTCATAACACTCCCCCTTGGATGTCCATATTTCATACGCATTAGAACCTGCCTCATTAAAAACCTTACAAGGAAAACCTAGTAGGACAAAACCTTGGCTAAGGAAAAAAGAGTGCATCGTGTATTATTATTATTTCTCATTATTTCATATATTAAATATGCCTCGTTAAAATCTTACTAGGTAAAACCCTATGGGCAAAAATCCTAGTGAACGAAAAAGAGTGCATCATCATTCTATATATTACGCACAAAAGTTGCCTCGTTAAAAACCTTGCTAGGAAAATCCATTGGGACAAAAACCATAGACAAGGGAAAAAGAGTGCAGTGCGTATTATTTCTCCCCCTCATATATGCAACTATATGTGAGATGACAAAGTTCAATCTCTGTAATATATGCTTAAGAAGAGATCTACTGGATCATTATTTGAGGAGATTCGTTAAATATTCGTTTCACAATCATCATGCTCATGCATGAAAATAACTCAGCATCCTTTATTTCAATTGTCAATACATCAAACAAGTTATCTTGATGATCTTAATGGATGCGATTTCTCTATATTATATCATTGTAATAGATGGATTGTTAAACAATAACTTCTCCAGGGAAATAATATTCAATTTATGATTCAAGATAATATTTTATGCCTTAAAGAATTTAATCTTATATTCTTTTGAATAATATAGTAGCTTTTGGAGCTCTTCGAGAGTACCATAAAATTTTAAATCATCAATATATATATATCAACATTCAAAAGGTAAATATATAGTTTCCTAAACGTAATTTTGATCAATTACATAACATTCATTCAACAAACATTTGTTATAGCAATTTTATCACATATCTCAATATTGCATTAATTAGTACAAAGATTTTTGTAATTTAATAGATTAAATCTCTCGAGAGTTTGAAATGCTTCAGGCATTATAAATCCTTCAGGGATCTTCATGAATATATTGCAATCAAATGAGATATTAATAATTTGCTACTATGTTAATAAGTCCATCAGGGACGACAAAATTAGAAATATAATTGCACATCACAATTTAATTTTCTTATTACATATTCTTAAAAAACCCTCTTATAAGTTATACTCGCTTATAAATTACCGTTATACAACGCCAAGTGTTTGGAGTACAAATCCACAATTTTATATTTCACTAGTGAAAATAATGATGCTTTAATCACATCTTTTGATTTGGCCAATACTTTATCCGTCGACATTATACAAATAATTTTAATTCTACCTCCTCATTTTTATTTATAAATCAATTGCAATTGCATAAATAAATTTTGATTAATCACAATTTTATTTCGGTTCCATATTTATTCTAGTAGAGACATAATTTATTGAGATCTCATTATTTTCAATATTGTTAGGTACCTAAACCTCTTCTGGGGTAATTTGCTCGTCATTATCTTCTACTCTTTTATCATCAATATTCTTTTCAGAAGAATTTATTTCTTTTGAAGTATTGATAACTTCAAGCCAACTTTCTTATCATGCTCTTTTCTTCTTCCTTGGATCTTTATCATTACAACCGATTGGTCGACCATGCTCCTGGCATATCTCAAACATAGAATTATCCAAGGGTATCTCAATGAGCACTAAATGCTGGAATATCATTTTTGCATCAATATAAATAATATAATTGCATATTGTTTCACATTATTAAATTTATGAACTTCTAGTTCATATTAACTTGTTAGAGGATCTAAGTGAAAGATATTAATGATGCATTTCATATAAGTTATAACTTATGTTTTCCAGCTCTTATTTCTCTCCCCCTAATGTTATCATTAATTATTAATCAAGTTCTTCAGGACTTTTATTGTCTATTATATCTTGAACATATTCATTAATATTTGATTTGTTTCACAACAATCACTTTGGTATTCATTTAATTCTTTCTTCTGGAATTTTGTCTACAAACATCTAACACACTTCAGGTGTATTTTTGAATGATCCTCCATGGATATCCGTCCGAATTAAAATATTGTCAGATTAATTTTATGAAAGAACAAATATATCTGATAATAGATTTGCTATATTTTACAAATGAGTTACATTTTAACTTATAGTTCATATATATAAGATCAAGTATTAAAATTAGATAATGATTGAAAATTTGTCACATCAAATTTATAATCAATAAATCATGTAGTGAATATATTCATGTAATGAAGTTCAAGATATCAAATTATGCAGGGCGATTTTACTTGACATATATGCCCGACTTTTATTTGTGACCCATTTTTGTGCGTTGCGGTGGAGCTACCGGAACAGATATTGCACATCCAAAATATTTCAAATAGTATTTACTTGGCTGCAGGCCAGTCACAAATTATAATGGGGAGTATTTATTATAAAATATTGGCTTTATTCTAATTAGTGTTGTAGCATATATCATTTAATGGCCTCAATCAAAAGACGAGCTTTCATTTCATTATTAGGGGCCAACGATTAATTATAATCTCTTAACAAGATATGATATTAGATCATTCTAAGTGCGTTTGTGGGCCAATGCTCAACTATAATCTAAATCAACGTACAATAGTCAATTATTACTTGGGATGTAGTCAACTGATCATCATCAAGACGATTTTTCTTAGTTGTACGATCCAGAAATTATTATCTTAATTAGAATATTCGAGCAAGCAATCACGCAAATATAATATTTCGAGATTAAATAAATGTACATGTGACCATCTAATAGATGCATCTATTAATACCATAAAATATCTAGATGGTCCACATGAAAGAGTAATAGGGCCACATATATTTCGATTAATACTCTCAAGGAAATTGGGTGATTCATTTCCAACCCTGGTTTGTGATGTCTAACAATTAATTCTCCTTTGATAACATGCAGCACATGAAAATTCACTTGATAAAAGAATCTTTTGGTTCTTTAATTGATGCATATTTGAATTCTCTGTGATTATTTGCATCATCACTGCTCTGAGATTAGTTAACTTTTGTTTCATGCCAAATCATGAAATTTCTCTTGGAATTATTGGACTTCTGGTTCATGTCAAATCATGAAATTACTTTTCAAACTATTGAATTTCCAGTTCATGTTTAGTAATAAAGTTGATTTTCTAATTAACTTCAAGTTTATTTCAAAATCATAAAATTATTTTTCGACTGGACCAAATCTATTATGCAGAAGCATAAATAAGTTTTAAGTCAATAAACTTCTGGTTTACTAATAAATATGACTTAATTGTATTAGTCCATCATAATACAAATCAATAGAAAAGCTGCATGTTGTTCTAATATAGATTTCTTTCATGAATATTTCTTAAAATACAGAAATATTGTCCACTACAATGAGGCACACATATTTATAATTCTTATTGTGTCCATACATACTTTGATTCATATTAGTAGTATCACAAGAAAGAAAAATAATGATAATAACAATAATAAGAAGAATATAAAATAGAATAAAAGAAATTTTTCTTACTCAGTTCTTTCTCTACCTCGTTGTTGTTAATATGCTTTAGATCCAGCGGAGGATATCATTATCGATTATAAACAAGTCGACATTATTATTTTCTCTTTGTCTTTAAGACGGCTTAATAAAGTTCCACAAGATTCTAGGACACACATAGAGACATACAAAATGTCCTTTATTACTACGTTCTTCTTAATATAATCATCACAGTCACAAGTATAGTTTCAACCTTGATCTCTTTCATACCAGCCTCCACATTCATAATCATGACTTGTATATGTGGTATTCACTTCTGAGAATGATGCGGAATCAATTGTACGAAATTCATATTTTTTCATTTTAATGAAAATTCATTATTTTGCTTATATATAAGGAACAATGATAGTAATTCACAATTTTAAAGCATTTTCTGTTATATATTTTGTTTATTCAGGGAACAAAATAATAACTCTTCTGGAGTCTTGAATTATATTTATAATACGTGATATTGTATTAACACTTGCCTTTTAATTTCTAAGTATTATTTTAGTTGTTCAATGTCTACTGGACATATGTCTTTATCATCCATTTTGGATTCCACAAATAAATGAAATAAATTGAATAAATATAAAGTATCACGTAATATTTAAGAGTTTACTGAAATGATTTCCAATTACAAACATAATTAACCATATTTTATTTTCTTTTAAAGAGACTTTATAGAATTCAACAAAATATTTTGGTATACAACAGGTACTTAACCAATTCTCTTTCATAAAATATCTAAAAAATATATTTTAGAATCCATCATAAATTATATCTTGTTGTATCTTCTCATTGTCTTGTATGATTTTCTTATAATGACTTCTGACATTGGTCTCATTTATGTTATTATTTTACAACATTCACTTCTGGAAATTGAGTGCAATTATTTAGACAAGTTTCATAATTTTCTTCTTTTACAACTCATTAGTTTGCTTATTCACAATAAGATATGATATTGATTTTCAATATATCTTACAACTCTCTTCATCTTGTTGCTGCTTCAAGAGCAAGATAAAAGGTAAGGAATATCTTTATTTAATATATATATTATTCATCTTTTCTCGAATTATTATTTGACAGTTGATCTTGGAGATTTAGACAATATTTCTGATTTATATTCTCACAACTACTGGTGCTATATTTTGTAACTTCTGGTGCATAAAATAAATTTTGCAGCTTGTGTGCAAAGAAAAAAAAAATTTTGCAACTACAGGTGCATATATAAAAATAAATTTGCATAAAAATAAATGTGCAGAAAATAAATGTACATAAAAGTAAATGTGCATAAAAGTAAATGTGCATAAAATAAATGTACATGGAATAAAGATAAATATACTAGCAACTTCTAGGGCATAAATATACTTTCAACTTCTGGTGCATAAATAAACATGCAACTTCTGGTTACGTAAATAAAATTAAACAAGCAACTTCTGGTGCGTAAATAAAAATAAACATGCAACTTCCGGTTGCAAAAATAATTAAACAAGAAACTTCTGATGCATACAAAATAATTTAAACGAGCAACTTCTGGTGCGTGAATAAAAATAAACACGCAACTTCTAGTTGCAAAATAAAAATAATTAAACAAGCAACTTCTGGTGCATTGATTTATAAAGAAACTCTGCAACTTCTGGTGCAGAGATATGTTACTTAAAAGAAGCTCGTAAAATAACGAATTTCAAGAAAAGAAAAAAAATCCATTAAAAGAAATACAAAATAAATAATATAATGAAATATTAATAATTTGAAATTGTACCTTCTGAAGCAGAGTTTCAGTTATGTTGTTTAGAACTTCAAATGCTTATTGTAGAGTCATGCTAATAACGTATTATAAAATAAAAGAACAAAGAACAATAAAACATAGAATTGGAAGGAGAGAATTATATATTGAATTGTGGAATAAAAATACAATAGCCACTGCCCCCTTTATAAAGTAGAGGGTGAGTGCTGGCTAAGAAATCCCTTGCTTGATTTAGAATTATAATAAAGAAAATAATCTAGCCTAAATACAATAGAATATACAGTAGTAAATACCCTGCCACAATTCCTTCTATTCTTACAAGCATTTCCTAATTTATCTTTTCTTAGGGGCCAAGTATTGGACATCCATGTTAATTATATTCACAACAATGTGATATTAGTACTCAGTTGTCAGAATGTTTGGCTTTCCTGCTATTAATGGACTCATTTCCTTAGTGGCCAAAACAAATTAAAAATAAATAATTATCTTTTTTGGAAAATATAAACGTAAACTAAATGAAAGTGAAAATTAACGAATTATGATGCAAAATTCAGTTCCATGTTAAAATGATGTATAAATTGCAAGTTTCTTTTATATTTGCAAGTGTGTTTTAGTATCTATTTGGTTTGTTGAGCAATTAATCAAAAATGCAATCTGCCCAATCAAACCCCATGAGAAGCTGATAAAAAATTTTAATAAGTAATAATGAACAAAATATCTTTCTTGCTTTTAGTTTTGCTCTAATGATAAAAACCTTCATTTTGGATTTGAGAAATCAATGTGATATTATGTCCCTTCGAAAATCCATGGAACAAATCAATTAATAACGCGGAATCTGTTGCAAGTCAATATTAGGTCGTGTTTCAAACAAGAGCAGGACCTAATTTAAGAAATGGACCACTTACAAAACTGTATCAAACCAAGATCAATTAGTGTTAAGAAAGAGTAGAGTAAGCACATGAATACAATTTAATAGAAAAACAAAACATAATTTTACATTATCATTTGGAAAAAAAAGGAAAAAAACACAAAAAGGCTTGTTATGTCGTCAATAGAGAGGAAACGAGAAATACAAAACATAATTCTTAAAGCGGAAGATGGGAGGCGGATCTCTTCTTTTCCGCTGGCGAAGTGGTTCACTATTCAGCCGATAGGTTTGGCTTTTTTTTTTTTCCGAATAAACAGGTTTGGATTTTCCCTCTTATTTTTGATATTTCATGGAAATTTACCCGCTCAATCATGCAATTCGGGAATAAATTTGAGTTTTCCTATTAAATTGATGCTAAATTTAATCATATAAATTATTAATTGTAAAATGGCTTTCAATGTTTGGTGAAATTGCAGGATGATTCAGTTTACCGCTCATTGTTGCATGAAGAAAAGCTCTAGCAAAAGCAAAATTCAAATCTTGTTTTCTCTATAAAATTTCACAAGAAAAAGGAAACAAGATATTGTCGTTTTAGAAATTGTGTTTTTTTCCGGGGTCTGAACTAAAATATATGGCGAGCGTATCCACCCAAACACGTTTCCATTTTTTTCAACAAAAAATAACGGATGGTAAATAAAAACGAATCCAAACCAGCTTAAAGTTATCAACTTTATATATTTTTTAGTTGGAGGATTTTGAAAGAGCAGTTGATTTTGTCTCCTTATCTGACAATTCAAAGCCAAGGAAAAATGCTATTTTTAAATTAGGAGAATTTCATATATGCCATTACAAAAAATTAAAATATCATATTTGCCATTACAAAACTGCTAATATCATATTGGTCATTCTAAAACACAAAATCTATCAAATTTGCCTAAACAATCCATTTTTTTCCATTAAAACATATTTGCCACTACAAAAAACTTGAAATATCATATTTGCCATCCAAAAATTGTATTTGCCATCTTAAACCATAAAATCTACAATAATTATTCTTTTAAACCATATTACATAAATAATCCAGTGAAAATAGAACAGAAAGAAACTTGAGTTAAAAGAATATTAAAGAACTATGAGATATTACGATATTAGCTGAAAGGACAAGGTGAAATTTGACAAATTAATTGTTTGAATGAAATTGAAGAGGAAAATGGGACTTGATTACGTGAATAAAATTGGAACTTGAAAAGAAGGGAGGAGTTGGCAAGGTTGAAGGGAAATACAAAATACGAGTTATACTAAAGAAGAAAAGACAATCAATAAACAAGAAAAGATGAAAGAGGAGTATTTTAATCATATTAATTTGGTTAATTAGGTTAATTAAAATTGGAAGAATAAATTATGTTTAATTTAACGGAAAATTAACGGTTTGGATATATTTGATATTTTTTTTAATTTAAGATTGCAAATTTGATAGAGTTTGTATTTTGGAATGGCAAATATGATATTTGTAGTTTTGTAATGGCAAATATGATATTTGCAGTTTTTGTAATGGCATATATGAAATTCTCCCTATAAATCAAATCAATTTATTCAAGCTATAGGAGAGCAAATTATTCAAGTGCAAAGTAATTTAAAAAATTCAAATCTTGCAGAATCGAGGCAAAATCACAAATTTCGAACTCAAACAATGAACAAAAATTATACTAATTAATTTTATCATGGATTTATTTGAGCCTTAATTACAAATAAAGATTAATTTCAGAATTGTGGCTTATTTGGGATGTGAATTGAACTGATAATCCTAAGTGGACATTCAATTTTATTTTTTTCACTCAGCCACTTACAAGTACCCTAAAATCAGATTTACCTGTAATTTTGAACACAATTGGGCAATAATTCAACATGCAGAAAGTAAACTTATGCACAAAGCGGTAACAAATCAAGTAGGATTATTGCTAGCTGTTAATCAAGTAGGTCCAATAAATTTTGCCTGAATTATGTTCAAATTTCAATGAACAGTATGATTCAGCTCCTTTATGGAAAGAAAATCAAAATCAATTTAGATGGATCCTTCTTTTCAATTCAAACAAGATATACTTATCATCATCAAATTAGAAAGTCAGAAAAAATTGAGAAATAGAGAACCGATCCGATCAAAGGAAAAAAAAAAGTGCATCAAGCACTTCTCTTTAATATATGTAATAGATATCATCTTGAGTGGATTATTAAATTTCTTAGTATAAACAAATGCACATTGTTTTAAATGCGGTTGATGCATAACTTTAAATGATGTTAGATGGTCTTGAACATATAGTTTATCATTATGTGTAAAAGTAAATTATGTGCAAAATATTAATTATTATTAGTACACTGATTTCCTACTTTTAATTATGTTAAGGAGGCTCGTGACAACGTGGTCTTAGTAATTATTAAAATCCGATTGCTTCGGTTTCTTTCTCAAGCATGATTAACACATCAATTTTCTCGTCGCAATGAAAAAGATGGTTTAATAATTAAAGTACGTTTAGGAGTGTTTGACTTTGACTGTGACTATTTAGAGGGTATTGTTGTAAGGTTATGTGATGTGTTGTTACGTTTTCTAATGAAGATTAGGAAAGAAGTATGTATGCCTTGGTTTTGGAGGTAGATTTGCTGAATCTTTTTTTTTTATAGAATGGAGATGGTTTGATGTCCAACATCTATTTTTGATGCAAATGAGATTTGAACTCATGACCTATAATTTACTATACTTTGTACTTAACACCATGAGTCCATTTGCGATTTACTGAATACTTGATTTGATTATGTCACCGTTTGTTTGTTTTGGATATAATTTATGTTTTAGAATGGATTTCTTTATCCATTTTGTTGAAAAATCATTTCTTGGTGAGAGCAAAATGATAGAGGTGACATAATAAGAAATATCTATATAATAAGATATCAAGATTAGTTTTTTTGTTCCCATATTTTATATATTTAAATTTGACAAGATTATTAGATTTCAAGCTCATCTTCCATACATTAAAACAATTTACTCTTTTTTGATGGATTAAATCCTAACCATCCAATCATATAAGGGTATTTTTTTTTGTCAAAAAAGACATAACGGTCACCACTTCTCTATTCTTTCTTTTGTGACAACTAGGAAAATTCTCGCGCTTCGCTGCGATTTTTCTCATTTTTATTGTTTAATGATTAACATATTAAATTAATCTTATAAACTGATAATCACAAAAAGTCTACATAACTTAGCTCAAAAAGCAATTTATAATTAAAAAAACAATGAATTATTCATATTTTTATTAGAAATTATCTCTGAATCAAATAAGATTTATACAAGTCATAATACAAAATATGTAATACTGATATAAAATTATAATCAACAAATTTAAACTTTGATATTTCATCGATGCGATATTTAAAAAAAATAAAGTACAGTTTTTTTAAATTGATTATAATTTTATCTTTCTTTTCACAGTAATTAATTTGTATATTTCTCACAATTTATATAATATAAAAAAATTTGGTTGTAGATATCAACATTGTATATGAGTCATTCCTACAACAAATATAATTTTTTTTTCTTTAATCCAAAAAAATAATTATTTTTTTCAATTAGCTTATCAATTACATCTGATTCATAATTTGGACGAAAGTTATTTTTTTAATGCAAATCTCACACTTACATGTTAATCTTTCAGCTAGAAATTCAATCATGTACTTCTTATACAACATTATTTGCTTACAAATCTTTTGGTGTATCGTAACTGTAAGTAAGCACCTATAAGATGAAAAATAGATAAATTATATTTTTATTATAGATTGGTCTTGAGTCATAATGTCATCTGACATGGTGATATGTCAATCCAGTCGTCCTTACCTCAATTCAACAGCCCGTATAAAAAATTTATATTATTTGAAGACACGAGATATTGAAAGTCATTATGAAAAAACATAATGGTGCATTACAAAGTATAACAATTGAGACAGAAAAAATTTACCTAAGAAAGAAAGAAAGAGAGAGATGCATGGGTCCCACATCCTATTTCTTTTTTTTTTTGAAAAATGTTTAATTCCTTTTCTTTTCTTTTTTATTTTGAAAATTATTAAATTTTTTTCTTTTTACTTGAGGGAGAAAGAAAGAGAGAGTGACACATCGGACCCACTTTTTTTTGTATAAATCATATTTTATTAATTATTTTTATTTAGGAATGAATTATGTATAACGAGTATTCAGTGGTTATTGATAATATAACTCACAACATATAAGTTACACGGTTTAGTTTTCAAAATAAATATATTTGATCTTGAAAGGAAACGCACAATCGTAAAAGGCACAGTGGAATAAAATTTTTACCCGTTTCCTACAGAGGATCCGTGTAATCAATCAAATCAGAAAATAAATCTAATTTATAACTCGGATTCGGCTAATCCGATTAGTAGGGATTCACGATTCGTCTCCGAATGATCTCCCTGCGTCTCTGACGGATCTGATCACGAAAGATGCTTCGACTCCGGCACCGCCCTCTACACGTATCCACACACGAACTGCTCTCGTTGGCGGAGAAACCAAGAGTACTAAATTCGGTTTCTCTTTCTCTCTTTCTCAAAAGGTGACTAGGGATTTCATAATGTTCTGACCTAATCAGACGAACCCTTCATGTATTTATAGCATCTCATGCTTACACCTCTTCACCTTCCTTTTGATTTTCTGTGTATAACTAAGTAAGTTCTATTTGTGTGCGGTCATGTAGGTTCATTTAATGTTGCCAATAAACTTCAAGTTTATAAATCATAAGTAGTCTCTAGTATGACGTTATGATTTCCCAAATTAAATGAATGATATGTGATCATAACCTATACATCAATTATATATTTAGTCCCTTTATTAAACGATATTTATATTGATCATAAGGCATGATTTTATGTCATCCTTATTATGATCAATTATGTTTTCTGAATTATAATTAGACTGAATAATTAAAAGATATTAACAATACATGTTATTTCTTTCGTACACAGCCGTGTGTTTTCCTTCAGTCTCAATTTATCAGAGGCCCAGAGATATCTCTCTCGTATCCGAGAGTAACAAATTATATGTTGAACATTTACATTTCAACTCAGGGTTTACTAAATATCCGATCATAGCTTTTATAATTATCCGGTTAAAGACAACGTTTAACAATGTCAAAGTATGAAGATATACATGCAGGAATCTATGATGACCTCAAGTCAAATGACTACTCATACATTAGATGATGAGAAAATAATTATCCGGTTAAAGACAACGTTTGACAATGTCAAAGTATGAAGATATACATGCAGGAATCTATGATGACCTCTAGTCAAATGACTACTCATACATTAGATGATGAGAAAACACTAATGACATATACCATGTGTATTCTCATAGTGGGTCGATCCAATATATATTTATGTTAATGAATTGATATCCAATATCCATTATCAGTAAAACGTGATCATCATCCAACTAACATACTAGTATCTATATATATGATTTGAGATTTTCAAATATGCTTGTCTTACAAACATCTCATATATGACTAGGGATAATTTAGAATTATATTCACTTTGTTTTACGGTTGTACTATCAGAATCACATATTATGATGACGTATAACGGACATATATATTCATGGTTAATTAATAATCTAATAACTTTTATACACAATTATTATATGAAAAAGTTTATGAGATAAAATATCTAATACAAAAATATAATGTCTGATACATAATCCGTTTCCCACAAGGCAAAACAGTTTGGCCTAGGGCATTATTACGTTCAGATCTGACATTTCACACTAAATCAAGAAAAAACACAGAATACCGAATTCAACCAATCATATTCTTACACTATCTAACTACACAAAAACCGCCATAAAATATCAAAAACTCTAAATAATTGAACGGTCCGTATTAAACCACATCAGACCATCCAACGGTCCCCAAAAGAGAGTGACATGGCATCTTTTGGGGACTCAAATGGATGATAGAATTTCGTTTTTTTTTTTTGGGGGGGTGGGGGAGAGGATTCTTGCCCATTTTTTTGCCGATGTTTGCCTTTCATGTCATGTTTCGTTCCTTAATTACAATTAAAATTAGTCTCATTGTAACCAGTTAAGACCCAATTAGCAGAAATTATACTCAATTATCCTAGTTAAAGAGCAATTGAGCATCAAATAGTTTCACTTATGCTCGATTAAGATATAATAACGTCAAATCAGTCCAAGTCAGGGGATTTTAACTTTTCATTTCTCTTTCTCATGTTGTGATGTAGAGAGAATAGAGGAAGAGAATAAAGAAAGAGAGAGTAAATGATTGATTGTATTATTGTTTGATTTAGAGATTATACTTATGATTTATTTATAGTACAATTGAGTTAATTTAAATCCTTGGCTAATTAGCCGTTAGAATTAATCTAGCCATGTATTATGTAAGTAAACTAATCCTAATTTACTTCCTAATACTCTGTCACCCCCCTCAAGCGAAACTGGTTCTCGAACGATGAGCACGCCATGAAGTAATTGAAACCGTGGGGTAGACAACAACATCCATGATCCGATCTTTGTTGGTGAATTGGACAAGAAGTTGTTTTGAAGTTGTGAGCTCTCGAACGAAATGAAAATCGATGCTGATGTGTTTAGTGCGGGAATGAAACATCGGGTATTGAGCGAGGTAGGTGGCACCAATATTATCGCACCATAGGATGGGGGCTGTGTTTGAGGGATGTGAAATTCGAAGAAAAGGGATTGGAGCCACATGATTTCTTGGGTAGCCATGGGCAAGACTATGATACTCAGCCTCGACACTAGAGCGGGAGACTATCCCTTGTTTCTTAGAGCTCCACGAGATTAAATTTGGGCCAAGGAAGACACATTAGTATGTGGTGGATTGCCGGTCATCCGGACAACCTGCCCAATTAGCATGAAGGAAGGCATGAAGGAAGAGAGATGTCGCAGGACGTAGTTGGAGCCCGAGAGTGATCGTTCCTTTGAGATAGCGAAGAATTTGCTTAACGGCGGTCCAATGTGTGGTGGTTGGGGAATGCATGAATTGAGAGACCTTGTTAACAGCGAACGAGATTTTAGAGCGTTGATCATGGCATATTGAAGGGCCCCAACAGTACTTCGATGGAGAGGAGGGTGGTACATGGGTTTGCCATCAAGTTTGGAGAGTTGTTCTCCTGCAAGAATAGGTGATGAGCAGGGTTTCGCACCATCCATTTTTGCTTTTTAAAGAAGGTTGAGAATATATTGAGGTTGTGAAAGGTGAATGCCCTCGGAAGAAGGTTTGGCTTCAATGTCTAGGAAGTAGCGAAAAGAGCCAAGATCTTTGAGCGAGAATTGGGAATGAAGATCATTGATTAGAGCTTGAATAATCGAGTTGTTGTTTCCGGTGATAAGGATATCGTAAACATAAAGAAGAATGAAGGTGAGGTCATTATCCTTCTTACTAATGAAAAGAGAGGGGTCGGAAATAGAACTTGTGAAGCCAAGACTAGTGAGAGTAGTTTTGAGTTTGTGAAATCAGGCGCAAGGAGCTTGAGGTTTCTTGTTTTGAGAATTTTTGGGGATATGACTAAATTGAAGGATAGAGTTGAATTCAGTCAATTTGTGAAATCAGGCGCAAGGAGAGGTTTTTTTTTTTTTTTGAATTTTGGCGGAAGAAAGAAGAGTTCTTCGGTTCTGAATTCAATTTGAATTCATGAATTTTGAAAAATGTGAAAGAAAGAAGACTTCTTGAAGATGGTTCTTGAGGTTCTGAATTCAATTTGAATTCATGAATTTTGAAATGTGAAAGAAAGAAAGGTTTCTTGAAGGTATGGAGAATTTTGTGTATATAAGGAGAGAATAAAAAAAAAGGAGGAGAATATTTAGAGGCTTGATACCATGTTGAGATGTAGAAAGAATAGAGGAAAAGAGAGTAAATAATTGATTGTATTATTGTTTGATTACTATAATCTATTTATAATACAATTGAGTTAATCTAAACTCTTGATTAACTAGTCGTTGGAATTAATCTAGTCATCCATTATGTAAGTAAGCTAATTCTAATTTACTTCCCAATACTCTATCAGTCCTCAAACCACACTTATTTTTCTTACACAAGTTCTTGTTGTCCATAGAGGTTGTGACTCGAGAGTGACCAAGAGAGAGAGAGAGGTTATGAGTCAGAGAGAGAGAGTGAAAACGAGTCAGGGAGAGAGAGAAGTTAACAAGAGAGGGAGAAAAGGATCCATATCACAATTAGAGAAGGGGGTGGGGGGACAGGCAAGGAACATATCGCCATTAGAGGCTTGAGAGGGGTGAAGTGCTTGTCGTGTGTTGACCATAATATCATTTCTCTCAAATATTGGGTTATCGGCTAAAAGCAATTTTAACATGCTAGCCATTTGTTTTTACCGGCTGCTCAAACCAGCAATATTTTTTCATTTCATCTGAACCATTAGATTCACTCAAATGAAAGGTACAAATTATTTCGGTGTATGAAAGAATTTCTCATTAGATTTCGTCTTAGTATAATCAAATGCCCTTCTATTTCAAATGTGGTTGGTGCATTATTTTTAAATGATATAAAACCGTTTTGAATATATAATTATCAATTGTGTGTCGAAGTAAATTAGGTACATAAAATTAATTATTATTATATCAATTTCCTAATTTTAAATATGCTAAGGAAGCTCATGTTGACATAGTCTTAGTTATTATTAAACTTGATTGCCTAGGTTTCTTTCTCAAGTCTGATTTAACTTTCCACATCAATTTTCTTGTTTTGCAATGAAAGAGAAATTTCTGTCCATTAACAAACTGCCTTTTAAAATAAAAGTAATTAATTTAACTACTTTTTGACCAATGAAATAATTACTTCTTAATTAAACGGGCCAAGTCAAGCCCATTCAGTTAAACAGATCATAAAAAACAGTTAATGATCCAATAACACCTCCATTCCTCCTCTCCAGTTATTAATCACTAGTGCCTCTTCAAAAGCTGTAAATTCACCAACCGATGATATCAAGTTATCAAAATTTGCAGGGGAAGTGGAATCAAGAAGTGGCACCTCTCTCTGAGTTGAATTGAATTGTAAAGGCGAAAATTCAGGATGAGTCCACTTTAACCGCCAGTTGGTTGTGATCACGCCTCTCCATTTCTGAGTCGCGTGAGAAAAAGCACCCATTTGTAATCCTTCTTCTCTTTTTAAATAATCATTCCAATTTGTTGGTTCTCTCTCTTCCTCTTCCTCTTGTTGGTTGATTTTCTTCTTTAAACAACGACTCTTCTCTCTCAATAGTAGTTTGATTCTGATAAGATGGGAGTGAAAGAGAAAGAAAAGAAGAAAGGAAATTGGTGGAGTAATCGTTTTTCATGTTTTGGAGGCGAGATTGAATGCGAATTGGGCGGTACGGAACGGGAGAGGAAATTGGTACGAAAGAGGATTCGGTCGAGAATTGTCGGTACCAAGAAAACAGTACCAGAACAGAGTGATGGTGATGCACCCAGTGGTGAAATGAAGAAGCGTAGTGATGAGAAAAAGGTGAATGTATAACTAATTTCTCTTTTTTCTCTTTTTTTTTCTTATTCAAAAAACTAATTTCTCCAATTACAAAAAAAAAACTAATTTCTCTTTTTGAAAAGGCAATTCATTTTTTTGATTTTTTAGTAGTTTTGAAATTGGAAATTGTTAGTTAGTCTGTAGTTTCTTGATTTGAGAGAGAGAGGAGTAAATGCGCGAACAAATTTTTCGACAAATAAACGTGGAAAATTAAATGAAATTATGTGTTCTTTGTTCTTCAATCCATCTTTTTCATGCATTTATTCATTGAATCGAACTACATAGTTAGTGAAATCATTTTAATGCTAATTACATGTCTAATTTTGCTTTCATGTGTCAACACTAAAATCCACAAATATCCTATATATATTTAGCCTTTTCCTACTGTTAAAAAAAAATATTTAGCCTTTTCCTTAAGTTGAGGGTTTTAGTTAGTCCATTAATTTTCTATAATTAGGACATATATCAATTCCACTTTATGAGATTCCTAAACAATTTTAATCTCTAGTTACATCACTCACTCTTTACTTAAAAGGACTGTTCCAAATCCCAACCTTAATAACATCATTTTTTTTTCAAAATATTTCTTTTTAACCTAATTTTTACAATAACTAACATATTGTTCATCTTTTTTTCAACAGAATTTCAATCACAAAGGGAAGAACAAGGCCGTTATGATACATGACAACCAAAACTCAACTCAAACCGCAACAAACCAATCAAAATCAAAATCAGTGGTGCAACACAAGGCCTCAAAATGTGATTATCGCACCGAACCGGCCCCTCTTTATAAAATGTTGGATCCAGTCAAGACTCAGACTCAGACCCGTTTAAGCCATTCGGACTCACCACAAACCTCTCCTGTGTCAAAAAATCCCGAAAGAAAAGCATTACGAAAATTGGATTTTACTAAAGGAATGTCTGTGCTGACCGTTATAATTTTACTTGTGATATTATTTGGTAAGAGTTTCGCGGTATTGTGCGTTTGTGTATGGTTTTATGTCGTTTTACGCTTGAGAGCTGACGTGGCTGAAAAGGAGAAGGAGAATGAGAATGAGATTAAAAAGAAAACTGAAGAAGAAATGTTGGATTCTGAAGAATATAATAAAAGGATGGTGGTGTTGCGCGGATTTTTGGAGCGTGACAAGACAAGGCTGGTTCGTGGTAAATGCTTTTTTAATTTTGGTGAATTTATAAATGGATATAAAATTTAGGATTTGTTGGTGATTGATTGTCTAATGACTGTAGGATAGATTTTTGTGCATGTTTTATTTTCTGTTTTTTGTTTGGTTAATTGAGAGCAAACTCAATTTAGTTAGAATTGCTGGAGCATGGTCTTTTTGCTTGTTCTGCTGCATTTTCTTTATTTTAGGGAAAAATGTAAAAAGGTGGAAATTTACATGTTTTTATTTAACCTGATCTTGTAATTCTATTCTAATGATTAGACTTAGTATTAGATCATTAATGGAAGGGGGGGAAAAGTATTAGATCATTAATTAGTTTATCTTTTTATTTGTTTCAAAGCTAGTATTGTCACGGCTATGCGTGATTGCTCCCGTCCAGATCGGAGGTTTTTGTTAGTATCTTTTTATTTGTTTCAAACGGACGATTTAAAATAGAATTCATAAAATTTTATAATTTTATTATCAAAGTCACGGATTTTGATAATATAAACCTGAATTGCATATTCATGCTCTATTTTAATTATATTAAAATAATATATACACAGATATTATATGAAATATGTTAGATAAATATAATGTTTCTTAATACAATACTTTAACTAGATTAGAAATACTTTGGCCTAAAACATTAGTCCATCACGTTTTTAGTTGATTTAGAAGATGATTGAGAAGTAGGGGGTGATGTGATATGCTGTTCGACGTTTCTTTTTTTTCTTTTTTTCTAATGAAGATTTGGAGAAAAGTGTGGAGGTAGCTTTATTGAATATTGTATCCATTTTGTTGACAAATCATTTGTTTCGGACGGAAATGATAAAATGATGCAAGCAAGATCAATGTATTATAATTAATAAGATATCAAGATGCCTTAGTTTTTTTATATTTTAGATCATCTTGATTAGATTATTAGACATCTTCAATATAAACAAATGCAATCCCATCATGGTTTACATATTTAAAAAACAGAAAAATTGGTTGATATACTCTTGAATGGTGTTAGACGATTTTTTATATATAATTTAGGGACTTGATTATGTACGAGGGGTTTCCGTCGTGTAGCACATTTTTTTTTAAAACAAAAACAATATATAGAAGAGTATACAGAGGAAATAAACATCATATATGATTTATTTCTTCTAAACAACATATTAGTGTATATATATATATATATATATATATATAATAGTATATTAAAAAATTGAAAAATATTATATAAATATTTCAAACAGAAAAAAATTGAACAAAATTAGTATATACGTAAAACAATGTATATACAAATTTTAAACTGTAAAAAACATTATATTCAGAATTCTGTCTGCTTTTAGATTTCCCTATAGTATATCGGTTGTGTGTAAGTACATTATGTACAGAATATTAATTATTATTATATTAATTTCCTACTTTTAATTATATTAAAGGAACCTCAGGTTAACATGGTCTTAGTTATTATTAAACTTGATTGTCTAAGTTTCTTTCTATTTTTTTTTAGAATTGTAGGAAATTTGTCTATTTAGACTTTGCATTAATAAGAAATATTATAAAAAATTTTATTTACAAGGAATTTCTTGCGCATGTAGTTAGCTTAAGAAGAAAAATAAAGTCTATATCCTAATAAATCTAGGCTAAGCTCCCAACTGATGAGACCACTGAAGAACGTTGGGCTTCTTGACGACCTTGAGCCTAGATTTCTTTCTCAAGTCTGATTAACTTTCCACATCAATTTTCTCGTTTTGCAATGAAAGAGAAATTTCTATCCATTAACAAACTGCCTTTTAAAATAAAAGTAATTAATTTAACTACTTTTTGACCAATGAAATAATTACTTCTTAATTAAACGGGCCAAGTCAAGCCCATTCAGTTAAACATATCATAAAAACAGTTGATGATCCAATAACATCTCGACTCCTCTCTCCAGTTATACTCACTAACGCCTCTTCAGAAGATGTAAATTAGCTAACTGGTGATCTACAGTTTAGAAAACTGGAGATGGAATTGAAATCAAGAAGTGGCACCTCTCTCTGAGTTGAGTTGAATTGCAAAGGCAAAAATTCAGGATGAGTCCGCTTTAACCGCCAGTTGGTTGTGATCACGCCTCTCCATTTTCAAGTCGCGTGAGAAAAAGCACCCATTTGTAATCTCTCTTTCTTTTCTTTTTTCCAAACAATCATTTCATTTCTCATTTGATTGGTTCTCTTTCTTCCTCTTGTTGGTTGATTTTCTTCTTTAAATAACGACTCTTCTCTCTCTGTAGTAGTCCGATTCTGATAAGATGGGAGTGAAAGAGAAAGAAAAGAAGAAAGGGCACTGGTGGAGTAATCGTTTTTCGTGTTTTGGAGGGGAGATTGAATGCGAATTGGGCCGTACGGAACGGGAGAGGAAATTGGTACGCAAGAGGATTTGGTCGAGAATTGTTGGTACCAAGAAAACGGTACCAGAACAGAGTGATAGTGATGTATCGACTGGTGAAATGAAGAAGTTTAGTGATGAGAAAAATGTAAGTTTATAACTAATTTCTCTTTTTGAAAAGGCAATCCCTTTTTTATTTTGTAAATGAAAATTGTTAGTTAGTTTGTAGTTTCTTGATTTGAGAGGGGGTAAAAGTGCGAACAAAGTTTTCGATGAATAAACATGGAAATCTAAAATAAATAAAAAAGATAAATTAACTTGGAAAATTAAATGAAATCATATGTTCTTTGTTCTTGAATCCATCTTTTTCATGCAGTTATTCATTGAATGGAACTACATACATAGTTAGATAAAATCATTTTAATGCTAATTACGTGTCTAATTTGGCCTTAATGTATCAATTAACACTAAAATCCATAAATATCCTATATATATTTAGCCTTTTCCTTAAGTAGAGGGTTATTAATTCATTAATTTTCTATAATTAGGGCAGATATCAATTCAACTTTATTAGATTCCTAAAGAATTTTAATCTCTAGTTACATCACTCACTCTTCACTTGAAAGGACTACTCCAATTTCCAACCTGTATATTATCATTGTTTTTTCCAAAATATTTCGCAATAACTAAAATATTGTTCATCTTTTTTCGACAGAATTTCAATCACAAAGGGAAGAACAAGGCCGTTATGATACATGACAACCAAAACTCAACTCAAACCGCAACAAACCAATCAAAATCAAAATCAGTGGTGCAACACAAGGCCTCAAAATGTGATTATCGCACCGAACCGGCCCCTCTTTACAAAATGTTAGATCCAGTCAAGACTCAGACTCAGACCCGTTTGAGCCATTCGGACTCACCACAACCCTCTCCTGTGACAAAAATTCCCGAAAGAAAAGCATTACGAGAATTGGATTTTACTAAAGGAATTTCTGTGCTGACAGTTATAATTTTACTTGTGATATTATTTGGTAAGAGTTTCACGATACTGTGCGTTTATGTATGGTTTTACGTCGTTTTACGCTTGAGAGCTGACGTGGCTGAAAAGGAGAAGGAGAAGGTGAATGAGATTAAAAAGAAAACTGAAGAAGAAATGTTGGATTCTGAAGAGTTTAAAAGGATGGTGGTGCTGCGCGGATTTATGGAGCGTGACAAGAAAAGGCCGGCTCATGGTAAATGATTTTTATATTCTTGGTGAATTATTTATAACTGGATATGAAGGATAGGATTCGTTGGTGATTGATTGACGTATGACTTTAGGATTGATTTTTGTGCATGTTTTATTTTCTGTTTTTTGTTTGGTTAATTGAGAGCGAACTCAATTTAGTTAAAATTGCCGGAGCATGGATTTTGTTTGTTCTGGTGATTTTTTCTTTTCTTAGGGAAAAATGTAAAAAGGTGGAAATTGATATGTTTTTATTTAACCTGATTAGACTTAGTAAATTCTAATGATTAGACTTAGTATTATATCATTAATTTGTTTATCTTTTTATTTGTTTCAAAAGGCAGTATTAATTCTGGTTGCAGCTGTGTTATGACATGTATTATCTATATATTCAAAGATCATTCAAATTTCAGACAGCACATGAATAAATCAAGCACCATCTCTATTAATTGACTTTGACTGGTCTAATGATAAACAATAATAAATCAAAAATTAATTTGGAAAAGATGAAGAATCTGAAAAAAAAAGCCAGATAGGATCTGTCTAAATCAATTTGATCAATTTATATGTAAATGTCATTGTCTTAATTATCTCAGTACATTAAATTAACTAATTGTAATTGGTTTTCTTGACATGAGAGAAGAAAGCTCAGTCTAGTTCAAGGCATATAAACTAAACCTCCATCTGTGAAAATCAATTATATCTAAATATGAAATACAGCTTAACTTAGGCTTCCTTTACAAACACATGGAAAATAAAACAGTTAATAAACTCTATTATATTGGTAATAAAAATGTGACAGCCAATCCAATCCCCTATTTGTTTCTAGTAGACTAATAAACTATCTGACTTGTCAAACAAGAACCTTTTTTTCCCTATTAATAGTTGACTATTTATTTTTTGAAATAAAGAACTATATGAAAGTTGGTCCTACATCATATATCATATATATATATATATATATATATATATATATATATATATATATATATATATCCAATCCTTATCCCTCCCTTAATTAAGTCTTCCTAACTTCTTCACTAAACAAATCATCAATGTCTATTAATGAGATTATTACACCGACCGGCACCTCAGCCACTACAATCAAAAGAAAACAAAAGAAAAAATTGTGGTCTTGTCTCTCTTCATGTTTTTGTGGTTCTTGCGCAGCTGAAACAGATTCATCAGAATTACAATGTCATAATGTCATTACTGCTCGATCAAGTTTCCGCTCTTTGCCCAAGACTCGTGCAAGCTCTTTTTCTAAAACTTCACCTCTAAAGAGGTTGTTCGCAAAACTAGCAAAGGTAAGATAATCCATCTTTAGACCACAAGATATGCATATACATGATGTATATATATCTCATTTTTTTTTCTACTGATTTTGTTTCTCTCTAAATGATATATACATTCACTATATGTAGGGTTCGAGTAGAAAAGTTGAAGAACTTGTCATAGCAAGACCAAGGCTCAATTCAAGTCCAACACACAACAAGCCGAATTATCACAGAAATAGAGCCACTAAACAATCCAGTCCAGTCAAACCCAACTCAGAATCAGAACCCGATTCCGGTTCCGGTTCCGGTTCCGATTCAGGCAAGAAATGAATCGAGTGAACCTGACTCAACCAGAATAGCCAACCGAGTCGGACAAGGACCTGTTCTATCGATAATTTTATCATCGATTGTTGTACTGGTCTGGTACGGTCGAACAAGTGCAGTGGCATATATGAGCTTAGGTTTTTCTATCTTGTTTGCAAGGCCTGCTGTTTTTCGAGTCAAAAGACGGTAATTTTGCTAAGAATGGAAGAAAAAATTTTGGCCCGAGAATTGTTTCCATTTGTTCAAAGAAAGTGATGTTTATTATGCTTTAAAGTGCAATCTATTTGGAACATGTTTGTGCAGATAGTATTGTTGCAACTAACTAAAATTCCTCATTTTTCCAAAGAAAAGACTTGTCATAAGACAAGATTTAATGTCTGGAGTTTGTTGAAAGTTCAAGAAGTATGCAAATCATTAAATTGAACCCTTCATTGTTTGAAGAAATGAGAGATTCCCAATTACCCTCATGCATCCTTTCATTTCAGTATCAAAGTATTTATTTTGTTGGCCCCTCTTCTTCCTCTAAGTCTTGACTCTCTTGAGTGAAAGCAAAGAAAGCAAGATATCCCACGCCAAAACTATGCTTCTTTGGCTTCATATGCAATTAATTCTCCAACATATTTCTTTTGCTAATTTCACATCCGAAATTAAGTCTAAGATATTTCTATTGCAATTAATTCTCCAATTTTGCTAATTTCAATTACAAAATTAAGTCTAAAAGATATTTATATTGCGAGTTTCGCATGCAATTGTTAAGTTTCCATTGAATAAATATTACAATCAAAATCTAGCACAGCAAGCCGAAAAAACTAATTGTGTTACTAATTTTGAAGTTCAATAATGTATATCACAACCAACATTGACATCCCAAATTTCATCTTACAAAACAAAAACAAAAAAAAGAAGTAAAAATAAAATTAAAAACACAACATGATCTTCTTAAAGATCAACCAACCAACCCTAATTTTTCTTCCCAAAACCTATAAATAAATACCATAAAAATTCATCAAAAACGACCATCATACAGCAACGGCTTCCTGAGCGCCCTTGTTATTATCCCCGCCAGCCGGACGGATGACGTCAGGCGACGTCGCGCCACCTGTCACGAGGTTCAACGGCCGCTGCTCGATGACGTCATCGATGAGGCCGAACTTCTTGGCCTCTTCCGGCGACATGAACAGGTCTCTCTCCATGGCCAGCTCTATCTCGTCCAACGGCTTCCCTGTGTGCTTCTGGTAGATCTTGTTCAGCCTATCTCTCACCTGCCATTGTTGGTTTCGTTCAATTCAATTGATTGCTCTGTTTGATTTCATTTGGGGTTTGGAGAAGGAAAAGTGAGAAATTGATGAAAGAACTGACCTTTAGGATTTCCTTGGCCTGAATGGCGATGTCACTGGCTTGGCCTTGAGCCCCCCCTGACGGCTGATGAACCATCACTCTGGCATTAGGCAAACACCGTCTCTCTCCCGGAGCTCCGGCCGCCAGCAACAGAGACCCCATCGACGCGGCCTGACCCAAGCAGAGCGTCGAAACCGGCGACCTAACAAGCTGCATAGCATCATAAATCGCCAATCCCGCCGTGACAACCCCGCCAGGCGAGTTTATGTACATGTAAATCGGCTTGGCCGGGTTCTCCGACTCGAGAAACAGCAGCTGCGCGACTACTACCGCCGCGGTGCTGTCGTCGATTCCGCCGTTGATGCAGATGATCCGTTCTTTCAACAAACGGGAGAAAATATCATACGACCTCTCACCTCTATTGGTTTGCTCGACAACCATCGGAACCAACATCGATCTGAAGGATTTGCGGAGAGTTGTTCTAGAAGATCTGTTGACGGATTTGGGGAACGAGAGGGAAGAACGCGAGGAAACTAGAAGAGGCGATTTGGATGCGGAGGCAGCGATTGGGGAAGGAGAGGCGCTGAATTTCGTGAAGGAAGCCGCCATTGATGGAACAAGAAGAAGAAGAAGAAGAAGGAGTGAATTTGGTGAAGAGGGTGTGAAGTAGAAACGAGGAGGATAAGGGCGTAGTTGTTGTGTATCGTGTTAGATTGATTTACCAGTAGGAAAACTGGATATTTAATTCGGGATTTGAGGCTGGCGAGGTGAGATATTGCGTGTGGCACCCTGCTTTTCTGGTTAATTTTCGCACGCCATATATGCTTTGACTTTTCAGAAATATAACAGGGAAATTTTCAAATAACCCCCTGATTTTTGTGAATATTACGAGTACGTCCCTGACTTTTTGGAGTTTTCTTGAGAGCAACTTTTGAGTTGGATTTGAAGGCTGAGCCTCCGTTTATCAAAAATATGTATACTCTATGAACTGAGAAAGCGGACAGGAGAGTTGTGCATCTGATCAAAGAGGTGGATTGGGCATGATGAATTTTGCGGAAGTGATTTGAAACGGAGAGCTCTCTGTATGATACTGTAAAGCTTCTTTGTCAGATTTTAAAATAACTCATATAATCAACATTTCATTTTCAAAGAAAAATTCTTTTTTTTTTTTTGAACTCCTCAAATGAGGAGGGATTATTTGAAAGAAAGAAATTCCTTTCTCTATTTTTTTTTGTTTTTTTGAAGGAATAGAATTTTTATTGCTTTAAAGATCAAGTTACAATTATGTTATTACAAGTAAGTCATTCAGGAAATATTCTATACAAGCGCTCACAAGCGTGAAAGAAAAAAGTAAAAAATAATTCTTAAACTTAAATCGTAAATCCTAAATCCTAAATTGCAGACCATTGCCGTCTCAAAACGATTTCGTCGAATAACGGGCATCTCCCGTCATAGAATTAGGGTTTAGCGGGCCCATACCGCCATAGAATTAAGGTTTAGCTAGAGCGACGAGACGTGCTATCTAACGGTCTTCATCCCCGATCTAGACTCAATGTACATCTCATTCATTGAGATGAACCGTGCCGAACCAAAAATTTTGGTCCATGGCTGGGCAATCATGCCGAACCAATATTTCAATATCTTTCTTCCGCTCTTTCTTCTTCAAGACCCGTCAGATCAATTGATGCGTCAGCAGCCACTTGGAGTCGCTCACCTCTGCAGTTGCTCAATCATCGAAGTGTTTCACCTCGTCGCGATTCTGATTTGTGCGTTACTTCATGACCTCGTTCAATTCCGGCCATGGATGAACCACATTCTGACCTCTTCTCACTAACACATACTGTGCTCACTGTTCTTTTACTAGAGGAGAGAGTCAAAGAGAGAGAGATATGGTGGAAGATGTGGCAGCGGCGGCCATCGGGGCCGCCGACGGCCCCTTGGAGCTCTACCCTCAGAGTTTGGTTTAAGTAAGGTGTAGATCTCTACACCCTAGCTTCGTCTTTGAGCTAATACAATAAAGATCACGCAATAGATCTGGTTTGCGAGTTGCTCCATGAGCTCCATCCACTCCGGCCATGGGCGAACCAGCAGCCATGAGATTCGAAAGGTGGCTTCAGGGGAAAAGTAAAGATGGGGATCGAGATTTGTTAATGGGGGAAAGGAGGAGAGGGGAAAAGGGGAATTGGGGGAAAAGGAAGGGGAGACGGGATTTGGGAAGTGCAGTGCTGTCGGGAGACCTGGGGGGAGGTGTTGGAGAGGTCACCTCTCCCAGATCCGGTTATGGCGGCGATAGGATTTGCTCGCGGGAGAGGGAGGGTTTTTTTTTCTCGTTTCTCCCTTTCTCTATTTCTTAAGAAAATATATTTTAGAAAAACATTTTATTATAGGAGGTGAAATGGGGATTTAAAAAAATTAACTAATAATTAGATGAAAAAGTAGATAGAGAGATTTTTTTTCTTAAAATAAAATGTTGATCATCATAAAGGTTTTTTTGAAAATCTGAAAAGTCATTAGAGTTATGAATTGATCATCATTTCTAATATTGAAAAACATCAGGGGGTTATTTGAAACTTCTCCAACAAAATATCTCGTTATTAGAGTTAGGAATTGAGTTCCCGCTTTTTAAATCCGGTATTTCATTTCCCGATTTAGCTGTAACTACTACTTATCTACTATCTACTATCTTCTTCTCCAAGCGAGCGAGAGAGCTCAAGGAAAAAACTCCAACTGCATCAATGGCGTCGAGCTTAGCTAGACTGGATCGGTTCCTATCCCTCTCTATCCCAAAACCTTCTTCTTCTCTCTACTTCCCTTCTTTCTCCCTCTCCTTGCCTCAGAGATCCTCTGCCGCCGGCCACCGCCGGACGGCGGCCCTCTCCACCATCCGAGCCGACCTCGTCCCGATGGTCGTCGAGCAAACCAACCGAGGCGAGCGAGCCTACGACATCTTTTCGCGTCTTCTTAAAGAAAGAATCATCTGTATTAATGGTCCGATTGATGATGGTACGGCCGCCGTCGTCGTCGCCTCGCTCCTCTTCCTGGAGTCGGAAAACCCCAACAAGCCGATTAATCTGTATATAAACTCGCCGGGCGGGGTTGTGACGGCTGGCATGGCGATTTATGACACCATGCAGTATATCAGATCGCCGGTGACCACTCTTTGCTTGGGTCAGGCGGCGTCGATGGGGTCGCTTTTGCTTGCCGGTGGAGCTCCGGGAGAGAGGCGGTGCTTGCCTAATGCTAGGGTTATGATTCACCAGCCGCTTGGTGGTGCTCAAGGGCAGGCTAGTGATATCGCCATCCAAGCAAAGGAAATCCTAAAGGTTGGTCTTTTCACCAATCGAAACCTCAATTGAGCACTAAAACAACCTATAACCTTAATTAAACATATATATAACTTCAATTAAGCAACTAATGACACACATTTGTTGTTCTTAACTGATATTGAATCAATGTTTTTGTCAGGTGAGGGAGAAACTGAACAATATATTGGCGAGGCACACAGGGCAGACTCTGGAGGTGATAGAGGTGGCGACGGAGAGAGATAACTTCATGTCGGCAGAAGAGGCGAAGGCATTCGGGTTGATTGATGAGGTCATCGAGCAGCGCCCGCTTTCTCTTGTGACTGACAATGTCGCCCCTGCTGGAGGAGGCGGTGCTGGCGGTGGTGGAAAGAATAGTAAGGGGGCTGAAGAGGCTGTGGCTACATGATTTAAGTGCATTTTAGGGTTGGTTGAGGAATTAGAACTAGGTATGGTGGATTTTATTTACTTGTGTTTTCATGGATTGTATTGAGATGCATGAACATGAATGGTTTATTTGGTTGTGGTTGTAGTGTATGATTGGAGTATGAGATACTAGATTAATAAATAAAAGAATTCTGACAGATTAGTTTTTAATGTGATGTTTTGTTATTTTCTTAATTTTGAGATGATCCAATTTCTCACAAATTATTTAAAAATTGTCATTTTATTGTATACTTTTTATTTCCTAAATTTCTTGGTAAGAAATTTGCGTGATGCTAATGATATTGTGATTAATCTAGAAGATATCTTAAAACAAAATGAGAGGCAATTTTAAAACTAAATTCCGTAAGTTTGAAAAATTTACGCTAAGACTAGTTTTAAGTTACCATGTGTACCTGCATTATTCAAAATATTTGCCGCTATCCTTGTAAAATATTAAAATTTTAAATTGTTATTTATTTCAATTTATTGTAACATTTCCAAAAAAAATAAGACATTTCTCGTCCGGAATTCCAGAGGGCAATTGAGATTTTTCTTGGACTAGCAATATCTAATAATTTTGTAAGGGCTCAAATCGAAGTTATCCGTGTTTTGAAATCCTTGACGACATGAACTGGAGATTTCTGGATTACTTCACTCTGATAATTTAAATTTTTGGATTGCTAAAATTTGAGATTCTTGATGAACACTTCAGTATTTCAAGTCTCAAATTTCTCAGAATTTAGCAAATTTTAAATTATAGAAAAGAATTGAAACAACTCAAGATTTCAAGAATTAAAATCTGTGACTGTAATCTGAGATGTTGGTTAACTGAACTATTAGAATTAGTTATAGTGTATCCTTACTTATCCTGTTTAGTAATGATATTAAGGTAAAGTTATAGGTTTTCGGTCACGTATTACATGATTAAGTTCTGAATGTAAAGCAAGAGACACAAAACATATTTACTGAGTAAAAAAACATAATAAGTGAGTCTCAGATATTATGCATTTTCTCCAAATAAATACAACTTAGAGTAGATATTTTTACAATGAAATGAACAAGATACTAGAGATTAAGCTTGGTACAAATTTAAATCAGCTACATCAATACAAATGCAAGAGATAGACGAAAATAATCTAAAAGAAAATAGACGAAAAACATACACAAACTTGCTACTCCTAATTAATGATCCACATAACTGGTTTTGTAGGTTTGCTTGACCTTGTTGTATTCAATAAATAACCAAATATCCTCATGCAGACATTTAATAGAGGCTGAAGAAAATTGTTGGATTATAGGCCAATATTCTCTTCCCTCTAAGCATCTCCTGAACAAATCAGGCCTGCAGTACAAAATCAATTCGGTATTGGTATCATCAAGATTCTGTTGCCGGTTGGGAATCTCCGACAACCAATGCGGAAGGCTCTCCATGTCATGGTCGTCAAGGAACAAAAGTTGGAGACGATCGATATTCTCTATCCACCTCAAAGTCGGGCATTCAGTAATTTCCAATTGTTTTAGTTGAGGAAGATTTGAGAGCTTCTCGAGAGAAGGACACGTATGAACCCATAAACGAGAAGTTACTCGAAGGTTTTGGACTGCCTTGAGACTCTGGGCTCCGTTTATTTGGAAAACTTGCAGGTTGATTGCTTCATTCAATTCTTCAGGAAGAGCACTTAGTTTAGGACAGTCCTTGACAACTAAATTCTTGAGACGGGGAAAGAATGATAATGGATGAGATGTTCCTAAAGCACCTTCTTGAGCAATACCTCGTTGTTCAATCCTTTCAGTTTCCAGGGACCAAATCTCCCAATTGGGCATTGTATCTATTTCAAGATACTCAAGCTTTGGAAAAGCAACCACTCCATTACCGAGGAACTCACTACCTATTGTTGCCACTCCACATGCATTATTTATAAATAGATATTCCAATTTTGGTAACTGGCCTAGTGGAGGAAGAACAGGAGCATTAATGCAATCTTTGAGAGTAATAACGTTAGGTGGGAAAGATCTTCTATCCATTTAGGGTATTGGCGGCCAAAAAATCTCATTTTCAATTTTTCTAAACATGATGATGGAGACATATTTTGAAAGATTTTCTCAACATTGTTGAGTTCCTCCTCAAGAAAGAGATTTTCATTTTTCCTCTCATCAAGTGGTGTACAATACAGTTCCAATTCTATCAGGTGAGGTTTTCCTTTGAGTACTTGAACATCACATACGTGCGATTTCTCCAACTTTTCTATACGTAAGCATCTTAGAGTGGTGAGGGGTTCTAGTTCTTTCAAGTCCCAGCCATCATTCTCCTGTTCTCGGGAAGAGCTATTAGCAACAACAAATCCTTCCAAATCATTAAGTAGCTTCAAACCCCCTATCCCTTTTGGGACCCATTTTAAAGGTGTGCCACGAATACCAAGGCGTCTCAAGTTGGATAGCTTCGTGAGACCTGTTGGAAGGCTCATTAGAAATTTGCAATCTTGTAGGTTTAATATTTGAAGGTTTATGAGAGAACAAATAGATTCAGGTAGATTCTTTATATTTGTTCGATCAAGATCTAACATCCTCAAAATTTTTAATTTTTCTAAAGATTCAGGGACAATTTCAACCCCTTTTTCATTCAAATGCAGGACCCTGAGAAATTCGAGCCTCCCGAACAAATGGAACTCAACTTTTTGAAAACCTTCAAAAAGCAATAGAGTCCTCAGACGAAGTTTATCGTCATTTGGATTAGGAATGGTGACGATATTCTCATAATCACCAACTATTGATAAGCGGCGAACCTTTGAAATGTTGGTGTTTAATAGCTTTTGTGCATCACAACAAAAACTTTGACCCTCTGATAGAGATTGAGCAAGAGATCGTAGAAGATCATGGATCGTGCATGCGAGAGGATTGATTACTGTTGAATCAGATTGCAACAAGTTCCTTCTAATTAATTCGTAATAGTATTCCTCAGCTATCTCTTCCATAAGCACATCTCCTTGTGCTTGTATGAAACCTTCAGCCACCCAAAACCTAATTAGATCCCACTTCCACATTTTTCCCTTGGGTAATAGAGAGCAATAAAGAAAACATTGTTGAAGTTGTGGACTTAGATCTTCGTAGCTCAGAAGTAGAGGCCCCTCAAACTCTCTCCTCTTCTTCCATGTGTCACTATTAAGAACCCTTTCCCATTCACTGCGCTCTTTTCCTAACAAAACACCCCCGATCACTTTGATTGCTAGAGGAAGGCCTTTGCATTTATCCACAATTTTAGTCCCAATATCTCTCAAGCATTCCACATCATGCTCTTCAGTAAGGTACGCACACTTACAAAGAAGTTCCCAACCAGAATTGACTGATAATGGTTCAACCGATTTAATATACGCCCTCAACCTCTCAGCAACGTTAAGATATCTGGTGGTTACAAGTATGGTTCCCCTAGCTGCTCTGTCAAGAGGAGCTTTAAGTGCATTCTGCCATACATTTTCATTCCATACATCATCCAATACTAAAAAAAAGCTCTTTCCCTCAATGATACTAACTAGAATTTCTTGAAGATTTGCTTTATTTTTGGATTCCGGTTTATGACCATTGGTATTTTCTATTGTCGTTTTTAAAACATCTACATTTGTACAATTCGGTGAAACAAAAACCCATGCTTTTTTTTCGAAAGTTTTAACTACTTGCGGATCATTATATAGTTTCTTAGCAAGCGTGCTCTTTCCTATCCCTGCCATACCACAAATGGCAACAACCATAATCTTTTGTTTATTATCCTTGGTAATAATATCTACTAATTCTTTGGTATCATTTTCAATTTCAAACCCAATCGAGTCATCTAGAGTGATTAAAGGGGATGTTTCGCGATCAATTACCCTAGATGGTGGATTCTCTAGTTTGCTCCCTTCATCATGAAACAGGTTCTTGTTGTGAGTTATCCGACCAAATCTAGCATTTACATCTATGATCTTGCTAGCAATTTTATGTCGAAAGGGAATAGAACCAAAACAAGAGAAAATCAATGAAGGATTGCATACCGCCACACTCGAAGATGGCGCATATCGGTCCTCTAACAGCTTACTGCCATGCATCCTGCAAAGCTCGATTATATCCTCCGCATCATACATCCAATCAGTTAACTCATCAACGTACAACTTCCCGAGCCCCTCACGATCCATGTTCCTTCCGGCACCCTGGATTGCCCTCTTTATCCATTTCATGTTATATTGGAGGGTATTGAGCTCGTTCTTCACCCCAAGCACCTGGCCGATGTTTTCAACAGCTAAACCCGCCACCTTCTCAATGAGCACACCAACAAAAGCATCTAGCACTGCAGCCATGAATGGAATTGAGCTTATGAGAATTGGTATTTTTCTGAGTAACGGGAAAAGAAATTAGTGTGTGTAGTGAACTCCTTCAGATCTGTATGAGTCTCTATGACTGAATGGTCACCCTCCAACTCAATTATTCCTCCAACTCAATTATTGTCATGCGGATCCCACCACTCACCACTACGTGTTGACTGACTTCTGTGTGGTGACTATTCAGTATTCAGTCGGTATATGACTGAATGGTTACCCTCCAACTCAATTTCTTGAGCTGTATTTCTTACATAATCGGTATAAGGAGTCAGTATTGTTAAGGAATAAGGACAACACATATTTGAGATACTTGCCGTAAATATTTTAGCTATAATGCATATTTAATTAAATTCGGTATCAGAAAAATTCGGTATTGAGCTATAATGCATATTTAATTCCGTATCAGAAAAATTTAATAAGCTCAAGAATTATTGTTTGCTACGTTTCAAAAAATATATATTGTTTGCTAACAATACTTGAGATCAATGCTGCATAAATTAAGTAGTCTTTTCCCTAATTTTTTAGATTGAACATTTTATTCGTGACAAGGCTGATCTTTTGTAAACAAAGGAGTTGGGCAGGCTGTCAAGACAATTCAGATCAGTAAAGGAGAAGCCATATGGCCTGTCTTCTTCACTTTCAAAGCACATATTCAGTCCTTACTTCAGTCAGGGCTTGCTCTTTATTTCAGTCATAACCTCATAGGCCTGTGTTTAAGGCCCGGCCCATTAATTTATTAAATGAGGGCCTGTATATTAAAGAATTTAAACTGACCCATCTGTTGTCTTTAAACGAACTGTCAAGGGACTTTGCATGACGTGATTATTTTGATTTGTGACGTGTTGGAGTGATTTTATATTTATTTGGATGTCAAAATTGTCCAAATGTTAGGTCTTAATTTATCCATTATGTGGCATGAACCATACATAAAGCTGCTTCAATTAACACGTGCTTAGTGGTTGGTTCTTGTCAACATCGCCCTTGCCAGCATGTTTCATTTTGCTTTTTTTAATAGTATGTTTCATGTTATTTTGGTATTTTTTTTGTCTAACAACTAGCCACGCCTTAATCTCTACATTTAGAAGGTTGACCCTGAAACCCCGGCTCAAAAGTCGAAACACTTATATATATACACACATAATTACAAACCAATCACCCCAAAACCATTCCACAAATCAATTTTCACACAACCAAATAAAAATGGGAGCACAATCAGTTCAACCAAGCATAATTCTGGTCCCTTTTCCAGCCCAAGGCCACATAACTCCAATGCTGCACTTAGCTCATGCGATTCAATCTCACGGTTTTACCGCAAGGCTAGCCATCCCCGATTTTATACATCGTCGCATCACTGAAAATATAGGGCCCACAAATTTATCAGTCGAGTTTCTATCAATTCCAACTGGAAATGATCGTGATCCGAAAGATTTCATCTCCATTGTTGGAATAATGGAAAATTACGTGCCAGGTCGATTTGAGGAGATGTTAATGAGTTGTCGTGTTGATTGTGTGATAGTCGATTTGTTGGCCTCTTGGGCTATACCGGTTGCAGAGCGGTGCGGGTTGGATGTTTTGGGTTTTTGGCCGGCTATGAGTGCGAGTTATAGGATTATATCGGCTATACCAAGGCTCGTACAGAAAGGAGTCATATCTGACTGCGGTATGATTTGTTTTTACCTTATTTTATATGCATCATTTTTCTCATAATTTTGAGTTCAATTAGAGCTTGAAGTAAGGTATGGAATCATGATCAACATTTAACCTTTCTTGTTCTGACTTTCCAACTTCCAGGTATGTACATCTTGGCTGAGTACATATTCACGTGCATTTGCATACTTTCATGTGCTTTAAACACATGAGGCAGGATATCACGTTCATATTGGACCACATCATTTATTCTATTTGCAATACATCATACACATTCACACCCTCATCTAGGAAAATAAACTCAATATTTCATCTAAAAACAAACAAATAAATAGATAAACTGAATCTTATCTTGGTTGCAGGCACTCCAATACATGATCAAGATTTACCTTTTATAACTGAGCTTCAATTACCTTGCAAATTGACAAAACTAAGTACTAAGCACTTACCATGGATTGTCGGTGGCTTGGCTTCAACCAAGTCAAGGTTTGCTTTCTGGTTAAGAATTCTCGACCGTACAAGAAATCTAAAATTCATCCTAATCAATTCTTTTCCGGGCGACGAAGGCCAAAAGATCGACCCGCACTTTACAAAACCACTTCTAACCAAAAATAATTCCCAAGTTCTTCAAATTGGGCCCCTATTAAATTGCACCGATCCGAAGAGCATGAACCCAACAATGTGGAATGCTGATTCGACTTGTATGGACTGGTTGGACTCACAAGCATCCAAATCCGTAATTTACGTGTCTTTTGGAAGTTGGGTTGGGCCGATCGGGCCCGAAATGATCAATGAGCTAGCTCTAGGTTTGGAAAAGAGTAAAAGGCCCTTTCTATGGGTTCTAAAAAAGGAAAAAGAATGGCAATGTGGGCTCCCAAATGGATTTCTAGATCGAATTTCAGGCGTGGGAAAGATAGTAGAATGGGCCCCACAAGAAGAAGTCTTAGAACACGAATCTATCGGATGTTATATAACACATTGTGGATGGAATTCAACACTCGAGGCGATTAAACATGCAAAGCGGTTATTGTGTTATCCTATATCGGGCGATCAATTCATAAATTCTTCATATATTGTGAAGGTTTGGGGGATTGGGATAGAATTAACTCGAATTGATCGAAATGAAGTGTGCGACTGTATTGAGAAGGTGATTGAAGGCAGAGAAGGAGAGGAGATGGAGAAAAGAGTCATTGAATTGAGAAGACATGTTATGGAGGGGAAGGCAAGTGAGAGGGCCAAGAGGAATCTTGAGTTGTTTGTTGATTCAATCAGGAGATTGGCTAGCAATTATTGAATAAATTTATTTTGTAACGGAAAATGGGCCAAGAAGGCCTTTTTTCATTAAATATTTGCTTGTAATTTATTGAACAATTGTTAATTATCAAAAAGAAATTATTGAACAATTACTTATAATATGAATTTTTTTTTTATTATGCAATAATTGAGGTCATTTGATATCTTTGTAGCTTCTGACGAAGTAAAATTTTTATTTATTAGTTATCATAAATTTATAATAATTAGCGGAATTATTTCTGCAACATAATTCGAATAAAGAACTTGCAACTCTTTTGAAGGAAAATTTAAAACAAAAAAAATAAGAAGAAAACTAAAGAGAAATCATGTCATCCATGCACTTTGCCAATTCGTCTTTTGTACTGGGTTGTTGCTTGTAACTTGGCAGTTGGAACTTGTGTAAAGTTAGCCGAAAAGGAAGGTGCAGCAAAAGAAGTCCAAAATTTTGTTTGTGCACTCAAAGCAACAAGAGCAGCTGCATATTTGTAGTACAAATCATTAGTAACTGTTCAAAAGATCAACTGCGATCCCTCAGATTTCATTTTTTTGTGTTCCCAATTGCTGTTTCTTTGTGGAGAAATGGATTTAACTTTTATCAGCAAAAAAAAGATTTTCTCAAGAAAAAAAGTATGATTCCAATTAAGCCAGAAATTCAGTAGTTACTACTGGCACAGGATTTTTTTTTCTTTTTTAAGTATAGAATTGTAAGACGATTTGTAAGATTAGAAAAACAAAATTGTTAGAACCAAAACATGAAAATTGAAAAAAATAAAAATAAAAAGTACGAACCATTCATCAGTGAGTTTATCTTGGAAATCCTCGTTCTTAGTCATCATGTCTTGAGAAGAAGGCGGCTCCATCTTTGTTATTGCTTTTGTCTTGAACAACTGAAACTAATGAATTGCTTTCGTCTTCAGTGACCAAAGAGGATTTGTGGACCTCGTGGAAAAAAACAAAAAGGACTCAATATTGATTTAAAAAAGATTCAATGAAAAAGAGAGGCACTATCAATACAATGGATGGGGTTCCACATGCGGAAGTGTTCGAGTCTTGTGGGGAAGGTTTTGGTTTTATTCCATCAGTGGGATGGTGGCACTTTCTGGCACTATCTGCTTAAATTGATTGATACGACTGTCATTGGATATTAAGATAATTCAATTTGAATATGCATCAATGATTTTGCATTTGAATCTAAAAGTATGTTCGTTACTTTTGTGGAACCACACATTAAATTTTTTCGTGGAACCACACATTAATTAATTTTATTTGATGGATTTGGGCATGTGTTTATAAAAAGAAAAGACAGAACCAAATAAGAGGACTTATACTATGCCCCTCAATTTCTTTCTTCAGTGACAAAACATGGAGGTAGCCCAAACGGTGGAAGTACTATTAAAATAATAATAATTTTAATATTTATTTAATAATTCCATGTAGTTATGTATGAAAATATGTGTACTAATGTGAGAAATTGTATATGTGTGAAAAGGTGTGTAGTTATTTGATGAGTTATGTATGTATGAAAGGTTATTTAGGTGTGTCAAAGGATATGTATATGTGTGAAAAGTTGTGTATGTGTGTGAAAGTGTATGTCTAGAGAATAAGACTCTATGAGGACATGTCTTTATATAAGAGTGTCTTGTGTGTCATTTGTAATGATGAGACAATAATAATAAGAGAAAAGAGAAAAAAAGAAAAAAATTGTGTTCTTCTATTTCTTCCTAATTTTATTTTTCTAACAAGTGGTATCAGAGCCATGATTAATACCGTTATGGCCGGACAATCGAGTTTACCTCGTCTTACGAATACGAATTACGAGAATTGGAGTATCCAATTGAAGGTGTTTCTCGGATCAGATGATATATGGGAGATAGTGAAAACCGGTTATAATGAACCGGACCCAACTCCAACGAAGGGTGTCGCATTGAAGTTGTTGAAGTAAAGTCGCAAGAAGGATAAGAAGGCGCTCTACTACTTCTACCAAGCGGTCTATGAATCCGCTTTCGAAAAAATCGCCGGTGCACAAAATTCAAATGAGGCATGGGTGATTCTCCAAATGGCCTATAAAGGGACCGAGTGAGTGAAGCAAGTTCACCTACTAACACTTCGAGGAGAACTCAAATCGATGAAGATGAATGAGTCGGAGGGAGTTTCCGGCTATATTACAAGGGTTCTTACCATTACCAACTAATTGAAAAAGAATGGTGAGACTCTAAGTGGCGGGCGAATTGTGGAGAAAATTCTTCGATCTTTGACTGATGAATTCGAAAATGTTGTATGCATGATTGAGGAGTCCAAAGATTTGGACGAAGTGACGGTAGATGAGTTGACGGAATCGTTGGAAGCCATGAGGCGAGAAAGAAGAAAAGAAAGCAAGAGACGTTAGAGGAAGCGCTCCAAGCCAAGATGTCGATTTCCGATGAGAAGAAAACTAGAGGCCAACAAAATCATGGTCGAGGGCGCGGTCGTGGCTATAGTCATGATTGTGGAAGAGGAAGTATAGAGAAGAATTGGGAAGAACGTGATTCGAACTTTCATGGCGGCCGTGGACAGGGAAGAAACAGAGGATTTAATAAATCTAATAAAAAGTGTTACAAGTGTGACAAGTTTGGTGACTTTGCTGCCGAGTTCAAAAATAAAGTAGTACGATACTATAATTGTGACCAAATTGGTCACTGCGCATCGGATTGTTGGGATAAGAAAGTTGATGAAAAGATGAATTTCACCAACAAAGAAGATGAGAGTAATGAAAGTGTGGTGTTATTAGCATGCAAGAAGTTTGGTTACAACAAAAGTTGTGTGTGCTATTTGGATACGGGTGTGGATACGGATGCGAGCAATCATATGTGCGGCTATAAAGATATGTTTGTTGAGATGGATTAGAAAGTGAACGGAGATGTGTCTTTTGAAGATGCGTCAAAAGTGAAGGTGAAGGGTCAAGGAAAAATTCTAATTCAATTGAAAAATGGTAGCCAATGTTATATTACCAACGTGTATTATATCCCGGATATGAGAAGTAATATTTTGAATCTTGCACACTTATTGAAGATGGGTTATTCTGTTAATATGAAGGATAGAACTCTCTATTTACGGGATAAAAATAAAAAACTATTTGCTCATGTAGAGATGGCGAAAAATTGGATGTTCTTATTAAATATCAAAAACGTTCGAGCGTCGTGTTTGAATGCGTGTGTTGGTAACGAATCATGGATTTGGCATCTTCGATTTGGAGATCTCAACTTTGGAGGGCTCAAAAAATTGACGAGCCAAAGGATGGTGAGCGGTTTATCACACATAGATTACCCCGATAAATTTTGTAAATGTTGTGTGTTTGGCAGGCATCCACAGAGTAATTTTTCATAAAGAAGCGAATTATCGTGTAAACAAACTGTTAGAATTGATACATATCGACATTTGTGGATTTAGAGGTATTTGAGGTTCGCCTTGCGACCTAGTCCTTCTCATATACCTTCAAAACAAACAAAGACAAAAACACTAGAGAAAACGTGAGATTGGTTAGTCAAAAATTTAATTCACGCCGCCTCCCCAGCAACAACGCCATTTGTAAGAATGCGTAAATCATGTCGTTTATCAATTCACAATCTTAGCAAAAATATTTATAAGTCCCCTAAATATTTTCACAAGTGTATACGTGTCGATCCAAAAAGAGGCAGCGCCTTAAATGATTAATGTTTAAATCTCACTTTTATTTTAGTGTTGCGGTTTAAAAGGTTATTGTTGTTGTTTTAATAAGAAAGGATGCGAGAGAAAATAAAAGATATAAATTTTTTTTTTTTTTAAAGTTCAAAAAAAGGAAGTAGGGAAATATCGACGATTCATGTGACATGTTAATATTTCATCACAATAAATAGTAATTTATTATTAAGATTTAAAAGCAAGGCTTGATTATATTTTTTTCCGAAAGAATAATCAACAAACAAATCGATAATTTAATCTTTTCAAAAACTTCTATTTTCAAGTTTCACAAATGCTCGATTTAAAACCTTATTTGAATAAAAGAACAACGTTTCCAAGTTATTTTTACTCAAACAAATCTCAGCACTTCTCACAAATATTTTAATTTAAATCATTCTTCCAAACAACTTAACTTTAGATCTCATGAAAAAGTGCCAAAATTTAATCTTTTAAATATCATAATAAATGAAAAACTTCACTTAAGAATTCATTAACATGTGTCACATGAAAAGTCTTTCCCTACTATAAATCTACTCACTCATGTCCACAATAACCAAATTTACAAGTTCTTAAATCATATTATTCATCTAAGAAAAAGAAAGAAAATGAAGAAAATAAAGAGAAAATAGATCAAACCCCGAAAAGATGACAATCATTCTCGAATTTTCCCCTCTTCTTGGTTGATCTAGCACTTGCTCCTTCTAGATTAAGCACTCTCTCTATTTGAAAATCTCACTCTCTTTTTACTCTCAAGAAATCAAGCTTGAAACTTTGTACACATTAATGGTGAAAAAGAGAAGAAGAAGAAGAAGAAGAAGAAGAAAAAGAATGGTGGAAAATGGATGAAGAAATGAGTGTGATAATGGATATGAGAACGGTTGTGTGTATGATGCCTTAGAGAGAGAAAGAGGGTATATATTTATAGAGAAATTTGACCTAGAAAATATTTGGAAATAAGCTTGTGGGACTAAAAATTGAGCTTGATTCGAATTTGATTTTGAGTAGTAATTTGGGAGATGTGTAGCACTCTTTTTCCTTCCTTTCTATTCAAATTCTGCTTGGGTGCAATTTTCTGGGTGCATTTATCAATTCCCCTCAACCCTATCCAAATTCAACAGTCGGGACACGTGGCACGCTCAGATTGGAGCAGAGAGGAACGGACCTTACACGTGTCATCTTATGATTGGAGGATTATGGAAACCTCGGACTGATCGCTGCAGAAGCTGCGGAAAACGCGTGAAATTGCACCTCCAATTTGCGCAACTTGACAGTCCATTACCGACTTATTCATGCATTAATGATGAAACGGAGGTGTCCGTTTGGAAACTAATTGGAGGTGATAAGATCTTGTGATTCTGAGCCGCGTTTTGGGGTTATGAGATGCGCCATGTGTCGAGGTATTATTGGATAGATGAAATCATCGTACTGGAATATTCCTGCACATCGTACTGGCGCGGCGTCAGCTGCAGAAAATGCGTAAGCCTTTCCTTCCGGTTTTAAGCGCAACAGATGGTCCAGTATATCTCTCAGCATGTATTGATAGGAAAACGGAGGTGTCCCTTCAAAGAGAAACCGGTGGGAGATAAAACGTTGAATCTAAACGCGATTTCAGAACACCATAGTGACACGTGTCGAACATCTACTGGCTTGGAGAGGAATCTCGTACTGAGGGAAGGTACGCGATTTCGTTTTGTGCGCTGTACGGGGTCTGATTATTGCCACATGTAGCTTTTACATTGGCTAATTTGTTGCACTGAATTTTTGAGGAAACTTTAAGGAAGAAAACATGTGTTAGCTCCTGGTAGGAACTGAAAGGAACCTCGTAAAGTTTTGGGGAATTAAGGAAGCAAGATTGAACACGTGGCGTCTCTAGGTTGGTGGAAAAATGGGTTGATCTGGTCAAATGTTGACTTTGATCATGGTTGATCAAATCTTGTTTGGCATTTTCTGAGAATTCTAGAAGGTCTTTTTTCGCGCGTTTTGTACCGTTAGATTCGTCTCGTCGAGCTCTTCGATTTGGTATCCAGTTTGACCCCTTTTGGGATAGTCGACTTTTGGTCAACTTGGCGATTTCCCGAGTTGGACTTTTTATATTTGCGTGGATTTTATTGTTTTTGTTCATATGGTTGGTTGGAGAAGGGTTGTAGAAGGTCGGAGAGGCGTGTGTAGGGTTTTCGCGGAGATTTGTGGAGAATTCGGCCATCTTTGGCCCAGGATTTGCAGATCGGCTATTCATTTGGAGTTGACTTTTCACTTGAGTCCTCCAAATATCTTTTTCTTGGTCTATTTACCTGAAAAATCACACAAAAATGTATTAAGAATTTCCAAAATAATTTTTATTAATTTTAAATATTTTTCATACATTTTATATGATTTAAAAATGAATCTTATATGATACAGACCCTAAAAATATGTATAAAAATACACATTACAAATACACAAATGAAGATTCATGTAGAAGAAGAAGAAGAAGAAGAAGAAGAAGAAGAAGAAGAAGAAGAAGAAGAGAAGCGGAAGAAACCCCCACGCCAACCCCGGTGATACCAATAACAACATCATCATCACCAACAGGGCCGTCTCCCTCTTTACCCGATGATGAGATGAGGCGAAATCCAAGAGTGAGGAGTTAGCATGATTTATATGAGGCGACAAGTGAGTTGTATTTGGTATGTCATTTGGCGGAAGATGAAAATATCACTTGCGAAGAAGTGGTTGATGATAGTAAGTGGCGAGCTACTATTGATGAAGAAATACATTCAATTGTGAAGAACGATACTTGAAAAATTGTATCTTTACCCAAGGGTCATAAACCCATCGGAGTTGAAGTGGGTTTATATGAAAAAGGTGAACGCACAAACTGAAGTTGAAAGATACAAAGCGAGACTTGTTGCGAAAGGTTACAAAACAAGAGGGGATAAATTATGATGAAGTATTTTCTCCCGTGACTCGAATGGAAACCATTCTACTTCTTATTCGTTGGCGGCTCAATAGAAATGACCTATTTATAGAACGGATGTTAAATCGGAATTTTTGAATGGTGTTCTTGAAGAAGAAGTTTATATTGAGCAACCTTCCGGTTATGTGAAAACCGGAAAAGAAGATAAAGTGTTGAAATTAAAGAAGGCGTTATACAGGTTAAAGCAAGCGCCTAGAGCATGGAACACACGAATTGATGTGTATTAGAAGGAGTGCTAGTTTATACAATGTTCATATGAGCATGCATTATATGTGAAGGTACAAAATGGAGATATTATGCTTGTGGATTTATATGTGAATGATTTAATTTGTGTGGGTAATAATCATCATATGGTGTCAGCTTAACAAGCCGGTATATGGAGGAATCCAAGTCTATACATTGGAAAGCGTTATAACGAATTCTATTTGAGCTACACTATCACTTGGATTATTTTATTCGCATACTAATAATTTTGTTCTTTCTGGATATTCGGATAGCGATTAGGCAGGAGACGTGGATGATAGAAAGAGTACTTCAGATTTTGTGTTTTATATGGGTGACAAGACATTTACGTGGCTTTCCGAGAAACAATCAATTGTGACGCTATCAACGTGTGAGGCGGAGTACGTGGCAGCATCTTCATGCGTGTGTCATGCGATATGGTTAAGAAGGTTTTTAGGTGAGATGAGTTTAGCTCAAGATGGAGCAACAGAGATTCATGTTGACAACAAGTCGGCAATTGCATCGGCAAAGAATCTAGTATATCATGAGAGGAGTAAATTTATTGATGTGCGATTTCATTTTATTCGAGAGCATCTGAAGAATGGTGACATGGAGATGATTCACGTGACGAGTAAAGACCAAGTAGTCGATATCTTCACGAAACCTCTTATGGTGGAATTTTTCAATAAATTCAAGAATCTTCTTGGGATGCGAGACGGAAAAAAAATATTAAGTTTAAGGTGATGTTCTCGGTTTATTAATCTTTAAAACTGTTCCGTAATTACTAATTTTGTTTAAGTTTCATGTTTAAGATCAGAAGTTTTCTCAAGTTCGAGTCGATGTGCGAAAGTTTTATCAAGTTCGAGTCGACGTGCAAAAGTTCTACTCGATCGGATTTGAAGTTGCCGAAGAGTTGCTTCGCTTTTTCTAGATTTCAAGTTTCGCGTTCTTGGCGTTCATGTTTTGGAGCTCTTCGTGTTCTTCTAGTGTGTAGTAAAGTTTTGAGTTATATTAGGTTATACTAAAGATAGTCTATTCTTGCAAAAGCAGTCTTATTCGGTCGTTAATGGAATAAGCTGGGATTATTACGTTGTCAACGGAATAAACAGTGGGATTCCGTTGTCAACGGAATACACAAATTTCTAGCCGTTCGAGCATTTATTTGGCTGATTTCATTCCTTTTTGGTATTCCGTTGTCAACGGAATAGATGCGTTATCAACGGATTAGCCTGTTTTTCCATATTTGTGGGCTCCTCCTTCCTTCTTTTAAATAGCTAGCTCCAATCCGAATTTTACAACGAGATTTTGATAAGAAAAAGTAAGAATTCTCTCTCTAGTATTGAATAATATTCACTCAATAGTTTTGTGAGATTAGGGAGAAATTAGCGAGCGATTACTGTTTGTTGGTTAATCAAAAGAAACCGTTTTAAGTTGATTGTTCCACCGGCCGTCAAGAGTTTGTTGTAAGGCGACGGTGGATCGTGGTTTTGTAATCAGATACTATTGGATTAGTGACAGTCGGAGCCGCAAGGCAAGTCCGGAGAGTAGGCAACTCGTGAACGCGGTAAGGACCGCTAGCGAGTAAACGGGTGGTTAAGACTAACGCAACCACCTCGCCGAACTTCGTCAACAGATCTGGTGTTCGGTATCATATTTACTTTCGATTATTGATCTTACTTCTTGTTAATTTTTAATTACTTTGTTAATTAGAATTTGTACAACCATCATCTAAAAGATCTAAGACTTAAAATTGTTAAACCCTAAAAAGTTCAATTATTCATGCTTCCGCAAGTTTAGGCCTTTTAAACCCCCTATAGGCCTCCAATATACAACAATTGGTACCAGAGCAGGAATACAGACTGTTTCAAATTCCAATTTGAAATAATGTGTATTTTCGATCTATGGCGACGCCCCGACAAATCGACTACACATATTTTATCCGGAGGAACTCGACAGTAAAAATTGGAATCTTTGGACGAGATGCATGGTGAATGTCTTCGAACTACATGGACTTCGTCAGGTAGTAGAGAATGGTTTCACCGTAGAATTTGTATCCAATAGTAGTACAAACCATACCGATACAACCAAAACAAATATCACTCTTGACATAATGGCACAAAACTTAATACTCACAAATATGGTAAACAATTTATCGGTTATAACGGATGGTTGTATTAATTCCCATCAAATGTGGCGAGCTCTTCTAAACCGATTTGAGGGAAATAGTCAGATAAAAAGAACCAAGTTAATGGGACTTGAACAATAATTTGACTGTTTCCAGATGATCGAAGGTGAATCTGTCAAGAATATGTACACTCGTATGTCGCATATTCGAAACGGATTCACCGCTTTAGGAAAGACCCTAACAAATTCTCGAGTTGTAGGAAAAATTAATCAGGGGAATGCCGCAAAACTGGGAAGCGCTTCGAGTTTCATTGGAGACGATAATGGTGACGCAAGAGATCGGGCCAGAAGATCTAATCAGTTACTTCAGGAACTACGAAGCCCGACTCAAGCAAACAGACTCTCAACTGACAACCGTAGCCATGCCGGCAATCGATGCACACGATGAGGAGATGGCGTTTCTTATGAAACGATTTGGTGATATACGAGCACGAGAGAAACGGTTTAACGACAACCGTCGACGCAACAACAAGAAGGTGCATTGTTTCGAGTGCAACAAGATGGGACATACGATGGAAAACTATTACACGCTTCACCCTGAGCTTGCACCTTGGACAAGAAAGAAGACGAGCGATCATAAGAACGATATGATGTTAGACGTGAGAAAAGACACGAGAAAAGACGTTATGACAAGGCAATGGACAAGAAGAAGAAGAAGAAGTCGAAGAACTACTCGAGCGATTCATCCAACTCCGCTAAATCGGAATCTGACAGAAAAAGTGAATCGGTAGATCATTTGTTTAATCTTTGTCCCTTTACAGCTCGAGTCTGGGAGATTATAGCACAGTTATTGGACCAGGAGTTGAACATATCACAAAATCATGTGGTATTCTTACAAGAAATTTTCGAATGAGAAGAATCGATGAAGCTAAAACAACTATCAGTATTCTTCTTATTTGGAATTTGGAGGGAGAGGTGCAATAGAACGTTCACAGAAAATTACTCCAACCATTGGGAGCTAGCGACGTTGATTCTACAGACTTAAAAAGACTTTATTGAAGCTTTTTCCTAATTTTCTTTCTTCGTTTCTCTTTCTTTTCTTTCCTTTTGTATTCTTTTTTTTTTTGGTAGTTTTTTGGTGATTTTGTATAGTGTTATGTATGACTCTAAATCTCTCAATAATCTATTTCCTATTTGGTATTGTAGTTTAGGAAATGTTTAGACTATAGAAATAAATATTTGGGGAATATTTAGATAATGGAAGGAGGTGGATTGCTTACATCCTTGCATTGTATTTTAGGTAACTGTATCTTTAATTTAGGCAATTTATTTTGGAAATTAGTATGGCTTTCTCCTATATAAAGAGACCCCGAGCCATTGTAATGGTATCCAATTCAATGAATAAAATTCTCCATTAATTCTCTCTTTCTTTCTCACACAATTATTCTCTCTAGATCCATATTCTTCCAATTATTCTAAAAATTGGTACCAGAGGCTAGTTACTATCATCTTTTTGCTTCCGCAAGACAATCACCAACCGACTTGTATCATCATGAATTCAAGTGCGGTTATGTCAACCAAATTCGATATCGAGAAATATGATGGCACGACGAGTTTCGCACTTTGGCAAGTGCGGATGAAGGCTATAACGACTGAGTGGGAGATGATGGATGATAGAGCTCTCTCCACGATACAATTGTGTTTGAGCAACTCGACTCTTTAAGAAATTCTCACGGAGACTACAACAGCTGGCGCATGTAAGAAACTCGAAGACATCTACATGCAGAAATCGGTTACCAACCGGTTACGTTTGAAGCAGCGCTTCCACTCCTTAAAGATGGCAGAAGGTACACCCATTAAGATCCATATTTCTGAATATACCGCTCTTCTTAATGACATGGAGAATATCGGCATTAAGATGGAAGATGAGGCTAAAGTCATGGTATTGTTGTGCTCGTTACCGACGTCATATAAAGGGTTTAAGGAAATCATGCTTCATAGTAGAGAGGCGCTTACGTTTGAGGATGTGAAGAGCAATTTGCTGGTCAAGTCCGACATCGACAATGATTTGTCTATAGCCGAGAGCAATCGTCAAGATGTTGGGTTGTTTGTGGAGAAAGAAAGACAAAAGGAAAGAAACCCGAATTCGGAGAAGACCCGTTCGAGATTCACGCACAAGGACATTACTTGCTACTTTTGCGGAAAAAGGGGACACTTTCAGGCCAGTTGTTACAAGTTCCAGAAAGCGAATCAAAAAGGTGTTCCATCGGAAGAAGCTAATATGGCTGAATCTGGTAATGATGAGATGCTTTTTGTGGCGAATGGGAAGGAGAATTTTGAGAAGAATTGGGTCATGGATACGGGGGCTTCACAGCACATGACGGTGTTCTTTTGGGAGATGATTATCTCTGAAGTGTTGCCGGTGTTGGCACGGTGAGGATCAAGATGCATGACGGGGTTGTCCATACAATGACGGGCGTTAAGCACATACCCGACTTGAAGAAAAACTTGATCTCATTAGGCGCTCTTAAAGATCCCAGTTGTAAGTTCCAAAGTGAAGGTGGAGTCCTTAAAGTTTCTAGAGGGGCTCTTACAGTGATGAAGACAAGAAGAATCGGTACTCTATATTTTCTAGAAAGTAGCACAGTTTCGGGCTCAGTCGTTGTTGTCAACTCTACCTCAGGTTCGGATAATACTAAGTTGTGGCATATGAGGTTGGGGCATATGAGTGAACGCGGAATGACGATCTTGAGTAAAAGAGGTCTACTGTGCGGTCAGAGTACTGGCAAGTTGGAGTTTTGTGAAGATTGCATTTTTGGCAAGCAGAAGAGACTCAGCTTTAGTACAGTCGTTCATCGCACGAAGGGAACTTTGGATTACATCCACTCGGATTTGTGGGGACCATCTCGTGATCCTTCGAAGGGTTCTAAAAGTTTTAGTAATAACAATAGGTTTCACTATTTTCATAATTTCCAACATATTCATGAAAATAACCTTGGTGTCACAACCGAAAGACTTTATAAAAGAGGTCATAATGGTTATTTTTATGAAATAGTCGACACGCATGTCCCGAGGAAGATTCAATCTAATGAATCACAACATCGAACTTCCAAACATTACACTAATGCACATCAAAAACAAAGTTTTTCAAACTCAAACAATTTTGCGAAATCAAACAATTTTTCAAAATCAAACAATTTTGCAAAATCATCTGTTTTTAGTGCCAAGTCGATCGAACCAAAACTTAGGAAAGCGGAGTTTTCAAATCACTATAAAAATCATTTTGTGAAAGATACTGAATAGACTTCGAACCCGACTTGTTCCTTTTGTAACTATTGTTGCAAAATAGACCATATCTCTCTAGAGTGTCCTTTGTGTAAACCTGTTAGTTCTTCAAAATTTGTGTGGTTGCGAAAAGACAGAAATGTTGAAAGCAACTCCTCATTAAATGAGTAGAAATTGAAATCCACCTAGATGCTTTGATTTTTCCCTATTTAAATTAGCCATATTTCAAGGAGGAGTTGTGGTCAAGTTTTGCCTTGACATATCTAACTTGTAAACTCAATAGATTATTAAGAGTTATTTGTACATGTATGGAATTTGAATTGGAATGAAATATGTTAAGGTTTTGCAAGGCTTAGTGAATTATTTGAACTTGAAATTCGGTGTGCCTAACAACAATTAGGGTCTTGTACCAGTATCAGTGCATTTTTTTTGTACCAAAAAATTGTTTTCAATCCATATAAATTTCTATATCTAAAGCACCATATACATACCAGTCAACTTCAAAAGAAAGATTAAACATAATCTAAATTAGATGAAACATAATGCATGTTAAATACAAAGCATCCAACATAATACATGTTAAATTCAACAAATACACGCCAGTCTACACCAGTCTAACAATACATTAAATTCATATACAAAACATACAAAATAATATCTAAAACAAACCTTATTCGTACAAGCATCCGACATAGTAATTCATTCTCAAAAAAGTTCAACTCTTGTGCATCTCAAACTAAAAAAAAATCCTATTACAACCCAATCACATTCTAGGGGTTTGGATATATTTTAGTGTACTCACTTGTACCATTTTGTATCTCATAATATTTGCAATCACAAATAAAAATTTCGGTACCCGTTGTACTAGTTATTTTCATCCAAACAATTAAGGCTCTTATGACAACTTTAGTTACATTATAAGAAAATATTTATTTCACAAATTTATTGATATTTTATGGCAACATTTATGTGGCTATTCAAACATAATCATATAATTGGTTGAATTGGTATTTTGTGTTTCATCCTCGATTTAGTGAGAACCGTTGAATTTGTTTGTGACCATCAAATTTTAATCAAATAATTTTAATGAATCATAGTTAAAAGTTATATTCAATTATTAATATCAATAGTTAATGAAGAGTTCATTCATTAAATATAAATAACTTTTCTTTTCTTTTTAAAAAATTATAATCCTTAATGAAATATTTTATTTCTTATGTTAAAATCATCAAATATAAATTTGTTAGAATTCTTCTCTTTATTTTGAGTTTCATGTCGTAATGGTTTCAATTTTTTTTTCCTTACTAAAATATGTGAATAAAAACTATATAAAAGAACATGTACAAAAATAATATGCTTATTAACTTATACCATATACCTTATTTTTCATCTCTCTTTGAGCATTCTCAAGAGACCTATCGTCAGTTTTATCTCGGCCGTTAAATCATTTTTTTTTTCAAATCTTAGTTTTTCATTTAAATTATTACCACAATATCAAATGGTCAGTTAGATTAATGTTTCATGTTTTATCTTCAATTACGTGAGAACTATCATATCAAATAAAATTTAAGAGTATTAAAACTATATTATATTAACTAATGTATTACGGATAATCCGTATCATTTTAACAACTAACAAAATAAAAAATAAATAAGAAAAATAATGGTGACAATTTTTTCAGAAAATTAGCCGTGCTACATTTTTTTATGTATAGTATATATATTTTTCCATATATATAATATCATATTTTATTTTTACAAATCATGTTAAAAATAATTCTTATTTTTTATATTTTTTAAGTTAATCATCTATAATTAAATCTTATGTGGTTTCAACTAAAATCTATGAAATAAATTATCATGTATTTTTAGTTTTTTTTTATCTCCTTCATCGCCTAATTAATACTTGATTTTTTTCTAATATACTATGTCAATAGATAACAGCACAAGAAAATCAAAGAGAATACAAAAAGATAACACTTTAATCTTAGAAATCTTAATGCAAACATATATTAAGATTATAAATTAATAATCCAAATTATTTTTTGGATTATTATTATTTTTTTTTATGAATTTATTATTTATGTTATTTTATTTCTTATATGTAAATTTATTTGTATAGATTTATCCATTCTTATAAAATTAGATATGATATAGAAAATATTTTTGAATGAATAATAAATGGATAGAATATTACGATGTAATTCAAAATGATTTTAAACATAATCAACTTACATAACATAATCATTATATATTATTTATGTACTAAAATTTTATATCAAACTTTTATTTAGAATTTTCATAAATACAATTTATACATAAATTCAAATGAATAAGAACTTTAAATATTCACAGCGAAGCGCGAGTATTATCCTACTAATTACTAAAACCTCACCTGTACCAAAGAGTCACAACCAACTGAGTATACGGCTTCAATGAAAGAATATTCATCAATTAAAGAAAAACTTCTTTTTGCAAATATAATTTGATTTTCATTTGTACTTGATACATATATTTACACAAAAACCCACTAAATTGCAGAATCCGGCTTCAATCAAAGAAATGTTTGTGATAAATGCGTACAATTCAGGCTGATTATTTGCCAAAATCCTAAAACCCCTACCAAGTTCATCTCATTAGATGCAGACAGTAACTTCTTAAGTAATTTCCACAATAACAATAGGCTCAATTCCTCAAAACTAAGCTACAATTAGACCTAATTCAGATCTAATTTGAATTTAATAACCATAATTTTGACCAAATTAAGACCTAAAACCCTAGTTTTGACCAAATTAAGCTACAATGAAGTGTTTTATTGAGCTTACAGTAGGAATCAGCAGCGAATCTCCCAATATAAGCCATGGAGGAGAGAGCACGAGCTTCTAGGACTGCATGAGAGAAAGAGAGATCGAGTCCAACACGCGACCGGCTTCCCTCCGAGCTTGTGGAGGCAAGAGAGCTCGAGTTTTTCGAGCTTGGAGGAGAGAACAGAAAGGAGGCTGAACACAGATATCTCGTGGCGAGAGCAAGAATCAGGTAAGGGGAGAGAAAGGGAAAGAATGGGGGGAGGATCGAGCAAATTATGCGAATCTGGTGGAACAGCTTGGCCGTCTCCGACGAACTTGGCAAATTCCATATCCTGCGGGGGTTGGTCGAAATCAGGCGAAGTTCAATGACATTGACAGCCCGTCCGGTTAAGCCACGGAGCGATTGTTTAGATGGGGAAGGGCAAAAAATTCGTACGCTGAAGGTGGAGTGATGGAAAATGCAGTGCGAGCTAGGGTTTTGTTCGTGGTGGGATTTGGGGGATTTCGAATTGCGATTTGGAATTCGACAGGGAAAAGGATGATCCAACGGGAGGAGTGTTGCTGTCCATATGTATGTATGATAATTGATGAGACAGGGAGCATTAATTATTAAGGAGGTGGTAATAGAGGGGGTGTAATTCTGAATTGGGCTAAAACAGCCATGTAGTGGGCTCACCTATTTTTTCAGTCTAAATTCATGAATGAATTCCTACTTATGACGTGTGTATGATCATAAGGAGAAAATAAGGGGAAATAGACTTTTTTTTTAATCTAGTATTTTTTTGAAAAATAATTTAGCAAATAATATCTTTTTAAAAATAATTTAGTATCTAGTATTTTCGTCAGCTTTTCAAGTGGAACAGAAACTATTCCGTCAAGAATGTTGGCGGAACAACACATTTTTTTAATTTTTGTGATCCCGATCATTTGGAAGTCTTAAACGCGCTTAATTAGGAGAAAAAGTTATTCACTGTTTGGCGGAACAGACTTTTTTTCTCTAAATATTGTTCACTATTTGGCAGAACATTGAACAATATTTTTCGATAAATCTCTTAATAAATAGTATTTTTTTAATTTTGCTAAATCTCATTAGTTAACGGGGAAATTGTAATTTTATGTTATTCTGTCAAGAGAGCTGGCGCAACAGACTTTTTTCTCTAATTAAGCGTGCTTAAGGCCTCTAAATGGTCTGGATCACAAAAATTTTAAAAATGAGTTGATCCGCTAGCATCTTTAGCGGAACAGCCTGTATTCCGCCAAAAAAACCGACGAAAATGTTAAATACTGAATTATTTTCAAAATGATACTATTTGAAAAAAAAATACTCGGGCTTACAATAATTTTCCCCCAAACAATGCCGTCTTGTAGTTACGTTTTAGGCACAAAATATGAGTATGCCCATTATCTTTACATAATTGATGAATTGAGTGTCAGTTTTACGAATTTGATACAAGAAACTGAAAATTCAAATTTCCTTAGCATCATAAGGATGAATTTTAAAACTTTAAATCTTCTCCATTACAAAGAGTACACCACATCTCAGAATTAATAAAGTAAACTAAAACTGAGTGATCACACCGTTAAATACATTTTAACAAACATAAATGACAAATACAAACATTATACAAAAGAGTGCGGTAGAACACAACAAAATCAAAAGGAAATAATACAAAAGAATGCATAAAACACAACAAAGTCTGCAGGAAACTTCAAAAAAAGCCAACTATACATTAAGAAATTAATTAGTAGCTAAATATTGGTTTGTTGTCGCCTTCAGCTTCTTTTGCTTCATTTTGTAACAACTAAGAACGTTAGAGATTATTGCGGTAGCTATAAGGGTGCTTTTGGTATTCTAAAAAACTTGCGTTATCCTTGGTAGAGATACTGACATGGGAAAATCGTTCGATTATAGGCCAATCTGGGGAACCCAAAAGACATCTCTGTAGAACCCTTATGTTGCACCGCAAAACAAGTTCCATGTCGGCATTTCCTTGTTGATTCACTAGGCCTAAAAGCCATTCCGGAACATGATCCATTGATTCATCTTCTACATATACCCGTTCAAGGGCATCCAGATTCTCCACACGTCTTATAGCTGGGCAATCAATCAATGCGAGATGTTTCCCATTGGGGATATTTGACACTTCCTCACAACTCCTGCTCCTGATATAAATCCAATCGAAAGAAGAATTTAAATTCTTCACTGCTTGCAAACCATGAGCACCATCTATGAGAAGTTCTTGTAAATTAGTTAGATGCTTCAATTGTTCGGGAAGTGCTTTTAGCTTCGGGCAATTTACAATATCAATTTTTGCTAGAGAAGGCATGAGCTCTTCCGGAACATTATAAAGTAAGGACCATTCCTCCCAGTTAGGCATCTGTTCTATCAAGAGCAATTCAAGCTTAGGAAAACATATGCCTCTGTTTATTCCAGTGCTAAAAAACTCCGGACCGATAGATACAACCGAACGAGCCCCTCTAATTCGGAGACATTTCAAGTGCAGTAGTTCGCCTAGAGGAGGAAGCTGTACGCATGTTACGCAATTTACAAGTATTAACCATGTTAAATTAGGTGTGCTCACCAGCCAAGTCGGAAACCGACGACCGTAGAAATTCCAGATGATCAAGTATCGTAAGCAATGAGGTGGGTTTAATTTTTCAAATATTTCTTCTATCTTTCTGCTATCCTCTTCGCTATAAGGTTGTTGGATATCACCTTGTAATGTGCAGGATAATTGCAAAGAGTTTAGATGACATTTCCCAACAAGAATTGGAGTACCAATAGTCGCATTCTCCAACTTGTCTAATCGCAAAGATTTTAACTGAGTAAGCGATTCCAACTCAGCCAAGTCCCAACCAGTTTGCATTTCCCCATGGCATTGTTCGTTAGCCACAACAAATCCCTCCAGATTGTTTAGAAATCTGAGTTTACCTATCCCTTTAGGCACACAGGTTAGAGGGGTCTCTACAAGACCAAGACGCCTCAAATTGCTCAGCTGGGTGATACCCTGAGGTAACACATGCAGAAACTTGCAGCATGAAAGATACAAAAATTGCAAGTTTGTGAAAGAACTTACGGAATCTGGAAGCTTGGATATGCTAGTGAATTCAAGATCTAGTGAACGCAAATGTTTTAAATCTCCAATTGAGTCGGAAATACTTTGAATCCTTTCTGAATTAAGTATCAAAACTCGGAGATTCTTGAGACGTTGAAATAGATGATCTTGAACTATCGGAGCTCTACTGTAGAAGACCATCAAAGTTCTTAATCGAAGATGTTCTGTTTTTTTCCCAGGAATCATAACCGCATCTCCTATCTTAGAAATTGATAAATGGCGAAGTTTAGATATCGCATTCTTACTCAACAACTCAGGATCTCCATACAAGAGATTACCTCGTGAAACGTAATGAGCAAGGGATCTAACCAAGTCATGCATTTTGCATTGGGATTCAAAATCAATGAACTGTATCAGACCTAGAAGGAACCTGACAGGTTGCAAGAGACCCCTCCTAACCAATTGATTATAATATTCCTCTCCTGTATCTTCCATAAGTTCCCCTTTTTTTTCTTCTATCACGCCTTCAGCTATCCATAGAACAATAAGATCATCACGGAGCATAATAAAATCTTCTGGATAAAGTGAACAATAAAGAAAGCATTCCTTGAGTTGAGGAGACAAGTCCTCATAACTAATATATAATGCTCTGTGAAGTTCTTCGGGAATTTCATCGGTAAACCATGCATTGCTTTGCAGAACTTTTTCCCACTCTCTTCGGACTTTGTCCTTCATAGCAAGGAGGCCTCCAATAACCTTGATTGCAAGCGGAAGACCATCACATTTTTTCACAATCTCCATTCCCACATCTCTTAAGTGTATCATCTCCTCCTCTTCTTCAATGTATGCTTTCTTACATAGCAATTCCCAGCTAGCACGTCGCGACAATTTTTGTACCTCATGGACATGCCTGGAATCTACTCCCTTGGCGACATTTTGGTCTCTGGTAGTTAACAAGATCACTCCACTAGCTGCAAATTGGAGTGGTTTTTTTAGTAGGTCCGTCCATACAACACATTGCCACATATCATCCAATACAAGAAAGAATTTTTTTCCATTAATAGCTATACTCAGTTGTGAGTGGAGCTCAGAAATAGTTTCTGCCTCTCTTGCATTAGGCTCAATTTTCCTAATTATTTCCTGAAGTAATTTAATGGCAGAGTACTCTTGTGAAACACAGACCCATATTCTTGTTTGAAAAATGTGTTTTAACAATGAATTATCGAAAATTTTCTGAGCAAGTGTCGTCTTGCCTATCCCCCCCATGCCAACTATCGCAACCATATGAAGTTTACGCTCATGATTGCTAGTAATCATTCCAACTAACTTTCTACTGGCGTTTTCAATTTCTTTACCTACAATATCAGATTCGATAATCGAAGAGGTCTGCCGAGAATTTACGAAGGACTGGTTATTTGGTTTTATCGGATCAACACTATATGCCTGCCTCTTCATAGATATCTCATTTATTTTCTTGATTAGGTTAATGATTCTATCAGCAATATCAAAGCGTGATCGCACTGTATTAAACCAAGATAATGGGTTGAGTAGGTTGAGGTTGCTTACAATTTGATTGAAGGATGACGATGAAGCTTGGTCATCAGACGGCTTCTCAAACTCGGATCTAAAATCGTCAATAATATCTTCAGCTTCATACATAGCATCTGTCAGCTCATCGATCCAGGTACGACTGACCGAGTCTTCTATCCTCCTTCTTTTAGCGTCAGTCAGCGTGCTTTGGATCCATTTCATGCTCTCCAACAGATTGTTGAATTCCTCTCTCACCCCAAATACTACTACCGCCTTTTCTCCAATGACACTTTGGATCTTCTCCTTGCAGGTTTCAACCAAAGCGTCTAGTACTTTCGCCATTGAGAGTAAATTTTTTGGTGATGATTGGATGGTTTAGGTTCAATGAAATGCTAGAATTATTCAAAGTTGATGAGATAATTGCTGAGAGGAGATAAGATTGTTTAAGGTAGGAAAGAGCCTCTCCCTCAAAAAAAAAGGCAGGAAAGAGCCTCTCTTCCTAATTAGAAAACGAAAGGGGCAATAATAAATAACATTAGAAAACGAAAGGGGCAATAATAAATAACATGCTACCAATAGAATATGAGATGTTAAGTCAAAAGACTTTAGTTTATTTGAAAGTATCTATCAGTGATGTAAAATGATTTCTTTACGAAACCTAAACAAACGGCAACTACCATTTGCTGGTAGGATGTAACATCAGTTGTAAAACAATAAAACCATGGTAACTAGGCCAGATTTATTTTCCCTAATTCAAGGCCCACATGTATATCCTTGTAGTATTTGGAACTTCCACTAAATTTTATTACTGGGCCCAAAAAGCAGCCAATTTTAACTCTTCATTGCGGCAGTTTTCATTTTTCTCCTACTCTATTCGCAGTTTATGCACCAAGAAGAAGAAAGAAAGAGAGAAAAAAATCTCCCGCCCAATCTCGCTCGAGGGTTAGGTTTGTCTGAGCCAAGAAGAGACGTAAGCCAGCCATCACGACGGCAGCGGAGGAGCCGCTCTATTCTCCGGCGGAGGTTTCATGCCCTCTCAGATCATTTATCAGCTTAAAAACTTCAATTGGGTTAATTTTTACCAAAGATTTTAATCTTTTCTTTTTAGAATTGAAAAGGGGTCACGTGAACCTTTTAATTTTTTTCTCCTCTTCTAATATCTAGTTTTCCATGAAACTGGGTGTGGCTGATTTCTCCAAATTTCATTTCTTTTCTCCATTAGGGAAAAAATATTGACAAAAGATAACTTTGAATTGACATAACATTGCCAAAGCTACATTTTGTTCATCCAAATACTTCATCTAACAAATTTTCTTTTAATTTTTCAGAGTTGAAGTGACAAGATCTCAGACGGTATTGCACCTAACTATTACACAAAAATCAACATGCAAACCTTATCTGTCCACCAGTACAAGGTACTCGTTCTTGTATCCTTTACACGGATGGCGCGCTCTTCTTAAAACCGTACCGTATATACGGCTTTCTGTGACTGCGGTAAGGTGACATCTTGGAGACGAAACGGGGCTCAGGGTGAATTTGAACAAATCAACATGTGTAACTGTCTCATGCCAGGAAAGCACAGCCTTCCCAAGGGTGACGCTTCCTATTTCACGAAACCAAAAAAATCGGGTTTCTTGTTTCTTATTACCAGAATACTATGGCAACTAAACCAATGGAGCCAAAAATGTTATCCTCAACAGCCATACTAGTACTCATAAAAACGGTTATTATGAGTACCTTAGTCTATGTTACTAGTCTATTTTATGCCAGCCTTCAAATTGCCGGTTTGGCTGGTAAAGCAAGTAAATAAACTACATGTGTTTCTTCGATCCTAGCGCAGAGGGGACGGGTCAAGAAGGCATCTCACGCTTCTAAACTGGAATGTGATAGTAATGCCAAAGAGTCAGGGAGGTTTTGCAATCATGGACATAGAAGTATTTAGAACTTCTCGGGCGAACTGTTTAAGCCGGACCTATCCAGAAATGCATGACACAATTAGAGGCTATTTTGGCAACTTGTGTGATCCAACAGTGGCCGGGCAAACAAAAATGGCGTTGGGAGAAGAATGAAACCTTCTCGACAAAATCTACAAGCCGTTGGCTAAGTTATTCGGGCACAAAGAATGTCGCTTGTGAAGCTATATGGAATATAAAGGCAGCACCTAAACTTAAGCTTTTCGCGTGGAAATTTGTGCGAAACATTCTACCAATGCTTGATGTCTTACAGAGTCGAGGTTGGATCTCAGCAAACGGTTGTGTGCTTTGCAAGCTAGCGGTCGAATCTAGAAACCACATATTCGTGCAATGCAGTCTTACGCGCCAAGTATGGGCATTAATTGATAACGCTAGCTTCTGCGTGCCATCAATTCAAGTGCTGAAAACAGGAAGAGAGATTGTAATGGAAATGCCACAATTGTTTTTTGTTTAGAAAGGGAAATTTGTTAACTACCCTCTTTGCAATATGGCGAGAAAGGTACAACCAAATTTTTCGGGATGAAGAAAAAACGCCGGCAGCGGTCAAAGATTTTAAAGTCTTCGTCCAGTCTCACCAATCTGCTGTCTATCAACAAGGCAAGAATTAGGCCACAACTAAACTAATCCATTTTTCTCTCATTTAGCCTTCTTTCTTTTTTTTTAGAGAATTTGTTAATTTTTGGTACAGATCTTTTGTTCTTTCAGTTTTTTTGGTTTTCTCTTTAATTTCTTTTTTTCTTTTCTTCTCCCTCTAAATGATAGTTGCAACTTCTAACTTTATATGTTTCAATGGATCATGCGTGCGTCTCCTTGAGAGCGCTGCAATGTACTCAAAAAACTGTAAAACAAATTAGTGAAGCATATCACTCTAATGATGGTAAATCAAACTTTGCTATGGATAGCATTGAAGCATAATATATCAATTTAAGATCGTGATATTATAATTTGCAAAAAGAACAAAAAGTTATTTTGGTAATGCCAACAGTTACTGCAAAATAAATATTAGGTTCCTTTTATAAATAATTCTACTAATTAATTTAAGATCATGGTATTGTAATTTGTAAATAAACCCTAAACCAATTAAGTTAACAAAAAAACAAACATTTATTAATTAACTAAGAAATATAATTTGTTTACATAATGCAATTAATTACAAAGATAAACGATAAACATTTAACCAGAATTTCAAAACTCCTACAATAACTAATCAAGTTACACAAACCCAACTTATAAGCCGGCGAGAAAATAAATTCTTTTTATAACCAGACACATTTATTAATTACTGAAAAATAAGAAATATATTAAAGTAATTTCCCGCACTTTGTCCCTAGTATGTCAGAGTATGTGAAGGAAACAATCGTCCTTTATCAATCTTCACTACATTAATATTTTACCTTTATAAAGTCCAAATTCTCACTCCTCATAATTCGTCTTCACTATATTATCTTTTAGTCATTTCTCCAAATTTATTGAGTGTCGTCTTCTCATAAATTGGATCCATTATATATTATGTTTTTATTGTAAACATTACATGATAGATTTCTCCTTATTTTCACCAACAAATAATATATTTATAAACTCATGAGTTGGTAACTTTATAATGTTTTGCCTCTCTTCAATCACCAATGATTGCCGGCCATGTCTGTCTAAAGTTACACAATTTCTCGTTGAAATAAAGTTGAACTTAATTTTCACCAATATCTCAAAAAAATTGTCTTAATTTATTGTGGTAAATTTTTAAAAATCTAATGTTCATATGCATATGAACCCTTAAATAATAGTACAAGTAGCTAACCAACTCAGCTTTTCCTTCCAAATGCATATGTTATGACAAGTTCAAGTACTCATGCAATAGACATGACTTCTTTTTAACAATGAAATTATTTTATAGTTTCATCAACAGACATATTTCATCAAAGTCAGAACTAGTTTTGAAATTAAAATAAGAATCATCCTTCTTAACCTTATTTTGGGACCTGATATTGTACGATGGGTTTTCCCGTCGTGCATCATGACGCAAAAAATTAGTATATAAAAATAATAAATAGTATATAAAATTAAACAAACATATATATGATTCATTTTTTAGCAATAAATAATATATACGTCAAAAAATGAAATAATATATAGAAAACAAAAAGTATATTGATAAGCGTAAAAAATAGTATACCGTCGCGTTTTGGGCGTGTTCAAGATCATCGCGTTTTTAGATTTCTCTTTTATTTTAGATTCTTTTTGGGTGTTAATTTGAGATTGATTTCCGAGGTTCAGAATTTTTGGAGTGAGTTGATCTGTTAAGGGCCGTTTGGCAAGTGGAATTAGTAGAATGATATTGAATTATAAGATAAGGGGGAACAAAATTCTGGAATTAGCTAATTTTGTAGTTTGTTTGGATGTTTGAAAAATAAGATACTGCAAATTAGAATTCTTTCTTTGGTTGTATAAAAAATTATGGAATTATGTTGTTTTGAATATGAAAGTAGTTATGAATGTTTGAATAAATATTAATTAGAAGATTTAATATTCTTTAATCATAATTCATAAAATAAAAAAATAGTCCGATTAAGTATTTTGTTTTGAAATTCAGCTTGAAATTAATAAAATAACAAATTGAATCCTTTGTAAAGAAAAACTATTATGTCAAACATAATAACTACACTAAAATTCATTAAATAGATCTAACCCCAAGCGGCATACTCAAAGCTTAGCATTTATTCAAAAAAAAGAAGAGAAAAATAGCATGAAAGGTTGCAATCTAAAACTCTATGCACCAATCACTACTAAAAAAAACAAAACAAAAAACATTTAACTACCAACCCAATAAAAAAACAAATGAAAAAAAAATTACCAGCATATCAACTATACTCAAAATTTACAAAACTCCGAAAATCACCCACCAAAAAAATAAACAAACTTAATTAAAGAGAACATCTAAACGCACACAAACACTCCCACCCTTTATCACTTCTCTCTCAGCTTCTTATCCCACCCCGGACCCATTTTAAACCCGAGATGTAACGGTTGTATATCCCGAAAGATATACGGCGCTAAAAATTGTATTACAGCGGAAAAATACAATGAATAATAAAAAAATCAAGTATCTATATTTATTTTTACATTTATTTTCTATATTTATTTATCTTGATATTTGACGATGCTCAACCCAACACTCCCGAATAACTGAACCTGAAATCTGAGGAAATGGAAATAGGGGGTGAGCACAACAATTCAGTAAGGATATGCTTCACATACGTTAAAAATAATACTAATTTTAATAAATAAATATTTGATTTAAAAATAAATATAAATACTTGATTTTTTTATTATTCCTTGTATTTTTCCGCTGTAATACAATTTTTAGCGCCGTATATCCTTCGGGATATACGACCGTTACATCTCAGGTCTAAAATGAGTCCGGAGTATAACAGAAATGGTATCAGAGCGAAACGATCCTCGGAATATGAACATCAAGTTTGTAGGTCGCAGTGAGTGAGTGGGGTTGCATACAATTTTTTTCAAAAAATAAAAATAACATAATTTTTCTTTAAAAAAATAAATAAATAAAAAACTTTTTCAATGAAGATTTTTTTTTTTTTGTTAAATAAATAATTAGAAAATTTTGTTTTTAAGTTATGTTGATTGTTTTTCATTCGATCGTTTGGGGACAAACGATCCTTTAAAGGGGGAAGAATGTTATAACCCGAAATTTTCAAATTTTTCGTTCAAGGTTATTTTGGTAATTACTCAATTTTTTAAAACTCTTCATAAACTATTTATCTATTTATTTTATATTTCTACATACAATGCATTTTCACTGGTATTTTATTTGCTAGAATAATAATAATAATAATAATAATAATAATAATAATAATAATAATAATAATAATAATAATAATAATAATAATAATAATAATAATAATAATAATAAAGTTATTGAAAAATATCAATTGCTTTAATTGCATGGTTAATTTGTCTAGGCGCATAAAAAGTTTAGTATTTCATTGACCGGTCATGGAGTGAATATTAGCACATTAATAGATTTAATTAGGAGTTTTATTTTAACTATGCGTTTTACAAGTCACAATGGTATCTTGTTATGACTAAGTTAGGGAAGGGTCACAGTGATGTATTGTCAGATTTCTAACGTTTCATGGAGGAATAACTCTCCACTACTATCTCATTTATTACATTCTTTTTCAACCGAAATATCATAAAACTTCTAACCTTCATGAGCAAGCAAGTATATACTCCTATAAATATACATCAGATTCATTTCTTCAAGTCCAACACTTTGCGTAACAATAGTCTGACCAAAATAAAGCATGCTATTTTATGAAAAAGAAGTTATTTCTACTCTAATATTTATAAGTCGAGGCAGTACATGTTGGAGTTCTCTCTAGAAGTATTCATTAGTTGCATGTATTTTCTTTCGAGATAAGGCATTTTGCTCTCATATATATTTACTATTTTTAAATTATTTTAATAACACTAAATATAATATTTGAGAATAATATAATATATTTTTGAGAAATAAATATTTTTATGGGATAAGATGATGTGGTGAAAGAACGTGTGAGAATAATTAAAGTGGATACGTCGGTACTTGGTATAGTGAAATCAGGGCCGTTGATTCACATAGGTAAGAGGCCGTACTTAGTATTGCGAAACTAGGGCCGCCGATTATCCAATAACGAGCTTGGAAAGACTTGCGGGTATTTTGCTCCATTGCGTGAATGATTACCAGATTTGTACACATCAAAACTTTTTAAAATACCATAATCACAATAAAATTCTAAAATATCAACTAACGAGGGAAACTCATACTCGATGCCACAGAGCACGATATAATGTGTGTGCGTGAAAGATGAATGAGAAATCGAAATCCCAAATTAAAAGAAATTTAACTATATTTATATTTATTTTTAAATCAAATATTTATTTATTAAAATTAGTATTATTTTTAACGTATGCGAAGCATATTCTTACTGAGTTGTTGTGCTCACCCCCTATTTCCATTTCCTCAGATTTCAGGTTCAGTTATTCGGGAGTGTTGGGTTGAGCATCGTCAAATATCAAGATAAATAAATATAGAAAATAAATGTAAAAATAAATATAGATACTTGATTCTTTTATTATTCATTGTATTTTTTCGCTGTAATACAATTTTTAGCGCCGTATATCCTTCGGGATATACGACCGTTACATCTCGGGTCTAAAATGGGTCCGGGGTGTAACAATTTGTGGACAAAAAAATAATGAGATAAATTACATATAAAAAAGAAATTATCATTTATTCATTCAAATTGCACAATCAACAAAAATATAATTTTAAACATTCAAATATGAAGTATGACCCAAAAGCAAATTGAAACTTCTGCTTCTGCTTGTTCCTCGCAGTCGCAGCTTCAACCAAGTACTTGAGAAGAAATCCCATCATTCTTACATTGAACATTTTTTCGTGTATTACGTTAGGTTAAAGTGTATTCCGAAGAGTATTCCAATTCCATCTATATTAGATATATAAAATTTATCTGAGATATTGCTTGATTTGAGATTTCATAGTGGCCTAACTTAAGAATTGGAGCGAGCTATGAATTGAAGTTAAGAAATTTTTGTTTGTAGCTCCTAATTTACTGACCTCATATAAATCACTATTTGGAGATTAGTAGTTTGATAAGATTTTATTATGGCCTAATTTAAGAAATATAAAATTCACAGTGGCCAATTTTTCAATTGTGCAAGGATACCATCATACCAAATAAATAATCCTCAACTGATTTCTCAAAAAAAAAAAAAAAAAAAAAAAAATCCTCAATTGACCAAGCTATATGATATAATTATGAATTTTTTTAACTCTTTTTGTGAATATGAATTTTATCCTAGTACATAATTCTCTATTAACTCCATTTTATACCCTAATAAATAAACTCTACAGAATAAGTATCATTTAGTTTTAAGGTCATGCTTAAATCAGAGAATAATGCATCACTCGGAGAATAAAACATCCAATTGGAAAATAAATCATCAATCTAATCGCCATCATGCTTAAATACCCTAATCAGTAAATCTAAATTAATAAAACACTACTCTTCAAAAAAAAAAATTAATAAAACACCAATAATCTACATACATGACCAAATACAGAACCAATTTGCTTTACGATGATGAATTAATCCTAAAATTGGAGAGAGACTTTGGTCAAAATACTAATACTCTAAAATATAAGTTAAAAAGTATCAGTTGGAGAGAGAGGGGCCTTAATCAAACTGCCATGGTAAAATCAGAGAGAGAGAGAAAGAAATCGGTCAAAAGTCTATGTGAGGATGAGAGCTATACCTTGCGTGAGAGAGAGTGATATATTGCGTGAGAATTTCATACTGTGGATAAAATAAGAATAATAGAAATACTGCAAAAGGTAAATTCCATTCTTAAGGTTGGCCAAACTAAGAATTCACACTTCGCTGAATTTCAAAATACAAATTCTTCTTCAAACTCTTCTTTCCAATTTTTTCCACCTATTGGTTCCACAACGAACCAAACTACTAACTAGAAAATAAAACGGAGGCCCAATAAATAAAGTACTTCTATTTTAGGCCCATTACAAATATAATAAATCAGATTAATAGGGCCTTATCAAAAAATAAAATATAAGCCCAAAACGGCATAAAAATAAAGTACTTCTATTTTAGGCCCACTAGAAATCCGATTTTCTTTTATATACCATTTTAAAAAAAAATAAACCAGCAAATATCATTCCTTTTAAAATAATGGAGTATTTATCATTTCCGCCACTACTAGTGGCGGAACAGATTTTGTTCCGCCACTAGTAGTGGTGGAACATGTGAATTTTATAATTTTTCAAAAAACGGGATTAATTAGTGAAAAAACGTGTTCCGCCACTGCCACTGGCGGAACAGGAAAAAAATTTACGTGTTCCGCCACTTCCATTGGCGGAACAAGAAAAAATTATTTTTTTCTCAGAAAAAAAATGCATCCTATTCCGCCACAGTGTGACGAAACACTATTTTTTTTTACATTAATTAACCATGTTTAGTCAGTCAAATAAGAAATTTTTGAAAAAATTGAAAATTCATATGTTCCGTCACTCATAGTAGTGGAAATGGTAGATACCATATTATTTTGAACGAAGTGGTATTAGCTGGTTTATTTTCCGAAGAAAATGGTATAAAAAAAAAAATCTAGAAATCCTCCTCTTATTAATTCTCTTTGAGCAGTTTCTCTTTAGCCCATTTCTTTTTCTGCTCGCCATTTTTGCGCCAAAAACGAAAAGCAAGAAAGAAGAAAGAAACCATTCTTCCCGCCCAATCAATCTCTTTCTAGGGTTTTAGGAGGGAAGACGAGATGTACGGCGGCCAGCACGACGGTGGTGGCGGAGGCGGAGGCGCCGCCCTATTCTCCGGCGGCGGTTTCATGCCCTCTCAGGCCACCCAGACGCCCGAGTCCAGCGCATCTAAGGTATATTTTGTCAATTTATCAGCTTCAGAACTTCAAATTGGGTTGATTTGACCGAAGACTGTATCTTGAATTTGTTTACTTTTTCTTGATCTTTTTCTTTCTTCTTTTCAGGGCCGAAGTGCAGGATCTCAGACGGTTTTGCCCCTGACTATAAAGCAGATTAGCGAAGCTTATCATTCTAATGATGATAAATCGAACTTTGCTATAGATGGAGTAGAAGCATCTACTGTAATAATAATAATTTATCTTCCCCAGTTTTCACCAACCAAAAATAATTTCACGCATTGACAAATTTAATTTTGATTGTTATTTTTGGTGATTTTAGATAAGGCTTTTAGGTCGAGTTGTAAATAAATCAGAGAGGATTACTGATGTGTCATTTACACTTGATGATGGCACTGGAAAGGTCGATGTTAATAGATGGTCTGATTTTTTTTAATTTATATTTAAATATTTCTGATTTAATGTTTTTGGTTTTTAATTTGAGATTTTGGTGTTTTTATTTTTTTAGGGTGAATGAGAGTTCTGACACAAATGAAATGGCCCTCATTGAGTAAGTAAAGAATCACTTTCTACAATTTATTTATGTCCATTTTTGTTTTCATTTTCGATTAATTATTGCTTTACTTTTTGTATTAGAAATGGGATGTATGTGATAATTACTGGAGGTTTAAAGGGCTTCCAAGGAAAACGTCACATTGTTGCTTTTTCCGTCAGGTAAACAAAACAAAGCAAACAAATAATTTTTATATTTCTTTTTGTCAAATATTATATTTCTTATTAATCTTACATTTCAGGCCAATAGTTGATTTTAATCAAATAACGCTTCATTTTCTGGAATGCATCCATGTCCATTTGGATAATACTAGAATAAAGGTTGATTCTTTTCTTTTATCTATTAATTCAAATTTTGCATATAATTAATTATATAATCATTTATATTTAATATTTTTTTATTTTATTTAGACTGGTGCAACCGCAAATCCAGTTACCGGAAAAGTAAATGCAACTCCAGCTCCACCAACTCCAGCAATGAATGATAATAGGGCTTTCCAAACTCCAGTAAATAAATATTTTATTTAAAATTTATGGCTTTTTAATATGCAATTTATATTTATTGTTAATTTGATTAAAATTTGGTCGATATAGAAGTTAGAGCCAGGAGCAACAACTCGTGACATTGGTGACTTAGTCTTGAACATTTTTCAGGAGCCAGCTAGTTTGTAAGTCATTAAATCATTAATTAGGTTTTTAATTTAGTGTAATTTGTGCTAATAATATGTTATTTTTCTGTATTTATTGATTTGAAGAGCGCATGAGCACGGTTTGCATGTGGATGAAATTGTCAGGCGACTCGGCTTACCTGAAGAACAAATCAGGTATCTCTTTCTCTCTCTCAAAAAAGAAAAAAATAACAACTTATACTATTATGCATGAATTTGATTTGTTTGAATTTGAAATGAAATGATTGTTTTTGCAACAGGCAAGCAATTGAATTTCATATTGACATAGGCAACGTCTACTCTACAAAGGACGATAATCACTTCAAATCTGCATGCAATGGCTAATTTTCTAACTCCGTGTACTATAAATCTAGAACCACATGGTTTTAGTCTTGTTGTTTTTGTTCTAATCTTTATTTCACCTTGAATGCTTTGATTTTGCTTTTGATAATCATTTAGCTTTGTTTCCTGGCCTTCTTGGTTTGTTTTGTTGGAGCGTTGTTATGTCTGATACGTATTCTACTGTTCCAGTATATGTGTAATGTATGTTTACAAGTCTCAATGTAATGTTGTCCATTTATGCATCGCATAAAAATTCTAGGGTATTTTGCAAGTGAGCAAATAACAGCAAAAACTTTGGACTAATTAATTGCTTCTTATTTGGAGGTATTTACAACAAATTTCAACAGTAGCACACTCTACCCCAAACTAACATCTTAAATCAACCACGAAAACTCATAAAAGCAAACCACATAAACACTACATAATCTATAACAACCACATAACAAATTCACAACATTTTAACAACCAAACCCACTCCTCATTATTAACCTGCGAGAAAACCATCGACCTTATCATTAACCGACCTAGACAAGAATTTCATACAAATCGGCGGTTTAACCTTCGCCAGAGCCAGAACTGACTGAGGCAGAGTCCAAATCCCGTCTCCACAAATCAATCCAGATGCAACCGCCGGCCCGAACTTATCAGCCTTATCCTTATTCACCTTCTGCCACACAAACAGAATCAAACTCCCCACACACATATCAATCGCGAAATAGCTCCCAATGTAAAACGGGATGGCCATGGCCATTGGAAGAGGAATGTATGGCGATATTTTCTTAGGCCCCAAATCGCGGAATAAGTTGATGAGGATCGCGGCGAAGAAGAATATGTAGCAAAGAGTTAGGCAGTTTTTGGGGAGGGAGGAAAAACCGTCGACTCCTAAAATGGCCATGTTTCGGTAGACGATTGCGTATGGTGCCGGGTATTCGCTCCCGCTCTGGCCTATGTTGTTGAACGCCTTGTAAAATAGCCAAAATACGCACGGTGCAATAACACAACCCATACCTATTACAAGATAAATTTGAATTAGTTTAGTTTATGCGCAAATTATGGAGTTCTTTTCTAAAATAACCATATAATAAAATAATTTACAAAAATAACGCTTTTATTTTAGGATTTGTAAAATAGCATTTTCAAACACTAGGAGTTTGAAATTAACTTTTCTACTTTTTTCATTTGATGTGACAAAAGCTATTTCCAATTCAGAGTTAGGAATAGAAAAGCAAAAAAATCAATTTCGAACTCCTAGAGTTCAAAAAGCGTTATTTTTGAAAACTCAAATATAAAAGCATTTTTCTTGCAATCCTTTATATTATAAGGTAATTTCCCAAAACAACTCAAAAATATCTAACATTTTATTTAAAAATTCCAACTTGTCGGCATAAAAAAACTTACTCGTTCCAATAACTTGGCTGATGAACATAGATTTCGGCGAGGCCAAAGTCATGTAACCGGTCTTGAAATCCTGCATGAGATCCGCAGCCGTAGAAACAATGCTCATCATGACGCCGCAGGCGGCCAGGCCGGCGAGGACGCCGCCGTGGGCCGCGCCGGCCCACGCGCCGATGGTGAAGATCGCGAGCTTGCCGTACGTCGACGCCAGCGACCAGTCCGTCAAACCGCACCCGTACGCATTGCAGAAGGCCAGCACCGGCGCGAATAAGTAAGCAACCAGGATGTAGTACCTGTTGACATAAAATGTTGTTTTAGAACGTGGAGTTTTATTAATTGGTTTATCTTTTGGGGTAAATGGAGCATTAGTCCCTGTAGTTTAATTGGTTACAAGTTTAGTCTATGTAGTATGTACTGTACATTTGACTTTTTTAGCCCCTGACTTAACGGAAGAACTTAACACCGTTAAAGTTACCATTTTGCCCTTCTTCTTTTTTTAAAAATATATCATTATCAAAAAATAAAAGAATTAATGAGCAGAACCAAATGGTCATTTGTTTAAAAGTAAAAAAATCTACCAAAAAAAGATAATATTTTTTAAAATGGAAAATAGAATGGTAAAATGGTCATTTTAAGAAATATTAATGGGGTTAAACTATTCAGTTAAGGACTAAACAAGTACTATTTTATTTTTATAAAGTCAAGGGACAAAAATAGTTAAATATATACTACAGGGACTAGCAACGTAATGAAAGTACATGGACTAATAGTGCATTTATCTCTTTTTTATAATGTTGGATAAAAATATCCGTACCATCTGAGTTGGGGGAAAACATGGGGAAGCGAAACAATAGAAACAATCGCGATCAAAACATAACCGCCGAACGCCACCGGTTTGGGGATCTGGTCCTTCAAGAACAGCGCGGTGCGGATTTCGTCGTCGAAGGAGACCGGCGAATCGGAGTGCGCCACGCGGGAGTCTCCGTGTGCGACGGGCAAGGAAGATTTACGGTTTTTCACGGTTATTAACATTGAGGAAATCGTGCGGTGGAGGACCTTTATGAAGTTGTAGACTCCGTCTCCTAGAATCATCGCTATGGCTATGAATACCTGTGTAGGAAAATTATATATATTATGGAATATTATAAATGGGGCCGGATTCAATATCAACACTTTTTCATGTTAATATAATTCAATAGTGATTATTAAAAAAATCAGAAGTGTTAAATCAAATTTCAACAGTACTAATGAGAAATATACCATTTTATTACGTCATAATATATTGAACACTACATCTATATCTTATCAAAATATGAACAAAAATTATCAGTTGAAGATATGAAAGTAAAATATATAAAATTCAAAATATTATGAAATTTAATTCATGATATACCAATATGATTCAAAATATTATGAAATTTAATCAATAACATATTCAACATGATAAATTTTTCATTGATACGGTTGAAAACTAATTTAGCACTTCCAATTCTGATATAATTTTATAATATAACATTGAAATATTCTATTGTTGGAATACCCTGTAGCCTTGGAGACCATGAAGATTTGAAGGCGGAAGCTCAGCGGAAAACCAACTTCCCTTTTTATTATTAATCAAAGGCCACATTACGCCCCATGATAGAATTCCACCAAGAAGGACCGATATGTTTACAATGTAAGGACAAATCATTCCAACTCCAACATAAGTTGGTGAGAAATCAAAGTAAAACCTATAATATGAAAAAAAAAAATTATTATTGTTGGAAATAAATTTGGGGGATTTCGTTTTAATTAATTACTTGTTTTGATAAGCCTCAAGGCCTAATGTAGGGAAGTTTATGAACCCACAATCATCGCCAGCTGTGTAGAACCACTGAAAGAAGCCCCACAAGAAGCTCACAACGAAATATCGACCTAGTGTCTTTACTTGCTTCCTAAAAAATTTATGAAATTTGTTGCATGATTAAAATTAAATATTTCAATTTTGTTGTCTTAAAAATTATTATTTCTTAATCTTACTTGGCTAGTTTAGCGCCTTGAGGAGTGTGAAAACCATTGATAAGATGAGCTGTCGCGGTACCACTCGGATAAATCAACTTATAATCAATTATCATAATCTGAAAATATAAAAAAAAAACATATTTATTACACGATTTTCTTGATTAAGTTTGGAACTAGCGCAAAAGGTGGTGAAGTGAAATTTCGACCTTTCTGAGGGGCACGAGTGCAAAAAGACCGATAAAACTGACGAGAAAGAGAAATCCAATCATCCATCCAATTTGTGGGTCTTTTATGTTTTGAGCATCGTTTGCTTCTGTTGCTTGTTTCGCGATTGTGCTGCTCATGCCAAACATATAGCTTCCAAACCCACCTATTCAAAAATCAACCCAAAAAAAAATTAAGAAATAAATAAATAAATTTCTTCATTATTATTCATACAAACAAATGCAATTTGTTGATCGTAATCTTTCGTAAAGTCATGGATATGGATACAAGTCATTGTCTTGAAAATACATAGTCAAAACAGAAAACAAAATCAACCGAATGAGACTTAAATGGTGGTCCAAAATCAAGAATTTGCTTGCATGTATTGTGACCTAACAGTTAACACCCATTTGGTATTATGGAGTATGGACCCCAAACCAAGTTAGTACACAATTAGTGGACAAAATGATTAAGCATGATTAGAATTTAGATATATCTATATGAAATTTCTAAATATTATAAAATTCTATTGTATATGACACAAAATTTAAGCTCTCTCTGCACTGTACTGCTGGGTTTCTTAATTAATAAATTAATCAAGCATGTGCAATACTGATTAAGCAATAAATAGTTATGTAGCAAAGATTAACACTTTAAGTTACAACAGAGATTCAAGTAAACTAGCAACATTTTAGTTTTCTTTCTGTTTAGATTTTGCAAGAAACAGAGAAAACAACTCAAATCAGACCAAAGATGGTTTGAAAAAACTGTAGAAATTTGAAATTCATGAAAAATTCCCGGACAAATTTTTTTTTTTGCACAAAAAGTTGCCAATGCTTTTGTTCTGGTTCCATTCAATAAACCCAAAAGATCTCCCACTCAGAAAAAGTAATAAATATATAATCAAACAAACATAGAAAAATAAACAAAAGAATCTAATCAATGACTGCACAAAATCCCAGATCTCTCGGAAACAAACAGGGCAGAATAGAACAAAAGAAAAACAAAGAGATAAGCTTTACCGCTGAAGGCAATCCCATACGCCGAGACCACGCAAGTCTGGATCACCGTATTCTCCTGCCTCGTAAACGGCGTTTTCAGCATGCCCACCTTCTCCAAAAGCCCGGTCCACATCCGCACAAAGAAGAACCCCAGCAATCCAGCCGAGACATTCAGCGACGGAATGATACCAGTAGTCAGATTCAGCTTCATGACTATGATACTGAACATCACCGCCAGAACGAAGCTCACGACGAACGCCCTGAACGTCAGCTGCTCTCTCCACGGCGGCACCCGCTTCCCCTCGAAACTCTGCTCCACGGACATGGGTTCGGTTTCCTCTCCGCCGGTTTTGTTCCGCCGCCGGAGCTCGGAGACCTCCGTCATTTCCTCGCCGTCGTGGTTCGCCGCCATGGGAGAGGAAGACGGAGAGAATATTATGGAGTGAATGAATGTATGGAGTTTGGAATCTGTGTGAGGTGTGATTGTGTGAATCTATTTATTGTATGAATTTCTATTTAATGGAGAGGAAGAAGAATGGTTGGTCGGTTCGTTGTTTATGGCAAGGAGGGCTGTAATGGCGCTACGAGATTCGTCCCCCTGTAAGGCCAGTTAGAGTACTGCTGTGAAAATGTGTTTTTGTGAGATTTTGTTGGTGAGAATGTGAAAAGGTGAGTAATGTGGGAATTTTTAGTGGGGGGTAATTAATGTAATTTATTAGGGAATGG
>CM050897.1:3017500-3292500 GCA_027726005.1 Juncus effusus | reverse complement strand
AAACATCCCGTCTTCAAGCCAAACACAACCAAATTCTCAAAACAACAAACCATCTAGACAAATTCACAAGACACCAACCAACACTCAGCAAATTCACAAAACAAAACATCCCGTCTTCAAGCCAAACACAACTCAAGCAAAGTGCCCCCTCTGCAAAAAAAAGCAACAAAAAAGAAAAAAGGTAAATAAATAAATGGATAAATAAAAAGATTAAAAAAAGAAAAAAGGTAAATAAATAAATGGATAAATAAAAAGATTAAAAAAAGAAAAAAGAAAACAAAAGAGAACGAACCTTGACGGGTGTGGGCACGCCCATCAGGTCCCAATGGGCAACGTTCATGAGCAGCACCCAGTACACTATCAGCTGCGGCTCTGACTGCGGTTGCGGCTCCGGCAGCATCTTTGACGCATCGGCGCCTCTATCCGCCAATTATTTCCTTGTGTAACTCACGACCGCGAAAGGGAATGTGTGAGTTTTGAGGTCCTCCCAGTCCATGAAAATATAGTGCGTGTAATGAGTGTGCTGACTTAGTGTGAGTGTGTTTGCGTGTGTGCTAACCTAGTGTGAGTGTGTTTGTGTGTGTACTAACCTAGTGTTTGAGTGTGCTGACTTAGTGTGAGTATGTTTGTGTGTGTACTAACCTAGTGTTTAATATTAATTAGCATTTTTGTTAAAAAAAAAAAATATTCTTCTTAGAAATATTATTTTTAAAACGCTATTTTAAAAAAATTAAGAAAATCATTTTTTAGAAAAAAATTGTTTATGAAAAATATTTACTTGGAAAAAAAAAATGTTTCAGAAACATATTCTTTTAATAAATTTTTTGTACTTAATTTTTTTTGTTTTTCTAAAAACTTTTTTTAGTGTTATGTAAAAATTATTTTTTGGAAAAAATCTTAAAATATTTTTCTAAAAAAATATTCTCTCAACAAATTCTTTTTCTAATTAGAAATTATGGAAAATATATTTTATTAAATTTTTTTTCAAAAAAGAAATAGTTTTCTGAAAAAGATAATTTCTTAAAAAAGTTTTCTGAAATGCGCCTGGGCAATTGAGTGACTCGCATATACTATAGGTAACAAAATATATTTGACATATGATGGCTGCAACTCGCATATGCAGCGTATGTGAGATTAAGAAAATGGATTTAACAAAGTGGACTCCGTTTTTTCTTTCTTTCTTCCATATGTGTGTTATATCCCTCTCCATTTCATTCCATCATTTTCACATTGCTACTACACAATCTCTCTCTCTTATTCTCGACAATATTTTGCCACACACAATAGTACTAACATTGAAATTGATATAACAAGTTTATATATTAGCACTTAAAAATTTATATTGATACTACAAAAATACTATATAAGTACTCAAAAAGCTATAATATCAACCTCCTACCGAATGCATGTTTTAAAAAGAAGAACACATCTTAGTTATACCATTAAAAAAAAGAACCTAGTTATAACAACAAACAAACGACCCCAATCTATTAAAAAAATACCACCCAATTATATGAACAAAACATACGTGTATCATCGAAACAATGGTGATAATGAGGCTGCCCTTCAAAAAGGAGAGAGCATAACCATTGGTGCCACCTACAAAAAACAATAAAAGATTAAACAAATTAAAATGAATAAAAAAAGAAAAGAATAAAATAAATATTAGAAAATGTACCTTGACAGGATGCCGTCGAGATTGCCGTAGGGCACGTTGACGAGAAGAATTTTTTCACTTCTTCTTCGTCTTCTGCTATCACAAATGCTAAATTTTACTCTTAATTTTTTTTTCTTTTTAATTTTTCTTTTCCTTTTTTCTCATCTTAATCCTTATGATTAAACTTAGCTCTGATACCACTTCGAAATAAGAAAAACAATAATATTTAAAAAAAATAGTGCAAAAGGGTAACTAGACTTATGGGGAGCGATCCGTTCTTTCCCAGCATGATTTGTAATAATAATCTTTGAAATTCCACTGTTTGGATGACTGACTCACCTCATCACTCCAAGTCAAACTTGTGCTCTACGTTTCTTCCATTCCATTCCAATGAAATGCAATGTCAATTTTTGTGACCCATTATGTTACATCTAGGTTTTGATAGAAATCGAGAATTGAAATTCTAGATGGCTTTACTCTTTAAATAGGAACAGGAACCGACATCCCTTTCCCATTTCTCTCTCAGTCATTTTCTCTTCCACAACCAAATCCCACTAAACCCTAATCTCAAATCCACGACCAATTTCCGCCTTTCGAATGGGGAGGACTGGATCCATGAAGAAGCAGCTCGCCGATGAGAAGGTGAGCTAGCCCGTCGCATGGGTCATCCCTGAACATGGGGAGTTCTTCTGCATGCAGGACTGCCGGTTCTTTGCCGATCGCTCTTCTGCCGACTCGCATTTCCGGCAAAAACACTGCTGCACAATCGGTAGATGGGCCCGGAGCACGGACTACTTTCTTTGGCTAGAGTCGCGGGACATTCTTCAGTCCCACAAATATGTGATGAAATAAACAAATATTTCATGCTGCTTTTGCTGAATTGGTATTGAGATTTGTTCTTGAAACGTAAATATACTCACATGTTTCTTTCAGATTTGGTCCTTCATTTGTCGTATATTATATCTGTGATTGCCATTTTTTTTAATTTTATTGGGTTAAAAAAGTATAATTTGTGTACATTCTTTCTAATTATTTCTCATGTTTTCTATTGATATGATCATTATATGATAATAAAGTTATATTTGTAACAAGAACGGCATGAGTAGTGGACACACGCTCCCGTTCAAGGTTGTGACCTTGACAAGGGAGGACTTGGAGCGGAAAAAGGCTAATACCTCAAAGATGCCGCCCGAGCCATTGCAACCATCGTAGCCACCAGTGCGCTACCGCCTTCTTCTTGTCAATGTATTGTACAACGATCTCAAGAGTGTCCCAGTCAAGGCTTCTCTGTTATTTTTTTCTATTCATTTATTTTTTTTGTAGGTGGCACCGCTCTTGAATATTCAGTGATCATGTTCTCCCCATTTTTTGAAAGGGCAACCTCATTATCACCGTTGGATGACACATGTATGTTTTGTTTAATAATTTGGTGGTTGGTTTTTATAGTATTAGTGGGGTTGTTGTTCTTATAACTAGTGGTTTATTTGACTGTTTGTTTCTTAGTTGCTCATATTGACTGTCATCTTAGTTGTTCTTATAACTAGTGGTATATTTGACTGTTTCTTGATTACTCATATTGACTGTGATCTTAGTTGTTGTTATAACTAGTGGTATATTTTATTATTTGTTGTTTACTCATAATGACTGCTATCTTGTTTGTTGTTATAACTAGTGGTATATTTTACTATTTCTTATTTATCGTATTGACTGTGATCTAGAAGTTAGCAACTGATAACACTCAATTCGAATGTGCTGAACTATCTTTGGTCAAGCAGTGACATGAACCTAGATATAAAATAGTTCTTTATAATGAGCATTGCTCAATTAGTATAAACTAATTAACTAGCAAACAAACTAAATAACTAGGAAGAACATAGTACATTGCATACACCACACAGTAATCACCGAAGTAATTAAATTTTTAAGTACAAAACAAGCTCAAGCAGCCATAAAAAACCTTCAAAAAGGAGAAAACATCATCACTCAACCATTGGTGCCACCTAACAAAAAATAAATGAATAGACAAATTAAAATGAATAAATAAATAATAGAAAAGGTAAATTGACCGGGACGCCGACGAGATAGTCGTAGGGCATGTTGACGAGAAGAAATTTGTACCTCACTGGCAGCTGAGACAGATGCTACGGTGTCTCAGGAGGCAGCTCTGAAATATCTGCCTTCTTCTCATCCAATTCCTTCATCGCTAGCGTCACACACACGAACATGAGTGTGTTTTTGCCCTGTCAGTCCTGTTACAAATTAAAATTGAAACTATTTAATATGTCAAGACCCTTAAACCGTTGAAAGATTAAATCTAATTGTTGTATTAATCTTTTGTCAATTGAATTACAAGTGAGAATTAAACAGATCATAACCTTCATGTTTGTTTGATTTTCATAAATTAATATAAACAAATGTAACATATAATAACCTTCTTGTTGTTTGATTTTCAGAGATTAACAGAAACAAATTAAGCATATCATAACCTTCTTGTTGTTTGAATTTCATAGCTTAATATAAATAAATAAATAAATAAATAGATTCTAACTTTCTTGTTGCTTGATATTCATTGCTTAACATAAACAAATTAAAATTGAATTGAATTAAAGGAATTTTATTACATACATGTGGGAATCAAGAATCACTCGCGATTCGAGCCACAGAAAATAGTCCTTCCACTTGACCCAATTGCCGCTTGTGTGGTCGTGTTTTCCTTTCCGGAAATGCGTCTGGACAATTGAGCGACTTGCATATATTATATGCAACAAAATATATTTGACATATGTTGGCTGCAACTCGAATATGCAGCGTATGTGAGATTAAGAAAATGAATTTGACAAAATGAATTCCATTTTTTTCTTCCATATGTGTGTTCTCTCCCTCTCCAGTTCATTTGCTACACAATCTCTCTCTTATTTTCTTGTTCTCGACAATATTTTACCGTACACAATGTCCGAGAGAAAAATGCATGAGTAAATTTTCAATTGCATGCTTATTTGAATAGCTAAGTCTGTAGGGAAGCCATCTCAGCCTCCCATTGGGGGCACACAAGTCATATATCTCTCCCAGCGTCAACCAAGCAGTTTTCCATTTTTATTACATATCCTATCACGTCATCATTTCTTCCGAATCATGAACCATATGCAATATTGTCAATACAAATATAAGCCAAAAAAATTAATTGAAAATTTTAAAATACAAACCAAACAAAGAATTGAGACAAAACAACCTAAAAAGCCACAAGCAATTTTTTTTTAAGATAACTCATGATCTTGGGTTGACAGACTTACTAAATATGAGAACTGAGATTTGGTAAATGCGTTCGTCTTGACTTGAACTTGAGATCTCTTTCAAAATTCACGGGATGCATTACAATTTGTTGAGCTACAAAGCTTTGGCGGAAACAAAATATTCACAATATCTTGTTACAACTTACAATATAACAAAAAAACCTCAAATATATAGTTCTAAGTGAGCAAGTAATTCTAATATATTTTTGTTTTCATACTAAGGTACATTTTCGTATACAACTTTCTCTACCTTTTTGCCTAGATTTTTTTTAACTAGTACTGCAAAATTATTTAAGAAACTAGCTCTGGGTTAAGAATCTTTACCGTCCGCCCAGCTACTAAGCCTAATACTGGATTTTGTGTTTTCCCCTACTCTCAGCTATAGCAACCTTAAACACATCTTAATTAAGTTAAAATACATTGTTCCGCCCAGCAAGTTAAAATTTTGATTTTCAACGTTAAATAAAAGTTAACAAAAAATTAAATAAAAGAAACATGTGTTCCGCCCAGCTATTGGGTGTATTAGTGTTTTTTTTAAGCTGAAATATAAAATTTTACCTGTTCACTGTGGTTTTTTATTTTTTTTGTTAGTTTTCCTTACTAACTTGCAGTTAACACTGAAAATTAAAATTTTAACCAGTTCCACCCAGCTACTGGGCGAAACAATATTTTTTAATTAATTAAGATATGTTGAAGATCGCTAATAGCTGAGTGATTCATAACCTAGTTTGTTAAAATATTTGCATATGTAGCAAAAAGTCATGAATTCAACTCCTGGCAAACATATCATATAGCACATATTTAGTAAAGTCTCTCAACCCAATAGGTTTGAACACAAAAAAAACAGAGCGAAAGAGCTAGTTCTACAAATAATTCCAAACCAAGGAGATGCTAGTTTAAAAAAAAAGTCTATTGCCTACAGGCTAGAAAGCAAACGTTCTCTATGACTTATGCAGTAATGATGCACTAAAATAACCATTTTTGTTTTGTATGTCAATATCTAACAACAGGTGGACAAAATGTTTCCTCCCTAAAAAAGACCAAAGTTCCTCTAGTAGGAGTGGTTAGGCAATAGCCCACCAACTCAAAGATTGTGTGTTCAAAACTTGACAAAAGTCAAATTTCTTTGAATATAGGTGGTGTGGACATATGAGTCATCACTATAAAATAAAATAAAATAAAAAAATGTTTCCTCTCTTTGAAGTTTTTCTTTGACAACAACGAATACTTGTTGTTTTGATAGATGGTAGCTGATCATCCAGTCTTTATGAAACTGTAATATATGTTGACTTGCCTTTATGCCTCTCTAATATACGACCTGTTGGTAGATTTGAAAAACAAGAAACAATAAAGTTTTTCAGATTGTAACATTTATCCCAAAAAAGATTATAAACGCGGCCAACGAAACGGCCGCCCAATTGCTCAAGGCAACACAAAACAAGAAGATTAAGTGAATTAGGTACTAAAGTTAGAAGGGTCAGGACTTGTTATAATTAATTTGCTTCTGTTTGTAGGTCAAAATTAACTATGCTTTGTAATCTAAACTGTAGCTCACTTTTTCAGAAATGAAAGTCTTTAATAGCCGTTTCTGCTACGCCTTCAAGAAAAAAAAACACACACACACAGATGGAAGGCATGTCAATATTTGCTCCATTATTCAGGGAGATATGTGGATCTCTGACGGTAAAATATATTATGCATATTTAATTCAAGACCTAATTAAGTTCTTAAATAACTTAAATGGAGACATGAATGAAGTTGACAGTATTGCCTTCAACTATACCACTGAACTATTATAGAAAAGAAGAACGGATATAAGATGACAAACTTAACTTAATAGTCATTAATTACTATCTATACATTATACACTTATAGATTATCTCTATTAGCCCATTAAACAAGCCAACATCAATTCAACAATTCATTATTTTCATCCATGCTATAACTGGCAACATGTCAAGAACCGCTGCTTTTGTTTCGAATCCAAATAACAAATGACCCCTAAAAACAAATTTTCATCACACGGAATACAAAGCCCCGACCCGCCTGAGAACCCGTACTCCTCATGCGCCAGCTCGAGCAGCTCATGAAACAAAGGGTGCTCTAAGAAAGAAACCTTAATTATAAATCGCCTCAGTTTTTCTCCTACGTAGACCACCATGTGGCCTCTCGGCACGTCTGAAGGGATTCCAAATTCTGCCTCTTTCTTTTTTAGATTTTCATAATAAGAGGTGGCTTTTATGTCATTGCTTAGTTTCTTCCATGTCTTCTGGATGAAACTCTTGAGGAGGAATCTCTTCGTTGGGATCTTCATGGATTTTTGGAGTAGAGTGTCTATGAATTGGAGTGAGAATGTTAGGCCAATGGAGTTAGGGCTATATATATGCGTTGGTTGTATTGTATACTACTCTAGGATCAAGTTCTATGTTTTGAATAAGGAATGGATATGTCCATTGCCACCTAAAGTATATATGATTATGTTGGGATGAATTTATATTATTCCTAGCCCAGTATATATGTTTGTTACCTAGATAATACATTATTAATTCCTAGAAAAAGGATGTGTCCTTAATTTATATAAAATGGAGAAGTGAAATATTTGTAAAATGTAAGGAGAGGGTATGAGCTGTAAGGAGTCTTGAGCCATGTTTAGGCTGCGTGGAAGCAAGAGAGAAGCTATAATCCAATCAAATATGTGCATTTTCAGAGCTGCGTATATAGCTTTGAATGCATGGTGCAATAAATGGATTTGATTGCAATCATTTGTTTGCATGAGATTCAATTCAATGTGAGAGTACTTAATAGTATGGTAGGGTACGTACTGGCAAGGACAGACGAAATTCTCAATCGCCATACAAATGGATGGCTAGGATAGAAGCTGAGTCTTGAATGAGTGGATGAGATTCGAAATGAGCATGATTTAAGTGCGTCTTGAAATTCTAAAAAGTATATAGAATCGAACACCTTTGATTGGTAGGGTCATGGATAAGGTATCATCTTTCAACAACAGAAACTAACCGGACTTTCTTGTTCCATTTTTTCTCAACTGGTTTGTGTCACGAGTCATGAAGACCAGCAACGAACAATACAAACTGTAAATCATAATATTGAATCTTCATACATTTCATGCAAATACGTGAGATTACATAATAATTCGCAAAGCATACTATTGTATAAAAAGAGTCAAAGGGAGTAGAAAATAAGGAATCAGAGCCGAAGAGGGGGAATGGATGGGTCTCATTCATTGAATTGGGTAATACATTAAATTCTGGAGAGACGAGATGAAGTTTTTGAAGCCTATCGAGGTGGCAAAGAAGAAATTAAAATAGAGGCCTTCTATAAAAAAGAAAAAAGGGAAGGAACAAACAAATTTTGTTTTGTAAAATATCTATTTGTGTGTTAAGACAAGATTATCAAAACTACCTTTATTTTCTTTCCGTAACACATCACATATTATTTTTTCTTTTATGAAAAATATATCTCTTATTATATAAAATGCATTTTTTCTTATCTGACAACCTTTATTTTTCTTTCAAGTTTATTATTATTTAGATTATTAGTTGGGTTTATTAATTATCAAGTGAGGTAGGACCTGGTCAAAATTTTGCAGGGGTTTTTGTGGCACATATTCTTTGCTAGAAGTTGGATATAAATTATTAAATTGTGTCATGTACTTGACAGTTCAAATCGGACATACGGCCCATACTATCATATGACTTGCATATGATCACCTTTTCAAACCACATGCAAGTACTAAGAATTTCATTTTCTTTTTTGGTGAAGGAAAGGAGCGACAAGAGAAATGTCTGTCTCCGCTCACATATATTATCAAGAGAAATAAAAAGTTTTTATCAATATCCTAAGTACATTTTTATATTTCGTTTTCGTAAGCGCAAAGTACCTCATAATTACCATATTTCTTTTGACTAAATATCTGTCATGATGATTCAACATGATCATGAACGATGTCAAAAATTGGTGAGTAATTGAGAGGGGGGGGGGGGGGGGGGGAGATTCCAAAGAAAAAGAAAATTAATTGAAATTCTTAACGGATACATCGAAAGAAAAAAGTGATGGTCTTCTCGTCCTTAAAATAAAATGTTAAAGGCGGGTAACCTTCAAAATCAAAAGAGAGGATGGCCCGACTCCAACATGATATCTTTCCGGTCTTCAAAATTGAGTTGGTGGATCATATCCTCATGACGTACATCTTTACAAAGGCGATTGGATTTATCTAAGGACGGAATGGTTCTTTTGTGGAGTGCCGGAGGTTGATCCTCTTCAATTTTGGCAGACTCACGGGAAAAAACTCACCAAGATGGCAAAGAAATATTGGGATACTTCTATCAAAAGAAAGAAAGAGAGAAATATTGGGATACCACTTGGGCGGCGACTTTCTGGTTCGTTCGGTGAGTATGCGATTCACAGGTTTTCAACCAACGAACGAGATCAAGTAAGTTGATAGTGAAGGAAATTATGAAGAATGCAGCTCTCTTGATAGAACATAGATTATTATGATCAAGAGCTAGATTATGTATCTATTCATCTAATTATGTAATTTGACTATTATAAAACCAGTATTATAAATAGCAGTATGTTACGGCGCAATAGCAGCGCTGTAACAGTTCCGATAAGCTAAATACAACGTGCAACGGTCTTGTTTTTTATCATTTTTCAAAGATTTAGCGGTGAAGCGGTCCGCAATAGCGTGCTGCGTGTGTGTGTTACGATGTAGCGGCCCGCAATAGCATTTTTTTTTAATTGATATGATGTATCTTAATAATTTAATATTAATCATATTTCGATTTTGAACATATAACTTTTGACAAGGACATTTAGAACTTTTTTTGTTAATTGACAAAGACATTTCAAATTTTTTTTTATTAATATTTTAAATTAAACTTTTTCAAATTAAAATTGTGTTTTATATATCCATAATTGGGCTATTAAAGAATGTCAGTAAAATATGTGCTCATAAATAGTGATAATAGCTACACCAAATTTCATTTAGATTTATTGACACAATGTGGTGTGCCTTAATTTAGTGAAATTATAAAAATGTGAGGAAACAATATAGAAAATATTCTACTGTCATTATTTGCATATTGATTTTTAACTGTCTAATTATGATTATGATAATTCATTAGGTCGCTAATTGCAAACTATATTTTTTTTCTTAAAAGATAAATTCTTCTAAATAAATTAAAATATTTAAACAGTTGAGAAAGCGAAATATATTTACATTGATGGATTTTTCCTGACGGTTTCACCTGAATCCAACATGCTAGTAGCTGAGCATGCTGCCAAAAACAACAAGGTACTTTTCTCAAATATTAAATTTTGAGGTTTTTATTTGCAATTAAATTGTCAGTAATTGCTAATATGTACTTATTTATTTTACATTGCAGTGTTTCTTAATGAACCTTTCTGCTCCTTTTATTTGTGAATTCTACTCTAGACCCCAAGACGAAGCTCTGAAGCAAGTTCTATCTTTCCTGCTAAATTTCATTTTCACTTATTTGGTATTCAATACTTCTATTTTACAATTGTATTTATTTTATTTTATTTTGAAGGTATGTCACTACTAGAAAACAGAGTATCAGTAAGGGTGAAAAAACCGTTACTGATAGCTAAATACCGATAGCCATCAGTAACGGTACCCCGTTACTGATGTTCCGTTACTTATGCGGCCATGCTGAAAGTCTTTATCAATAAGGGTACCGTTACTGATAATTATCAGTAACGGTATTTCTACATCAGTAACGGCGCACTACACTCTTACTGACTACATATTTGGAAATGAATCTGAGGCAAGGGCATGCGCTAAAGTTCACGGCTGGGGGGTGATAACTTAGAATTCTCACACCCTCTACTTCTCATGCCTTTGCTATATTTTAAGACATTAGTGACAATGCGATTAGAAATATAATAGTGCTTTGAATAAATATTCAGACAGAAAATATGGAGCAAATAGCATTGAAGCTGGCTGAACTGCCGAAAAGAATCCGGCAAGAGGACAGCTGTCATCACTCAGGGCTCCGATCCAGTTGTTGTTGCCCAAAATGAAAAGGTCAGCAATAAAAAAGAATAAAAGAATAACAAATAAGTACCACAGGCAAAATAAAAAGGAAAAAAGTACTATAGGCACCTGGATGGTAAGAAGTTAGATATATCAATATATTCTTTGGTACGCGCCTCCGAAATGAGGCGAATCTGACAACTATGATAAATATTTTTCCAAAACTGACACTGTGTGTGACAAAAAAAAGTATAATAATAACGTAATTATTTATAATAATGTTGAAATTTCAGGTAACAACATACCCAGTGACTCTCTTGCCAGCTTGTTGACACCAATGGCGCAGGAATAAAAAACAAAATGTTAAAAATTCAGGTGCATATATGTAAACATGACGACTCAAATTGACCTAATGAAAAACACAGGGGATACATTTGTTGGAGGATTTCTGTCGCAATTGGTGGGGGAGAAGAGCATTGAAGAATGCATCAGAGCAGGCTGTTATGCTGCCAATGTGATTATTCAACGGTCTGGATGCACTTATCCTGACAAGCCTGATTTTAATTGAATAATTTCGCAATATCCATTTTTATATGTATTATAAATGGAGATCTTTATTGGTTCTGAGATACCATGACTTGATTGTTGGATCTTTAAGCCAACTTCTTATATATGTATTATTGTCAGCTATATTTTTTTTGAGAAAAATTAGAGAGGGCTTAAGATCCCCTATCTAATTAATTATATTTATATAATGTAAATTACATTACAAAGCCATAAAGTCTTCTTCTAAACAAAGAGAAGTAGAAATGGGCATTATTGTCAGCTATATTATTGTCAGCTATATGTTTATTTGTGTATTATAAATGGATATCTCTACTGGTTATGTGATCTCATGAGTTCATTATTGGAACCTTAATGAACATTGGATTTATATATAAAATATTTATGTATTGTATTGTTTCAAATATAATTAAATATCATTAGTACAATACTCAGCATTAGCATTAAGCATTGACGTATCAATTAGTTAATAATCCAAGATGTGTATATAATTGCCTAATTGGACAGTCTATCACTATAATCCCCTTAATTTAAAAGATATAATAGGCCTTTGAGCCTCTACCTTTCCCAAGCCCAAGCCCATTACAATAGGTATTAAAAAGAGAAAATAATTTGGGGGTGTAGTGAGATTGGAAATTGGAGAACATATAATTGGTCTCCCTAAAACTCCAGGATAAATTGGAAAAAGGAAATTCTTTTTTTTTAACAAAAAATAAACCAGGTTTTATGATTTGCATTAGAAGAATTCAAGAAAAAATTGTTCGATAAAAACTATCTGATCAGTATTACAGTTCAAACTCATTCATTGTGAAGAGATGCAAAAATCAACTTAACAACCATTACGAAAAAAGGTCGATTCCTATCAAATGAAGCACATTATCAGGTTCATATAATGAAAACTAAAAATATTAAGTCAACAGTGTTTATAGTGGCAGAAACAATATCAAATCAAGTAATTCACAATTTGCAATTTGCCATCTTGTTAATTCATTTCATTGGTTATGTATGTTATGATGGTATATTAAAAACACTAACTATCAAACTGTATGTATTAATTTATTTGAAATTTACAAGACAAGAGGTTCTCTTTTGTGATCATGTTCTGTTTTATTTTTATTCTCTTTTTATTGTTTACTTGATAGATGATTTGGAGCAGCATGAAAAGTAACTTGATCCTAGTTTCCACAAAAACTAAGACTTTGCGTTTTTTGGCAATTCTAGTCAACAATTCACATTTTGAAATTTGAATGAATAATAGACTATAAAGTTAATAAGGGAAACGACTTATAAATCAGCCCACAAGTCAACATACAAAAAGATCCACGTTTTCCTTACAAGACAAAGAATCAGTATTTACTTTTCCTTTTCTTGAAAGTGAAGGCAAAGCAGAATATGAAAAAACCCAGAATTGACTTCCCATTTACATGTGGCAGTACGGAATAATGGAATCGGAATAAACCTGGAATATCCATATTCCTAATTACCAAATATTCCCAGTAAAGTAGGAGTTAGATAGAACCAAATCAAATTGAATTAAATGAAACTTGTAGAAAACTAAAAGAGGTTTAAGAGGATCAGCACCAAAAATTTAATTCAGATTCTCTGTATTATTTTATAGGGAAATTTTTCAAAAACCCCCTAACTTTTTTGGAATTTATCATAAACTCACTATCTTTTCAAATTCTTCAAAAACCCCCTATAAAGTGGCTTGAATTATTTTTTTACCCCCTATGGAGTTAATTCTAACATTTTCATCCATTATAATTTTTACAAGACCAAAATGCCCTTCATATATTTATTTTTATATTTTGTTTTATTCAATTAAAAATGAAAAATATATTTTTTTACATCAAATATAAATAATTGTGAACTAATATACAAAATCATAATAAATATTTTACGTAAAATAAAATTAGAATTTAAATATGGAATAATAAAAAATATTTTTTTGTATTATAATATCATAAAAGAAAAAGTAATATATCATAAGATAATACCATAAAATATCATCACCAACAAATATCGTCAAAATAATTTAGTCAAAACTATAATAATTAATAATAAAATATTTTTTTTTGTAATATAATATAATATAATAAAATAAAAAAGAATACATCATAAAATTTTATCGTAAAATATCAACAAAAATAATATCGTGAAATATTATACTCAATTTATTTATTATTTTTATTGAATAAAATAAAATATGAAAAATAATTAATTGAGGGGCATTTTGGTCTATTAAAAAACTGAGTGGATGGAAAAGTTAGATTTAACTGTATAGGGAGCTAAAAAATAATTCAAATCACTTTATAGGGAATTTTTGAAGAAAATTGAAATTGAAAAATGAGGGGGTTTTTGATAAATTCCAGAAAAGTTAGGGGGTTTTTGAAGAATTTCCCTATTTTATACAGTGTCATAATTACTCAGATTATATTTGATTTATTCAACATAATTAAGTTTTATATTGTGCATGAACACATACAGATTAAAATTTAAGTATAATGGAATGAACACAATAATAGAATATTAAGGAATATTTACTCATATTTCATAGAATATATACATCAATAAACAAAAGAAATGGCAAAAAAGCCAAAGAGAGAATAACAACTACAACATGGAGAATTGGATATCTCCAGTTCCTCTCTAATCTAAGCTCTCCACCATTTTCAGCAGAAACTCTTCTCTTCTCATACAGGAAGCAACACTATCCACAGGTCAGTCTTCCAAAAACACCAAAAAGGCAGGAAAAAAAGGAACAACAAAAATACAGATCTCTAATATTATTTATCTACATAAGCATCCGCTAATTTCTCATTTATTTTGTTAATTTTCTAAGTTGGCATCTCTTTCACTCCACCTCCACTCAGAATCCATGGATGACCTGTTAATTAAACAAAAAGGAAATAATAAATCAAACAATTCCAAAAATCAAACACAAATGCCAAAAAAAAAAATATATATAAAAATGAATATACTTACGGAGGACCTGTTCAGCAGAGAACCTTCTAGAAGGTTCCCTACAGATCATGCGCCTCATGAGATCCTTGGCCAACGGAGAAACTCCAGAAAAAAGCCTCGACGGAAATCTGAGATTGGCTCTGAGGACGGAGGAGAAGACCTCCTCAGCACTCTCGCCGCTGAACGGTGGGACCCCGCCTGTGAGCATCATGTACATGACCACTCCTGCGCTCCACACATCCACTTTGTCTCCGTATTCTTCCCCTCTCAACACTTCCGGCGCTACATAATACGGCGTTCCAACTAATCCCTCCATATACCTGATGTAAATCAGTAAGGAAGAAAATCAGTACAAGATTCTTTTTCTGAAAGAAGATTGAGAAGTGAAGAGTGATGATTTGAATGGATTTGGTACCTCGTTTCTCCGAAATAGCCAGCGGAGCCGAAATCGGCGAGTCTGACTCTTCCTTCGGCATCAAAGAGGATATTATCAGGCTTCACGTCTCTGTGAGCCACGCCTCGCTGGTGACACAAGGCGAGCGACGTCAGCACCGACGTCAGCACCGCCGCCACCTCCTGCTCAGAAGCCGGCTCGCCGTCCCGGATCCGGATCCACTCGAACAGGTCCGAACCGTCACACAGCTCCATCACAATGTGAATCCACTCAGAGTCCTCAAACACAGAGTAGACCTGGACGACGCCGTCGTTCCCGGCCGCGGCCAGCTGAGAAAGCTTGGCCTCGAGCTCAGCGCACTCGCGATCCAAGCTATCGGCGAGGCGAGTCTTATCGACGGACTTGACGGCGCAGAGTTCGCCGGTGGACCGGGACTGAGCGCGGTACACAACGCCGAACCGCCCGCGCCCGATCTCCGCTCCGATCTCGTACTCTCTCTTCAAATCTTGGCTCATAATAGTTTGTCTAAAACCCTCGTATTTCTTTCTTGTTTCTCTCCAGTTCTAACTCCCCCTCTTCCTCTCCTCCCTTCTTTTATAGACCCACAGGCCTGCCCTTCAACCGAGGAATATTCGAATCTACGTGGCCGCTCATCACAGCTCCTCATTTCCGATCGGACGGTTCAGATGACTTCATCTCAAGGTCCTCCGTATATTTACGGATTTATCCCAAGTTTGAGGCCAACAAGCTGGACAAAGTAGGCGTAAATTAGTCATTTAAGGCTGAGGTATTTTTGATTGATTGATTTGATAAGTGGGAAGGCTAGTGCGCTGTGACTTGTGTGCAATTATCAGTGTGGGCCTTGGGAAGCATACAGTTAGGTACGGTTGTATTGGGAATTTAGTGACCTGTCCGTTGATCCTCGCCGTTGATTCGGACAATTATAGGTGAAAACTGAAATTAACATGATATGGACGGTGGAGATTTGATGGGCCCGCTTAAGCGACCTTTTGTGATAAAATCGTTTTGAGGCCTTTCGCGCTATCTACAAAAACGTATGTTAATTTTACCCTGTAGTATATATAAAGTGGGTTATATTAAGAGTATATAAAGACTCGTTACATGAATGTGTAAAGAATATATGACATTTGGGATGTGAATCTTGGAGGATCGTTTGAGGCTCGTTACGGGTAATGGAGAACAGGGGGGACCTTTTCTCTACGGGCAAGTACGAAGTATTAAAGCGAATGAGGTGGCGACAAGTGGTGCGTCCTTTTAAAAAACGAATAAAAAGATGACACGTCTATGAAGGGAAATAGGGAGTCATTTTTGGTATTTGGATATGTGATAACTGGAGATATCCATTATTATCTAAATGGAGAGGTTTAATAATCAAGGATATTATTTAAGTATTTGATAAGTATGTAGAGTGATAAGTTGACGAAATTATCAACTTAATAGATCCGGTATTGTTGGGGCTTTCTGAATTATATTTGGCTTCAATTGTGGAAATTATTTTGTTGAGACTTGGTTCACATGAACCTAATATTAGTTCCAATGTTGTTTTTGTATTTTATATGACATGATTTTAATATTTTAATGCCCATTGGAAGATAATTTTGTTTAGTTCTCTCAAAGTTTATCTAATATTTAGTTTAGTTTCTCTTTCTTCAAAAATAAAAACAAATTGGGGGAGTGTTTATTTGGATTACATCATTGGATGCATCATTTTGTGAAAAAAATACCATGGAAATTGGAGTGTATGTCATTTTCATTTAGTCTTTGCTTGAATTTGACTCTTGAAATTTTGAAATGGTGAATCAATGCAAATAACCATGTACTATAGTATTATTATAGTTCTAGTTGATAATAGATTGTATTAATAAATTGTATTTCTTGCGTCCAAGTTAATTTATTTGCAATAATTGATACTTTTTAAATTATTGTATGTCATTATATTGAGCCGTTGAAAAAATACAAAATAGTTGGTATTCGAAGATTAGTTTAATTGCTAAATTGTTAATCTAATGAATTGAAAATATTTATTTACCCAATAGAAGTTGTCCGAGGTTTTTGAAATAATTATTTTTATATCTAGTTGTTGGATTCTTTTTTATTTTTACTGAATACTTCAATGTTGGTTTTCTGCATTATTTTCTTTTATTAAGGTTTATGATGGTTCGGACAGCAATGCTTTGCCCACTATAAACTAGTTATTGTTTATAGAATTAGAATCTTTTCTTCCATCCAATTCATGCATGTTAAGGCACTATGTATGGTATTATTATTGTAATAATTAATTATCTCTAGTTGGGGTATAAATAATGGTCCAATATTTTCATTTTTTTTAATTAATTTTTGAAGGTGTTGAAATTAAATGAATTATTAAAAAAAATTGTTTGGGGTTTTTCTTCCAACCTTTTCAAATTTGTACTTTTAAGTGTTAATATATAAGAAATACATATACATCTTTAAAGACATAAATATAGCCATAATCTACTCTGCCCTATGAATGATTTGCTATTAGTTTCCACAAATATGTTGAAAATGTAGTAGATGGTCACAAGTTTGAAAATAAACACTTTTCAAAGAATAAAATGTTTGAAAAAGATGTTTAAGGAATTCTGATAGAACTCCATAAATTCCAAATTATGAAATCTTGACCATGTACACAAACAATGCGCAATGGCTAGCTACCTGTCTGTCCGGTCCCTTTTGCACATTGTTTGTGTAACATGTGCACATGCGTTCATCCAACTTTCTTGTTTGATTCTAATTCTAATTTCTACGGCTAATTAAATGTTGGTCTATTCGACCCAATGAAAACTTCTCTCTCTCTTTTTTTGAAATATAGACAATTTATCTATTTAAACTTACATTAAATAAATATTTTTATAAAAATATTTACATTCAATTTCCGTGACATTTACGGAATTACAATAACTTGTCCCCCTTTTGGATTCCATAATTTACACAATTTACTTACCTCTGTGTAGAAAAATCTTTACTACCACACAATGGGTAAATTAATTTATGTAACTCACTGTTTCTTCACTTTATTTAATATACAAAATTCACGTTCAGAGTGCCTAATGTTACCTATAAATTTCAATGTCAACCTACAAAAGAAGCCTTAAACGATAAAACAAACTATATTCTTTTGAAATTAATTAATTATGAATCAAATAATGCATGTTAATCAGAAGGGCTACAATAGCCAGCCATTGCGCAGCCCAGTGGCAGAGGCATTCGCTCCTCTCTTTGAGGGTCGGGGTTCGAATCACGGGAGGCTAGATTTGTAGGTGTTGGATAGCCTAAGGGCAATAATCGATATAAAAAAAAAATTAAAAGGGCTACAATAAATGGCCAACAGTATGAATTGGGCGCCCATAGTTTCCAAGATATGGTTTCTCAATTACAACTCACAGATTCTTTTCCTTGTCAGTACTGTTGTAGTTTTCTTCGGCACAATTGTGTCTGTTGAACTTTAAGATGAGACTGAAATATTGTGATTTGGATGTCCAAGTGGTAATTTTTTGTTTATTTTTATGTTAGCGTTGGAACTATGAAGAACTTGGTTTATTCGGCCATTCTCTATTTCAAGGGGCATTTGCTAGAGATTGAATATATAATTTTTTTGAGGCTCAAACCACGAGGATGAGTGGCTTGAAAGACTTATTATATATGCTAAATGCGTTTATCATGTTTCGAACTTAAGACTCATGCTAAATGCGTTTGATCTAACAAGATTTAACATAGAAATAACTATTTTTTATTGTAATAAAAAATATATTCTTGTATATTCCTCTATTTTTACTGTAAAAGGTTGGTAAAAAATATAAGGGTCTAAGATACTGTCCAGTTTGTACAAGTTAATGTTGATACTTGATGAGTTAGTCTATTAGCTAGATCTAGTCATTTAGAAGGAATTAATGAGTTATTAGTTATTTCGACTATTATAAAAATATAAATGAAGTTTATGTCTATTATAATAACAAATTGAAGAATAGTGCGAAAAAGAATTAAAGATTTAACAATCCTTTTTATTGGTAAAAACTAAAAGAATAGATTTTTAAGCATAGTCATTCTTATACATATATATATATATATATATATATATATATATATATATATATATATATTTGGTTAGATAATATTATTAATGCACCATCATATATAGAACATAACCAATTAAAGGAATCAACCAAAAAACAAATTGTGAATTATTTGATTTGATATCCAATGTCATGCCACTATAAGACATCATCAACTTAATATTTTTAGTTTGTATTATACAAACTTGTTTATAATATGCTTGATTTGATAGCTATCCACCTTTTTTATGATTGTTGCTTAGTTGGTTTTTGCATCTCCAAATGAGTGGGTTTGAAGAAATATTGCAATACCGATCAGATATTTTTTTATGGAATCATTTCTCTTTTTAATTCTTCTAAATGCAAGTTACGAATAGTGGCGAAATTTTATAGAGATTAGAAGGTGTCCTTTTAAGATTTTTGACAGAGTAATATATTAGTAGTGTATTAATGAATTTTTTTTGAAATATATATATTTTTATATATTTGTCATTTTACTAAACTTTTTAAAAGATCAATTATATGTTCTCTCCAATCTCCAATCTCTCACTATCACCCTCACTTCTCCTCTTTTTGGTCAAGAGCTTCTGAAATGTACAGATTTCAAAGGCCCATTGTGTTTTGTAAATTATTCATTACAATTTTTTATAAACAAACTAATTATATTTTTTAAATAAAAAAGACTATATATATATATATATTTTTTTTTTTTTTAAGTATGAATTCATTGTATGTATAGATTCTATTTCTATACAAAATATAGTGGTATAATGATTTATATATATTGCTACTTTTAACATCTATGGGGAAAGGGGTCATGTCCCATGTTCTCTATTAAGATTAAGATCCTTCACTAGTTGGAGATTGCAACATTGCTTGATGCGGATATGTTCAAGTGATAGTTATTATCTATCTATTTTTTTGAATGGAACGATTTTTTTTTTTTGCATCTCCAAATGACTTGTATTTATCTGTACTCCTTAATATTTAAAAAAATAAAAGTAAATTGGTTATGTTAAAAAAATTATACGGTGTAATTGTCTTCCATTGAGTCAGGAAGTAAGATGGACAACAAGTTAAGGAACAAAAACAGACATTAAATACTGCGTGTATGGATATTACTTGCAACCAAATCAAGACACATGACAAACACTGAATTTATCCCTTTAAGTGAAGTTTCTTTACCTTTATTGGTATTTTTCAAATTTTTGGGGGCTTTTAAGTGAAAGCCGCCAACAGTGGGTGTAGAATAATATGTCTAAGAGAGTAAGAGTCCATTATAATATTTACCAAATTTTTTCACTATCAAAAAAAAAAATATTTACCAAATTTTTCTAGACAAGCTTTCTTAAGGCCCAAATGTAGATGATGAATATGTCGAGCGACCCTACATATCACTCAAAACCAGTTCTAATTTTATGAACATTAACTTACATAACAAAAAAAATCTAATCAATAAATATACATATTTTCAAAAGATCATTTTGTGATACATTTTTTTAATAAAAATATTTTTTTTATAAATCTGAAAGCAAACGAATGTAACATATAAGAAATGATATTCTTTTCATGAAAGGTTACTCAAAAAGTTGAAAATGAAATGTGATAAGCTATCATGCAATTTGAATCTTTCATCAAGATTGAAATCTAGCCTCATAAAATTGGTTTTCATTCTGCAAAAATAGCCAAAGTTATAGCCGTCGGAAATCAACCATATACCAAGTCATAAAAATTGAGCTATCATTGATTTATTTTCAAGTTGTTCTTCACGACTTTAGAAGATTCAACGAAAACTACCTTTTTCAGATGATGGCTCAATTAAGTCGCCAAGAAGGGATCTTCAAACTAGAGAAGAATTACAATTTCATATTTTGTATTAGGGAGCTGATACTGTGCGACGGTATATAAAAATTGAAAAAAAACATATAAACTGAAAACAAACATTATATAAAAAATTTATTCGGTAAAACAATATATATTTAAAAAAAATGAAAATAGTATATAAAAACATATAAACTGAAAACAAACAATATATAAAAATTCATTCGGTAAATAGTATATATTTAAAAAAATGAAAATAATATATAACTTATATAGAAAGGCGAGAAAACAATATATAATTTCAATCCGTCGCTACAGAATTACTACAGTACTCCCGTCGTGATTTCTCATTTCCCTTTTTATTATCACTAAATAATTGGAATTTGTTTAATTTATATAAAACTAGAGGATGCTCGCGCTGTGCGCAAACTGTTCATAATCTTTGTGATAGATATTAATTGTGCAATATGTAGCATAGCTTATTAAATATAATTTAAATAATGACATAAAAATATACAATCAAATTGTACAAACATTTTTTTTCCCACCAAATATCTTGGACAAGAACTAACTTAAACTCAGGATTAGATATTGAATTGAACTAACCATTGTGTTTCTCCAAACTAAATTACCTCTTCTGTTATTCAGAATTCAAAAATATTTTGTCCTTCGTCGACAAAATTATTGTACTCAAATGGATATTCGGTAAAAAGTGAAATATTGGAAAGTAGAAAGTTGAAGAAAACTTACTTCATTTTGTTTCATTGAGTTAAAAGGCAAAATGAAAAAGTAAATAGTGATGTTCACCAAAGTAAATGTTTAACAACAAGTAAAATAATGGAAGAATAGAGAATTCATAAAAACTTATTCCGTTTCATTTCAGTGAAGTTCTTTTTTTTTAAGGGCCGAAGTGGCTACAAAAGATTTTTACATAGTGTATGTTTCTTTGACCTACTTAACATAAAAACCCATCCCGACTAATATTTCCTATCCTAGCCTAAAGTCCGAACTATTTTTCCTCTTTTTCGTTGTACTGTGATCCAATGTGAACTGACGCCGTATTGAATACTTTGACAGGGTCCGCTCGCGCATTCTGGAAGACCTTGTAATTTCTTACCTTCCATAGTTCTCAACAGATTGCCGTCCAAATTGCTCGTCATTCCATTTTCTTGATCTTGTCGAGCTTTCGGTCGATGTAGGATCTGAGTCGGGAACTCCCAAACTGAGAGTGTTGTTTGGACGAACTTCAGGCAAGTTTTACGCCAAAGTTCTTTTGCGAGAGAGCATTCTAAGAACCAGTGGTTGCGCTTTTCACTTGCATTGGTGTTACGTATTGAGCAATTATCCGCTTGCAATTGTCTTCTTCCTTTCAACCTGTCATTTGTTGAAAGTTTGCTTTGATGCATCTGCAAAACAAAGAATTTGATTCTTGGCGGCACTTTGAGTGTCCAAATTGCTTTGAGTGCATAGTCTTTTACATCAGTGTTAACAAAGAATTTGTATGTGGAGCAAGGTTGTAAATAACGTTTAGCGGTTTGCACCGTGAGGTCATTTTGTAGCGTATAGCACTTGACAAATGCTATAACGTATGATATAACGGATGTTATAGTATGTAACGGATGATATCATTAAGTATCATTTAGAGGAAATACATTCTTTTGTAAAAAGAGAATGATAATTTGACTTATTTTAAATCAAAAGACATCGTAATTATACTATTTTCTCATTAAATAAATTCTTAATTTTAAATATCTCATTTTTATAGCCTAAAAGATGAAACTTAAAGTTAAAAAATATAACGTAAAAAACTCATATCGTGCAGCATTTTGTCATTGATACATAGCATTTCGTGCTATAGAAAAATTATAACGTGCTATTTACAACTATGATGTGGAGTTTACTGAGAAATTACCCTCTTTATTCGGCAAGTGAAACGAAATAGTAAACAAGTGAAACAAAAAACTAAAATAATATTTTTGTTAATTTGAAAAAAAAGTGTGATGGATAAGAAAAAGTTTCTTATTCCACCGTCTTATCTTCCATCTACCTCATGAATAAAATGTTTAACTATACCAATTTTTTACATTTTCATATTCATTCACATTATCAAGGGGAATAAATTTCTTTCACTCTGTTTCCTCATCCTTATTTTATGTTCAAAAATGAAAACCAAGACCCGTGAATCACTTGATTTTTGTAAATATTTTTCAGTAAAAAATGGGTAGATCAATAAGATGACTTATCACCGAACTTCACGTGTTATGTTTTTTCATCGAAACCATATGGAACCATGTTAAAAATCTAAATTTTTTTTTTTAGAAAATTTGGAGAAGGCTCAAAAGTACTCCGTCCAAATGCCGGTCAATTATTTCATTTTTTTTTTGAAACGTATTTACAACCTATTAATTATATATCTACACAGAAATCTATAAAAAAAAAAACCTAGCGAAATTAGGGGGGGGGGGGGGCTAGCGGGGGAAACGCGCCCCCTATGAAAACAATATTAGTAGTAATTTCTGATTTTTGGCCCCTGTAATGATTTTATTTTATAAGTTCCTCAATAATCACAAGTAGTAATGTGGTCTATTGGTTTCTACATTTAATTTGATGTTAGAATTTGGTACATAATGCACTAGTCTATTTAAGTAATTCCAATTTTCATTCACTGTTCAAGGTGGGACTAATCAACTAGCCCCTACTTTCCACTATTTAGTTCTGAGGTGTAACAAACTCCCGCACTTAAATTTCTGACGTCCCCGTCAGAACTGACACATGGCCCCTAGTCTCGTCTTAGTACACATCCGTGCGCACCTTCACCCGATACATGCATTCCCACTGAGACATATACGATCCTTAGGTTGTCTGGGTATGATAACGGTATGGTTTGTTTCCGGCCGCACGATAGTATCCACAGGATCGAACTGCTCTTATACTATTTGTTAGAGCCTAGTACATTAATTGACACAGTCCAACCTTCAGGCCCACACCATATTGTCATGAAAAAGGCTGCTTGGCTGGTGCTAGTAGTTAATGCACTAGCCTATTTAAGTAACTCCAATTTTCATTCACTACTCAAGATGAGACTAATCAGCTAGCCCCCACTTTCCACTATTTGGTTCCGTGGTATAACACTTGAAGCTCTATCTATGTTGCTGATCCAGGTTCGATCCGGTTTTGAACCTTGGTCATCCAGACTACAAGCGACCTAACGAACCAAAAGACTACGATGATTTTGTGACGACATCTCGGCCTCTCCTATAAAATGAAGCTCCACCTCTGTCGGCACATGATAGCTTCACGCTACGGACTTTTCAATCAAGCGTGATGACTAATTGTGTGAATCAACGGCTCTCTCGTACTTGATTAAATTACTATCACGATACAATCATTAATAAGATAAAACTAACAAGTCTCACGAAGGTCTAAACCCAGCTCATATGAGTGTTAAAAAAATAAATTATAATACATAATCATGTACTTTATAAATAAAAATATAATCATGATTTTAAATTTTTTAGTTGTTAAAACCGTTGACTTTTCTATCTAGTCCGACGTCTCATATAAATTGGACAATGCATATACAATTTGTAACTAGGTTGTTCACGTGACAATGTTTCCTCTTGAGGGACTGGATATTTTTTTGTTACATTAAACTGGTAAATATTATTCAATAAAATATGAAATGATCAGAAATATAAAATGAAAAACAAAATATATTGGTGATAGATAAGTACAAACAAGTGGAAGCACACCTAACAAACCACATGGTGGTGGACAGATTCATGTTGGAAAATGAAGCTCAAGATCTATTCGAATCTTAATGCATATTATTTATTTAATTTTTTAAAAAGATAATTAACAGTACTAGAAGATTACGGCTAGATTAATTTAGCAGTCATTAAGGATTTATTTTCTAATAATTTTTCTCATAATTCATTCATGATACAAAATCTCACAGAAAGAGAAAGAAACATGGATCATTTTTTATTTTTTTTACTAAAACCTTGGACCATTAAATAAATGAATTCCTACTATAAATAATTAATTAATACAACAACAGTACAATACAGAGTGCTTAACATGAATAAGATGAAAATTTTAAACAAATTAGTTTATTTTAGTGGGCACAGCATTGCAGTCAGCATCACCTTAAAATTAACAAAGAAATATTGTCAAAAAAAAAAAAAATTAACAAAAGAAAAAATAATGTAGAAATTAACTAACAGTGGAAGTTTCAATTAAAAATACAAAGAATTTATCAACTAGCTTTGCAAGAAATATAAAATAATTATTATAAAAACCTCGGACAACAACTATTAGCTAAATATGTTCAAATTATTAGATATATAATTTGGTAATTAAACTAATATCGTTCTATACTAACTATTTTGTATTTTTTTTCAACGGCTCAATAATGATATAACAATAGTTTAAATATCAATTATTGCACATAAAATAAAAACTTAAACGCAACAACTACAATTTATTATCAGCTGAACGTATAAAATAAAAGAACTAAGACTGAAACAGAGACCAAATGAAAATGACATACTCCAATGTCCATGGTATTTTTTTCACATACCGTGATGTAATGCATGATGTAATTTAAGTAAACACTCCCCCAAATTGTTTTCATTTTTTGAAGAAAGAGACCATTGATTCTATAAAGTAAATTATGAAAGAACAAAACATAATTTTCTTCCCCACTGGGGCATTAAAATAGTAAACTATATTATTATACATACATCACACACATAAGGCAAATACAGGAATAACAGGGTAACTAATAATAGGTTCATGTGAACCAAGTCTCAACAAAACAATTCCCTCAAATAAAGGCAAATAGATTCCAAACAGATCCCTTAATACCGAATTTATTAAATTGATAATTACGTGAACCTATCACCTTGAATTTCTTATCAATCATTAAATATTATCCTTGTTCACCTCTCCTGTTTACTCATAATGGACAAATCCAATAACATAAAGACTATACAACTGTCACGACAATCGACTCACATAGGTTTTTCTTCTCAGACGTGTCAATTTTCTATTCGCTTTCTTTGTTAGGAAAACCACGTGTCGCCACCTAATTCGCTTTTATACTTTGTACTTGCCCGTAGAGAAAACGGTTTTTTCATAACCGTAACTCGTCTCAAACGATCCTCCAGGAATCCCATCACAAATGTCATATATTCTATATACATTACTGTAACGAGTCTTTATACACCTTAAATACATCCTGCTACATGTATACTACAGGGTAAAATTAACATAACTTTTTGGAACAAAGTTCGAAAGGCCGTTATTATACGGGCCTCAAACGATTTTATCACAAAAGGTAGCTTAAGCGGGCCCAACAAATCTCCACCGTCCATATCATGTTACTTCCCCTATTATTGTCCGAATCAACGGAGAGGATCAACGGGCATCTGTCTCTAAAATTCCCAATACAACCGTACCTAACTTTATACTTCCCTGGCCCCGCACTGATAATTGCTCCCAAGTCACAGCGCACTAGCCTTCCCACTTATCAAATCAATCAAAAATACAATACCTCACACTAAAATGACTAATTTACCCCTCCTTTGTCCAGCTTATTGGCCTCAAACTCCGGATAAATCCGTAAATACGGAGGACCTTGGGATGAAGTCATCTGAACCGTCCGATCTGAAATGGGGAGCTGTGATGATTCGCCACGTAGATTCGAATATTCCTCGGTTGAAGGGCAGGCCTGTGTGTCTATAAAAGAAGGGAGGAGAGGAAGAGGGGGAGTTAGAACGGGAGAGAAACAAGAAAGAAATACGAGGGTTTTAGACAAACTATTATGAGCCAAGATTTGAAGAGGGAGTACGAGATCGGAGCGGAGATCGGGCGCGGGCGGTTCGGCGTTGTGTACCGCGCTCAGTCCCGGTCCACCGGAGAACTCTGCGCCGTCAAGTCCGTCGACAGGACTCGCCTCGCCGATAGCTTGGATCGCGAGTGCGCTGAGCTCGAGGCCAAGCTTTCTCAGCTGGCCGCGGCCGGGAACGACGGCGTCGTCCAGGTCTACGCTGTGTTTGAGGACTCCGAGTGGATTCACATTGTGATGGAGCTGTGTGACGGTTCGGACCTGTTCGAGTGGATCCGGATCCGGGACGGCGAGCCGGCTTCTGAGCAGGAGGTGGCGGCGGTGATGACGTCGGTGCTGACGTCGCTCGCCTTGTGTCACCAGCGAGGCGTGGCTCACAGAGACGTGAAGCCTGATAATATCCTCTTTGATGCCGAAGGAAGAGTCAGACTCGCCGATTTCGGCTCCGCTGGCTATTTCGGAGAAACGAGGTACCAAATCCATTCAAATCATCACTCTTCACTTCTCAATCTTCTTTCAAATAAAGAATCTTGTACTGATTTTCTTCCTTACTGATTTACAACAGGTATATGGAGGGATTAGTTGGAACGCCGTATTATGTAGCGCCGGAAGTGTTGAGAGGGGAGGAATACGGAGACAAAGTGGATGTGTGGAGCGCAGGAGTGGTCATGTACATGATGCTCACAGGCGGGGTCCCACCGTTCAGCGGCGAGAGTGCTGAGGAGGTCTTCTCCTCCGTCCTCAGAGCCAATCTCAGATTTCCGTCGAGGCTTTTTTCTGGAGTTTCTCCGTTGGCCAAGGATCTCATGAGGCGCATGATCTGTAGGGAACCTTCTAGAAGGTTCTCTGCTGAACAGGTCCTCCGTAAGTATATTCATTTTTATATATATTTTTTTTTTTGGCATTTGTGTTTGATTTTTGGAATTGTTTGATTTATTCTTTCATTTTTGGTTAATTAACAGGTCATCCATGGATTCTCAGTGGAGGTGGAGTGAAAGAGATGCCAACTTAGAAAATTAACAAAATAAATGAGAAATTAGCGGATGCTTATGTAGATAAATAATATTAGAGATCTGTATTTTTGTTGTTCCTTTTTTTTCCTGCCTTTTTGGTGTTATTGGAAGACTGACCTGTGGATAGTGTTGCTTCCTGTATGAGAAGAGAAGAGTTTCTGCTGAAAATGGTGGAGAGCTTAGATTAGAGAGGTACCGGAGATCTCCAATTCTCCATGTTGTAGTTTGTATTCTCTCTTTGGCTTTTTTGCCATTTCTTTTGTTCATTGATGTATATATATTCTATGAAATATGAGTAAATATTCCCTTTTCTCTATTTATTGTGTTTATTGTTTAAATTCACTTTTTTTCTCCATTTATTGTTTTCATTAGTTATAATGGTTATATTCAACTAATCTTTATTTGCTCATGCACGATATAAAATTGGTTTGTGTTGAGTAAATCAAATATAATATGAATAATTTATGACAATGTGTAAAATAATACAGAGAATCTGAATCAAACTGTTGGTGCTTTTTTCTTTAAATTACATTTCTTTCTAAGGTGCTAATACTAGCCAGATATTTTCATCTGGGAAATATATTTAACTTTTCTTAATTCTAAAACCTCTTTTCGTTCTAATAATCTCTCTTACTTTAATATGGTTTGGTAATAATTATTGGGAATATGTGGTATTTGGTAATAACTAACAAGTAAGAAGGAATATGGAATTGGATATTCCAGGTTTATTCGGATTCCACTATTCGGCACCGCCACTTGGAGATGGAAAGTCAATTCTGAGTTTTCTCATTCTGCTTTGCCTTCTCAATCAAGAAAAGGGAAACTAAACACGGATTTTTTTGTCTTGTAAGGAAAACGTGGATCACTGTATATGTTAAATTGTTGACTGATGTATAGGTCATTTCCCTTATTACGAACTAACGAAGTTTCCTTTCCTTTGCATCAGTTGGTAGTTTTCAAGCTTTTGGGTCTTTTAGTTGAAACCGGTCAACAGCCGGTGGAGAAAGAATCCCTCTAAAAGAGATTGTAATTTTAAAAGTTCAATATAATCAAGTTTAAAAAGAAGTTCAATATAATATTCACCAACATTTTCATGCTTTCTAATTTGAAAATTTAGAGATTAAAGATTGTTAAATAACTATGAGATCTAGTTGGCACCGTATATTGCATGTGTTACAAGAATTTATAACTCCAAAAACACAATTTTATGTTATACATATATAGCAAAAAATTCTCTCTCCATCAAATATGAGCTGAATTATAAGATTTAACCCATATTTGATGGGTCGAATGACTTTGTTAATTATATGCTAAATAATATTGCGTATGGCGGAACTCGAATTCATGAATTTTCGGTCCACATACGTACAATAGATCATACCAACTAGGCTACAGATCATTTGGAATACGAGCGTAATTATAAAAAATGTTAAATAAAAAATAATGTCAAGAATGAATTTTTAAAGAGCCAATGTCAATGTCCTTACATATCAGTATCACTCTAGAGATTTTGGATTCCTACTTAATTAATATCAAACAATAAAATGTAACAAAAAAGGTTTTTCAATCAATAAAAAGAAAATATTTTGTGATATATTTTTGAAGGAAGATTTTTTTTGATATACCTAATGTACAAATAAACAATTATGTCGTGTAACACATGTAACGTAATGGTATTCTTTTCTTGAAAGCCTAGTCAAAAGGTTGAAAATGAAATGTGATAAGCTATCATTCAATTTGAATCTTTAATCAAAAAGATTGAAAGGTGTAGTAGCCCCATAAAATTTGTTTCCAGTCCAATAAAAAGGAATTTTAAGCCGTCGAAAATCAACCTCATACCAATGCCCAGTCAAGAAATTGGATTATCATTTATTTATTTTGTAGTTCTTCACGACTCTAGAAGATTCAGGGAAACTACTTTTTCAGTTGATGAGCAAGTTGCCAAGATGGGGAATCTCACAATTAGAGAAAAGCTAATTAAATCTTCTTATTTTATTGTTTCAAAATATTTAAATCTTCAATTTTTTTATATAAAAAAAGATTTGCACTGCCCCGCATCCAAAGTGTGAACGAAAATGCACCTTCAGCATTGACCAAAATCTGGATTTTCATTGTCATAAATTCAAGGACTACAGTTGGGGTGGCAGAGCTTAAATGTATATATTAAGACCGTAAAGAAAATGTCTCACTATTAGTTAACACTGTATAAGAATGTTGGCAAAAGAAAGTAAATATATGTATTTTAATTTTTTTTACTATAGCACTGATAATTTTATTACATGCTTAATCTAGAATCAATTTGGACGATGCGGCTAATAATGTTGATTTTATGATGCAAAATGTGAGTATTTTTGTCTTGTACATCACTTAAATTGATTGATGGTGACGATATGTAACACAAACTGCACTCATCACACCCCTTTTTTTATTAATTACTATACAACAAAATTGATATTGTTATTATAATTTGTGAATGCAACTAAAAGACCCTAATCCAATAGATTTTGAAATGAGAAAATAATCATATTAGAGATTAAAGAGTTCAGCTTTATTTGAATGATTGTTCGTTTATAATATAACTGAATTTATATTCTATAGTTTTATGTATTTGTTACTTTCAAACTTAATAAAAATTTCTTTAGAATCTTATGTTTATGTATATGTGACGAAGATTCGTAATTGTAACTAGTGACGGAGTTTATAGGTATTGATTTTCTCAAGATTTTTAGTTTAATAGTATATATTATAATGATTCAGGAAATAAAATTTCAAAAATTATGTATTTTTACTATATTACCTCCATTCGTCCTTTACAAAATTTGTACAATCCCCAACATCATATCCCGTCAAGCTCGCTACCGACCGACCAATCACAATAAACATCTCATTTACAAAAACAGACAATTGAAACAGACAAAATAATTTGTCCTTAAACACCACAAAAATGGCACTGTTCTCAAAATAAAAATCAAGACCCATCAATCACTCAATATTGTAACATTTTTCAGTACGAAGAAGGTACGCTTGCATATCAATACTATGACTTATCACCAAACTCCACGTACTTTGTAGGCCACCTTTACTCCTTCTCCTCATCCAAACCATATGGAACCGTGTTACATCTAATTTAACTTTTACTCCATAAAATCATGTCCTTTAGTATCAAATTCTGCTCAACCGTTGATCTTTCCGATCTAACGGTTCATATAAATTGGACCACCATGCATATTGTTTGAAACTATATAGTGGTTTCACGTGATAATGTTTCCTCTTGGGCAACTGGATATGGTACACATATTATTCAATAACTTATAAAAAATTAGAAAAAATAAAAATAGAAATAGAAATAGAAATAGAATAGTTATAGATAAGTAGAAACAACTGGCAGCACATCTAACAAAGCACATGGTGGGGGACAGATTCATGTGGGGATCGAATCTCATGCTCAAGCTCAAACCAATTCTGTATTTTTAATTAATTATTGCCCTCATATATTGAAAAATATTGTTTTATCAGAAATTAATATGATATTTTTGTAATTTTATTTGGCTTAACAAATAGGGACCAATTATATAAGCCACAAGATGTTTCTTATCTTTATTATGGTTCTTATCTTCTTCTTTTTTTTTTTTTTGAAAGAGTATTATGGTTCTTATCTTGGACCTTTAAAATTAATTTTTTCAATAAAGTTGTGATCATATCAAGCTAATAAGAATCATGAGAGAATATAAATCTTCTTGCTTAAGAAACATGGCAGTGGAAAATTGGCCTTTAGAAAAACGAAAAGTCATCAAATCAGATCCATATAGAAAAAAAAATATCCTGTGCATTTCCATACATATAAAATCAGATATCCATATAGAAAAAAGAAATCTTGTGTATGGCTTTCCTTCAACCATATTGAACTAACAACCGTACAAATGCATGCAAGTTGGTATAATATTCTATTCAGATTAAATCATTTTTGTACAATTACATGAAATGTGAAGCACGCAATATAATTTCCTTTTTCATTGTAGACGTGTCATTACCTGAGTTATTTGTTAAAGTCTCATAAAGTTTTTATGTGATATTCTTATAACTAGAGATATTTGTCAAAGTTATAGCATGCAATTTACTTGTTTCAAATATAATCTTAAAAAAAAAAAGTTGTTTCAAATATGGGCCAGTCAGAAGTAACGTAAAATTTAGAAATGAAATTTAAGAAATACAAACTTAGGCCGTACTGCTAAAAATCCAATATAAATTGCAATTTTGAAGCTCAACAAGAAAAGCCCATAGACTCCCCTCCTCAATTTACTAAAAAAAAGCCCATAGACTCATTTTTTATTTTTATACTGGACAGCCTCAGAAACCTGGAATCCAATTCCCGATTCTCATCATTATAGTGAATTAGTGATTATAGCTCGGAATTTCATTTCCTGGATTTCGGTGTCATGAGTTTGAGCCATTTGAAGGGCGGGTCCAAAATCCTAATCCAGCTTTGAGCTTTCAGTTGTAGTAAAACCTCTTCTCCTCACACTTTTTCGCTCCTGAGTCCTCAAAATTGTCCAATCTTCCATGAATTCTATATTGGTATTCATCTTTTCAACTTGGAATTATCCCACTACAGTTTTTAACTTATTTTCATCCATTTTTTCGTTTTTTATTTCAGAAACTGGCTCAAAAGAAGGAGAAAGAGACAGAGCTTTCAGCAAAGCCAAAGCCTCCTGATTCATGGCTCGAAATTTCCGACTCTGTTTCTCAACGATGCATTTTTGATTCATACGGCCATCTCTCTGTAACAATTCATTGTTTAATTCACACACATATATGAAATTTATATACCCAAATTTCTCTTGAGCAATTCATCGAACAGTTGCTGTGCATCTTGTAGATAAATGTATTGAAAGATACGAGACCTGTTTACCAAAGATTGGTCGAGTCGTTTCTCAACAAATTCTTCCCTTCTGGATATCCATACAGGTAAAATTAAATATATTAATTATTCATACCATTCTTACAAAATTATATTATTTTACTATAATTTCATTAATATAAATGAAAATAATGAATGAATGCAGTGTAAATGAAGGATATTTAACTTACACCCAGTTTCGCGCTCTTCAGCATTTCTCCAGTGCCGCCTTATCTGTTCTTTCTACTCAGGTTATTTATTTATTCATAGTTTTTTAAACCATAAATTTTATTAATATTATTTTACTAATATTATTTAAAAAAATAATCTCTCTCTCTCTCTATATATATATACAGTCATTATTATTTGCGGCAGGTTTAAGACCAACACCAGCACAAGCAACTGCTGTCAGTTGGGTAAGTACAGAGTATAAATAATCCATTTTTTTAATTTTAAATATTCATTTATAAATTATTTTTTGTAAATTTATAATTTTTTGAGAAATAATTCAGATTTTGAAAGACGGAATGCAACATGCGGGAAAACTAATCTGTAGCAGCATGGGTGCACGAATGGATTCCGAACCTAAAAGCTGGAGAATTCTAGGTATCTTTTCATTATTTTATGCATTTAATATAATGGGAATTTTTGAAACCACCCCTATATTTTTGGAATATTAAAAAAAACCCTGCTTTTAACTTCTCATTTTACAAAAATCCCGTGACTTTTAATAGTACCTCAAACCCCTTTACTTTTACTTTTACTTTGAAGTTTGAACCCACCCCCCTAATTAAATTCAAATAATAATTAAATAATGATAAATAATATGTTGACACATTATCTTTTACTTTCCTATTTTCAACCTTGTAAAACTTGGTAAAAACTCTTTCTTATTTAATGACGTGATTGTGGGATTGACCCACGTCATTTCTAACAAAAAAAAAACAAAGATTATTAGAGTTTTCTTTTAGTATTTTAAAAACCAGGGACTTTTTTTTGTGATTATGCCAAAATATAGGGATATTTTTCATAAATACCAGAAAACATAAGTTTTTTTTTTCGAAAAATTCTCCTAATATAACATATTTATTTTATTTTTGTGTGTTTGTAGCTGATGTATTATACGATCTTGGTACGGGACTGGAGGTAATATCCCCATTATGCCCCCAGCTTTTCCTCCAAGTCGCTGGCTTAGGCAATTTCGCAAAGGTCAAAGTCAAACAAAAATCTCTTTGCATCAAATTAACAAACAATCATTCGTTCCTTTATTTAATTAAGAGAAAATCTTCAAAAAACGAAGATTAACGAAACTGAGATTTTCCAGCACTGACTAGCCTTGTCAACTCTAACCGAAAACATTTGGGATGTACTTTTGCGAATTTCCCTTAAAATCAATCAATTATTTTATTAAAATCGAATAACACAACTAAGAGAAATTCGCAAAAGAAAAAAATAATAAAACTAAAATTAAAATTAAAATTTTGTATACCAAGGGACTCCAGTTCTTTATCATTTTTCAACAACACATGAGCTCTTTTGCAATTTTGACCCAATACAGGCCAGGCCAGGGGCTTATTTGCAAAATCCCCAATAATAAATAAATAAATAAATAAATAATTTAACTAATTAATTAATGTTTTTGAATGTTCAGGGGATGGCGGTGGTGGCGGCGCGGGCGACGAGGCTGCCGATATATTCCTCCTTCGCCAAGGAGGGGAATCTGAGCGACCTGTTCGCCAAAGGGGAGGCCATTTCTACTTTGTTTAATGTGCTAGGATTGGGCGCGGGCATCCAGCTCGCGTCCACTATCGCCTCCTCCATGCAAGGCAAGGTAACACTACAAATAGGGGCGCTCATTCGGTCGGTTCGGTCCAAACCAAACCGAATTTAACCGAACCGAACTAGACTTGAGCCGAATAAAAATATAACCGAATTTCGAACCGAACCGAATAAACCGGATTTTAATTAGGTTTATTCGGTTTGAACTGAATTATCAAGAAATCTAAACAATGTTACATCAAAATTAATATTTTTAGACTAAACAATGATCATACTAATTAATATTAATATGCATAATCAAGAAATTAAGATCAAATCAATATGAATGAGTAATTTGACATATAATTCGGTCGGTTCGGTTTATTCTGCTTTTCCGAAACCAAAACCGAACCGAACCAGATTAGCCGAATAACACAAAATTTTAAACCGAACCGAACCGAATTGATTGAAAAACCGAACCGAATTGATCGAAATTGGCCGGTTCGGTTCGGTTCGGTAACCGAATAAACCGAACCGAATGAACACCCCTAATTACAAAAAGACCAAATCACCAACCAATGGGATATTCGTACAATAGGACCTCTGTTAGTGGAAATCGCAAAGAAAAATAAGCCCTTTGAGGCAAGCTAGTTTGATGAGTGCTCGATACTCAACGACGGGATATTCACAAAAAAGCCCCTCCGTTAGTGGAATTTGCGAAAGATAAATAAGCCTGCGTTGTGCTTAGCGTCAGGAATCTTTTTAAAGAATGCGGGGGTTGTCTTTGCAATTTCCAGTGACGGAGGTAGGGCTTTTTGGCGAATTCCCTGTAATGCAGTTTTTTATTTTTATTTTGGGCATGTCATAAAAAAACTGAATTTTATGAAATTGCAAAACAGCCCCCTCCATTACTGGAAATTGATGTGAAGTCTTTGTGTTCTGAGAATGGAGGTTTTTTTTTCCAATTCCTTGTATTGCATTATTTTTTTTATATTTCATCATAATAATTTATTTCATTTTCATAAGTTTTGTTTTTTTCTTTTATGTTCTGGTAATATAAATTATTTTGGATTACTAACAGTTTTATTTTATTTGTAGTTAATTGTGGGCCCATTATTATCTGTGGTGCATATATATGCAGTGGTACAAGAAATGCGAGCGACACCTGTCAATTCTCTTAATCCCCAACGTACCGCCATGATTATTTCCGATTTTATTCAGGTATTTTAAAAATATATAATTAATAATCTGATTGAATTAACAGTCCAAAATACTTAAGTTATTCCGACAATAATAAACGTATTTTCTTAAGTTGTTTCTTTCTTTTTTGCAACTAACAGTCCAAAATAAATAGTTATAGTATTATAGGTCATGTTTGATTTGAGGTATTGTGAGAAACATGGATATTGATTATACATGTATATTGATTATATATGTATTTGTTAATACACCTAGTTTGTTTGATTTGCCGAATCAAAGAATTATGCATTTCAAAAGTTTTTGTTTGTTTTTGGAGAAATCCTGGATTCTTGAAATTAAATGATTTAAGCACAAATTAAGATACTTAAATCACACTTGCATAATTACCCTTAAATATAGATTACAAAATTTTCACCATATGACAGTCCAACTAAAAAGTAAAATAGAAGCAAAATAACATATGATACAAAATATGATCAGAATGTAATTATTATACTTTGTAACATACGGTACAAAGTAAGACCGGTAAAGAAGAAAATTCTTATTTATTACAAATACAACTACAAATAATATTACTAAATTCTTGTTTGTAATAACCTAGAAACATTAACAATGAAATGAAGCTAAAAAGAAGACTAAAAGTTATATATAAAACATGCAGAAAAAATATTTACCTTAATAACCTAAATTATTTATCAATTCACTAACTAGTATTTTAAAGCAACTGGTACTAAATGCTAAAAGTAGTTACTTAAATAACCCTAATTAAGCACTAATTAAACAACTAAATCGGTGTATTTGGGCATAGACACATGCAATAGATCATATAACCCTTCACATTCTAATTAAACATGTTATAGCCCTAATTAAACTAAATGTTGAATTATTCAAAAGCAAGCTGACCTTTTCAAGAAATATGCTGACTTATCGAATAAAATAGGGATATATACATTAGCCAAGGATTAAGCATATCTATCCAATGGGCTTAAATTAAGTATACAAAGAGAGAAGCTAACTCACCCATGTAAATTGTGCAATTAAATTAATTAATTCAGCATTAGGATTAAATTAAAAAAAAAAAAAGATTCAGCATCAGAAGCTGTTTCTGTTGAAACACACCCATTCACATCAGAAGCTGATTAGTTCCATTACCAATTTCAAGATTTTCTTTCTATTTCCAACATAACAACCAATTTCTTCCATAATTTGAGAGAGATACCTGGCATGAAGAGACAGGATTTGTTCTTTGTCTCACGTATTTTTGGACGTAAGACAAAATACAGGATCACTCCAATTACAAATCCCTCAAAATACATCAAATCAAACATGCCCATACTGTAATAAACATACAAAACCTTCTCTTTATGTAAAATTTTAGTTTCTTTTGTATATATATATATATATATATATATATATATATATATATATATTATAATAGCTTATCATAAAAGCTGGTCGGATTTTTCTTGCTTTTGACATGTGTCCCCTATGGGACTCTTCTATTTATATCATTTCGATGAGGTAATATGAAGAAAATTCGCTAGCGCAGTTGGTAGTTGATATAGATTTCAACTTGAAGGTTGCAAGTTCAAACTTGGATGGGTTGAATTTTTTTTGCCATATTTTCCATTTACATAAGTTTGCATAAGAAAAAAATATTCAAATCCTACATGTTAAGTCAATATAAATTTTTCTTCCATCCTCTCATAATTAGTAGTAACATAATAAATTATATTTTCGATTCCAATATATTTTTAAAATATAGGATATTTATTTATGTAAATTTTATTTCAATATGTAAAAATAACTCTTATTTGATTAACATATTGGGCGTAGGACACCGAGCCTACTCCATTTCGATCAAAAAAAAATATAGGATAATCAAAGTATCATAAAATAAATATTAAAAGATAAAATATCAGAAGTTTATCATCAAGACCATTAAAACATGATACGATAAAATACAAGTTTTTGTAAAGAATTATCTTATTATTCAATCATTCATTATTACATAATGAGAGATAAAGTATCACACTAAGAAATGATTCAAAGCCCTTGGAAATATCAAAATTTAGGATTAAGATTCAAATTGATCATTTCATATTTATCATACTGAAAAAGTAAAAAATAGACATACAAAAATTGCAAATATCATATTTATTTAGAACTCAAAATTTGGACAATTTAGATATTATGTTTACCACTCTAAAATGTTAATATATCATATTGACTCCCTCAAAATTGTAAATATCAAAATTATACTTCTAAAACTCTATGACCTAAATTTCACTTTCCCATAACTTCTACATCTATTTTCTTTTTAAAAATCAAAATTATAAATTTCTATCAAAATTGTATTTTGTGAAATTTATTTGTTTTACAACTGCGAAGCGGAGCGAGGTGCTCTCTAGTATATATATATTTTTCAACTAGCAACCAAAAGTACTTAAATTATATATAAGCCCTCTCCAAAATTACTCAAAAAAAAAAATACTTAAATTATATTGGTAACAAATAAATCCATGAAACCTTCTCTTTACATAAAATTTCATTTTCTCAGATTTTTCTCTCTTTTCAATACCAACTTACCGTCCAAAGCACTCGAGTCAAGTTATATACTACACTATAATAAACAAACGAATCCTTGTCTTCACATTTCCCTCTCTTTTTCTTCAATTTTTTCAAGAACGGAAAAATCTCCAGTCCCTTTTTCTTAAAGTTCTCCTAGTACTAACAAATTAACAATAAACATATAAAACCTTCTTTTGTGTAAAATTTAAGTTTCTTACATTTTTTTCACTTTTTTCTTCAATTTTTCTAAGAACGGAAAAATCTCAAGTCCGGCGGATTTACGCTACCGCGAGAACCTGATCTTCCCGAACCGCCTAATCCCCCAATCCGGGAGCGTGAGAGTCGGCAAGCCGCTCCACGAGAGCCTCAACCCCAAAACCCTGCCCCAACTCACACAAATCTTCTCCGACGAGAAATTCCTCGTCAGTAAAAAGGGCAGCAACAGGTATTTGGTTCTGGAGAGCAGCGCGACTGGAGAGGACGCTTTGAGGGGCTGGCTTGTGGCTGCTTTTTGTGATGAAGTTGAGAGGGGAAGCGATGAGGATAAAATGGAGGTGTTGGTGGAGGCGAGGGAGAGGATGAGGAGGGTATTTCCGTCATTTGTGAGTGGGGTTAAGGGGAGGGGGTGGCATGTTGATCAGTTTTTGGACGGGAACGGGACGAGGTTTAAGTATTAATTAGGGTTTTGTGGGGGATTTTGATTTTTTTTGTTTTTTTGGTTAGTTGATTTTGAGTTGTTGTTTTTAGAATGTGTAGTGTAAAAGCCAATTTGTTACGTCTAATTGAAATGATTTGATGTGTTTCTCTACTTGGGGGATGCGAGGGAGAGGCATGAGAAGGGTATTTTGGTCATTTGTGAGTGGGGGTTAGGAGGGGGGGTGGCATACTGATCAGTTTTGGGACGGAAATGGGACGAGGTTTAAGTATTAGGGTTTTGTGGGCGGTTTTGGAATTTTTTTTGTTTTGGTTGGGGGTTTTGGATTTTTTGGTGTTGGTTTATGTGGGTTTGTTAGCAATTTTGGTTTTAGTTAGAAAGTAATGTGTTCATATGGACTGTAAAAGTTGTTAAATTTAGATGAAGAAAAAATTATGTTTGGTTATTGTTGTTTTATTTTTCTTGTTTTGTTTTGCCATAAAAATGATATTCAACAACGTCATTATGCTTTTGTTTAAAATGGTTAATGAAGAAATTCAAAGAATAATTATGATATTGGTAGAAAGCATTCAAAAAGGATATTTTTGTGGGAATATCTCACCATAGAACGAATAAACGAGAAATATAAAGGTGAAAAGGGCACACAAATATTGAATTCCAAGTCAAAAATATGGAACAATTTCAGGCGAAATTATGTACCGTGACCTGTACGGTAAGCTGCATCACTAATCTTTTTACCATGATTAAGTAACTCCTCCAAAAAAAAGTGATTAAGTAAAGAAGGCCATTTGGAATCTTAATCTTGAAAAAATGGTTGAAACTTATCAGGTGTCAAATTTATTTTATATATCCATATATTTAGTGGAGTTGTGATTATCCATTTATCTTCAGAATTACAATTTTATATGATTATTATATCTGATTTATAGCCATGTTAATTTAGAGAGATTCTTATACTCTTTACTTCTGGCTTTCTTGGTTTACTTTTAACTCATTTTTGCACATATTTCTCGTGGTTTTGTATTCTTCAAGTTGTAATAATATGCTAATTAATTAAGTGGTTTTGCATGAATCATGATGTTATAAAGCATTACAACGAGAGAGGATTAGATTAGACGCGCTACTTAAATTAAAAAAAGAATAAAGATCAATAATTAGTCACGTTTTTTATTTTTTTAATAACCTTTCATATAATAATTGAATTTGTTTGTCTGCAAATCTTGTAAAGATTATATTTAGGTTACAATTACGACATTGGTCATTATATAGTTAGTCCACACGGGGCACCGTACACACTACATACTAATTTTATTTTGTCTATGGGATCTCAAGTTCAAAAGACTCATCCTATGGAAAATATTATATGATATTATATTTATATGGTTCTTGATATTATGTAAGCACACATAACCTTTCGAACTGCTTTTTATGGATCTTAAAATAAAATAAAAAATACAATTAAAATAAAATAAAAATAACATAAGGATATGAATGTGACAAAGAAAACATTTCAAGCTTAAAAAAAACAGTTTTTAAGCACATTATAATTCTAAAAGTCACTGTAGCATATGTCCAAAAAAGTCGAATGAACCTTTCACAAGGGAGCCTAAGAATTCATATAGTGTTAAATAGTAAAGAAAGTATAGTATTATTAAAGCATAAGCACAAAAGAAAAAAATCGAACATGCACGAATAATTTGATTTTATGGGACCTTCAAATCTCATAAAGAGGCCGAAATTATTGAAGTTAAAGTTTAATGTTTCAACAGTGGATCCCTTATGTGTCGACACAGTCTGATGACTTGAAATAATGTAAAATAGAATAAAGTACTAAAAATTGTTAATTATTTGAAAAAAAAAGGAGGAATTTTGAATATTTTGAATTGGAGACTAGAAATTTTTAAGACATTCATATTCAACTGAAATGGATACATAAAATCTGACACACGTGGATATAATTTTACAAACAGGGGCATAACAGTTTTTATATAATATATGGGAAATAAAATTTAATATATAGTACACATAACTACATAAAACGAAGGTACGTAAGAAACGGAAAGAGACGTGTGGACAAGAACCGGTACAAAATTGCAGACGCATGTGTTGACTCATGCTTTGCCCTTACTTACACTGACCTAATATTTGACTTATATTATTGCATCAAAGATTCTCAGCCATTTTTGTATACCAATATGGCCCTCGATGAGTAAGCACTTAATATTATTGATCAGTGGAGTTGTCTTGCTACTTCTTTGTAATAACTAATTCAACCATAATATTTTTTTTAATAAAACTTTAATTGCTTAATTAGTTCAATAATCTAGTGCGTGTTTGTATATACACACACATAAAACGATAAGATTTGAGTTATCAATATCTTTTTAATGTCCTTAATATTGTTTTCCTAAGAATGCGTCGAATAACAAAAACAAAATTTTACATTTTTTTGATGTAGAAACTAGAAAGAATAGTACATCTGTGAATATTTATTTCATGGTGAAGTACATCTGTGAATATTTATTCATGTTTGGAGATTCCAATAGGAGGCGCTATGTTCTTTTTATATTTTTTGTTTGAAGGGCCACCTTGGACCCATTAAATCCTTCATTTTTCCCTTTTTATTTTATTAAAAGAGAGAGCACGAGGGTAGGATTGTGATGAAAAAGAGGAGCAGTATCAGTATGAACAGCAAATGTTTGAACAAAATCAAGTCAAACATACTTCCTTATTCAATTAATAATAAACCCCTATGCATTTATATTCTTCTCACTGTTCAAAAGAAAAATCTATATTCTTCTATCCGATTGGCTGATTTTTGTTCCTCTAGCCAATCAATAGAAGCCTAGGCTGGTCAACCCACGTTCTTTGACCACTTCGACCATATTGGGACATGTTTAAAATCAAAGTGAACATTATTAGCCAGTCTAATTGCTATTTACAAAAATAAAAGGCATATTTATTATGGAAAGGTTAATATATTTTAATAACTTTCTTTAAAATGTGAATTGGAGTAACTTTTTTGAAGAAAGAATTGAAGTTGATCTGTTTGGTACTCCAATAAATTTGATGGTGATCATTTTTTTTGGATGACCAAACTTATAAATTACTCATAGCCAAGAATGAGATGCATTATGAATGTGTATATTTTATATAACCGTAGACAAAAAAGGGTTTGAATATGACACATAGTTCAACGGTATCAAAATACAAAATTGCACCAATTCCCTCGTGCAAATATGATGAAATAATATTAATCATGTAATTATTATAGAGGAAGCTCCTCTATTTCTTCCACAACTGATAATAGTGTATTCTGACAAGAGCATAAATTAAGAATGCAAATGAGTTTGTTTTAAATTTAAGAACGAAATTGGATGAAAACTTGTCCTCTTTAGTTTTAATTATTATATTTTGAGCTAGTTATTAGACTTAAAATTCTAAATTATTGAAATAAACTAATAACTTAGCTTTGACTTCAACAAATTCTACTGTATGATTTTAATCAATCATATTTTTCCTAAAGCTTAGTGAGAACTGAGAAATTTGTTTTTACAAATTCAAAAGTGCATAAAGGGGAAAAATTTAATTCAAAAGTATAAACTATAAACAACTAAAAAAAAAAAAATCAAAAGTATAGAGAAGAAAGATTGATTAATTAAGTCAAATGTTTTACTGAAAATGGATATTACTTTCTGAACTTCTGTAAACGGTCATGAGTGAAACTATCTGTAGCTAGTCACTAAAATGCCAAATATAAACCCCTTACACGGATTACTGCATTATAGGCATCATTATAAAGTCAATTTCATGATTAATGGTCAGAAAAATGTACAAAGAGGTACACGCAAACCAACAAATGAGAATTTCATTTTCAAATTAAACCAAACGGACAAGTTTGATACTCAAGCAGCATATATACAGCCCCCTTTATTCTAGTTAATTACCTAAGCTATATGATAAGCCAAAAGTCCTAACCCTAAAATGGAAAATTATGAGTCTAAAAAGGAAAAAAACTAAGGAAATTTGGCATAAGAAGCCGCCTAATAATATTAATACTATCTAGTGCGAAACCTCGGTTCTAAGTTCCCTTTTTTTCAAAAGAAAGAAAAACAACTAAAACATTTCTATTGCAAGGTGAATAATGATCATATTTAGTTCTTTTTGTAAATGCAGCGTGATAGAAATCTTGAATAGAAAGCCATGCGCCGAGATGTAGGTGAAATTGGTTGACTGGGACAACTTAGATAATTAAACCCTAAACTAATTATACTAAATTACAGTCATCTCATCTAAGGGTATTGAAATGTTCTTCGCCGAAGTTTCAGAGAATCATTTTAAGGATGATTTAATTGTAAATCAGAAGCACTGCAATTCAATTGGATATAATTTAATTTAACCAATTAATTTTGCGCACTTATGACTTTTTATGAGCAGACCCAGTCGGTTCACTATGAAAAAAATTGTTTACATAAAGATATATGTCTCTTTTATGACTAAATCTTACTTTAATGGGGCTGACTCAATCCAATTGATGCAACTAATTACAAAAAAAGAAAAAAAAATTAAGTATAGTGGAATTTAATGGATGTTATCTTGAGCGATTTGTCAATTCACCCCTCAGTCTAAAAGCTCTTTCAAAACGGCACGTTTAAGTACTGTGAGATATCCTGACTGAGGAGATTCGACTATTTCGCCAATAATACGGCAAAAATAATATACATGATTCTATATATTAAACTGCATGATGATGATTCATGACTAATCACCATCATTTTGATACAGAGCTTAAAAATCCTTTTTAAGTATAGTAAGCTGCATAAATTTTGTATTTGTTTTTTTAAAGATATATCTAATTTGAGAAAGTTTATAAAAACAATGATTCATGGATAAGAATTTAAATTTCTTAATAATTTCATCAATGATGTTAATTAAACAACACAAAATGAGTACTTCTTTCAACAAGCAGCAAATTTGCCAATGGTTACATTTTTATAGGAATTTTTGTATGTGGAGGGTTAAACTGAAAAGGTGCTGGTTATCTTTATATAGCATTAACGATTGTAAAAAATTAGGAATCCTTAGAAAAAATTATATACAAATAGAAACAAGTGAGAGTAAAACTATAAGATATATATCTAAATTATGGTAACAAATAATAAATCTTATTAATATTAACTCTATCTCCCACGAATTTGTGGTATTATTCTCTGATGGTTATCATACTATTGCAAACTATGCCAATGAGGTCAAACAATTAAAATCGAAGAAGAAAATATAGCTCAGTCCTTTGTCATAACTTAGCCACAAGTATTTAGCCTCATACAATCCAAAATCCATTAATGAGGACGTCCTCTCTTTCTCAGAAGTTACAATAATTGACTTACTCTAGCTCATTAGTCATGACATTACAGCACGTGGTTAAAATTATAATCACTAAATAAAAGATAATATTATTAATAATTGGCCTTTTCAACAATTAAAAAAATAATAATAATTGGCCTTTCTATCTCAAGCATAAATAAGCCACCCCTTCTCATTTCCCACATTGATAAGCTCCTCTCCTACTTACAGAGAAATAGAGAAACAGTATCGAATCAAACTTCACAAGAGCAAGTAAATCAAGAAGACAAAGAGTCAATTAATCACTCATATTTGGTTTTATTTGGCGAAAAAGAAAGGAAAAAAAATGGTGAGAGCTCCTTGTTGCGAGAAGATGGGACTGAAGAAGGGTCCATGGACTCAAGAAGAAGATCAAATTTTGATAACTCATATAGAAAGATTTGGCCATGGAAACTGGCGAGCTCTTCCGAAACAAGCTGGTACGAAATATTATACAAATCGCACATAATCCTGACTTCAGTTTCTATTAAATTGATATTTATTGGGAGCTAAGATTTCTAATGTGATGTTTTCATTATAATTACAGGATTGTTGAGGTGTGGGAAGAGCTGTAGATTGAGATGGATTAATTATTTGAGGCCGGATATTAAGAGAGGAAATTTTACAAGGGAAGAAGATGAGATGATTCTAAACCTCCATGAAATGCTTGGCAACAGGTACAAATCGATTCTATCAACTTCACTTTTTTTAAAATATGCAAAATATAAAGTTTGAAGCATGTGAAAAGAATTAAATATGTGATGAACATTTATCATTTCATGTCACATGCACACCGAAACGCGTGCGCCGCGCCCACAAGTATTTTTTTATTTTGTCCTACTTGAGGGATGAGTAACAAAGGATTGATAAATCTTAAAGATTCCTTTTTGTTTTTTGAATTACATGTTTCACAATTCTAATGGGGCCCAAAAATAATATATAGTTATTAAAGCAATAGGATCAAAAATATATGGCAATTTATTGTAAAAATGTTACTATAATTAGTTTATTTTCATTTATATTGAAAATAATTTCTAATTCAATGTGTGAACTTTCTGTACAGATGGTCAGCAATTGCAGCAAAATTGCCAGGAAGAACGGATAATGAAATAAAAAACTACTGGCATACCCACTTGAAAAAGCGACTATTGCCGAAAGATAAAAGCCAAGCTCCAGTAATCAGGATTAGGGCAAAACCAATGACTCAAGATTTCGAGTCGCGGCCTATTTCGCCTTCACAATCATTAAGCGAGTTTTCATCTATTTCTAGTGAAAACACTTCTTATAATGCTGGTTTTGTGAAAGAAGAGAGTTTCAGCTCAGAAGAGATTCCAATAATCGATGAGAGTTTCTGGTCAGAAGATTTATCTACTGATAACAGTAACATAACTGCAGATGCGGCGCAATCAGATATTCCTTCTGATTCTTTAATTGGCGACCCAATTGATTTTTCGGCAAGTGGTGATGACATGGATTTTTGGTTGAGAGTTTTCATGGGGGCCGGAGATATGAATAATTTACCTTCAGTTTGAAATTTTAGGGTTTAAAAAAATTGATTTTACCAAATTTTTGCTCTTTTTTTTATTTTTAGTGCATCGATGTGGTGACAACTAGGGAAAAATAATCATACATAAATTCAAGAAAAGTAGCCGTTGGGTCAAAGACAGGGGGGAATTGTAACTATATGGACTAACATTGGTTTTTGATCCTTGCCTTATTTGTATACAGAGAAAGGATGATTTGTCGCCCTCTTTGAAATTAAATATAAATTGAATTCTTTGTTTTCAATTATTTCTATATTTTTTTTTTTGAGAATACGCAATAGACGATCGTCTATTATTACTTATATTAAATAAAGCGTTCGTATTTATATCATGTCATAAAATCAAGAAAAGAAAAAGAAAAGTACGACCCAAAACCCTACCCACTCAAAATTTAGCTCTACATCCCTATCCGTTATCTCTCCACCCCCTCATCATTTTGATGATTCTTATTGCAACTGTGCGATGAGTTATGGCTTCGTCGTTGAAAATCCGGTTATTCTTTTCCAACCAGATGAGTCATGATCATGTTAGCTATGTAGAATCACAACGTTTTCTTTTGATTATATCCATGTATTTTCCGGTTTGTAACAAAAAAATCTAAGACTGTTGTCGCGTTGTGACGTAGGGTAGGTAACTCCATACCCTCTTCGTAAATTCACATTCGTTCATGATATGGTTCATTGATTCTGCCGCTCTTTTACATAGGTAGCAGATAGATGAGCCCATGACGTCTCTTTTCTGAATATTCGGGAACATCAGGATCTTATCATTTAAGGTTAACTATAAGAAGATCTTCAACTTGAGTGCTCATTTGATCCTTCACAATCTGTGTGCCTATGCACATTGTATCCTTGGATTTATAATGAATTTATAGGCCGACCCTGTAGTGAATTCCTCGTTGCTCGTCCATCTCCAGACGAGATTTACATCTCTTTCTAATGACGTATGAAAGAGTGGGGTTAAGGATATTAGATCTTTGATAAAGAAGGAAGAAATTGAATTAGGGATGTTTTTGATGTCATTTGCATCTATTACGTCGTATAGTTGTCGTACTAGGGATGTCCGTATGTAATTTTTCCCATTCTGAATTTGTCATAGTGATTTTAAAAATAGAATCTTATTTTTGGCTTCCAGGTTCGGCAATCTTATGCCACCTGATTTTTTTGGTAGGCACACTTTGTCTCATTTGATAAGATTGTGTCTGGAGAAGCATTCTTTATCTTCTTGTCAAAAGAAGATGCGTATGGCCTGATACATCATCAATTATTTCTATTTTGAATGCTCTAAATAAAATGTTTGATGTTTCTTAGGAGATAGATTATTGATTCAAAAATCAAAATTTAATATATCACAACTCCAGTCGATCCGAAATATCTAGACTAAGCTAAGCAAACCGAAAGTGTATTATGACTGTAAACAAAAATATTATGACACATAAATCTAGCTGATCATATCGTTAACTACTTGGTTGATTTATGTTATTTTAATTAATTATTTTGTTGAGTTCTTTTTTCTTGAAGTTCCTCAAATGAGGAGTTAATTTAAAAAAGAAGAAAATTGTTTATATTTCGATCAATGTTGATGTATATAGGATTTGAATTCATAAAATCTTGTATCTCAATCAATTAAGATACTTAATACTAGACTATGAAATCATGTCAATACTTAAACTTTAAAGGGAGCTGATATTGCGCGACGGGTACTGTAGTGACGGTATATAAAAACTGAAAAAAAAATATATAAACTGAAAACAAACAGTATATAAAAAATTCATTTGGTAAAACAATATATATTTTAAAAAATAAAAACAATATATAAAAACATATAAACTGAAAACAACAGTATATAAAAATTCATTCGGTAAACAATATATATTAAAAAAAAATGAAAACAATATATAGTGTATATAGAAACGCGAGAAAACAGTATATAATTTCAATCCGTCGTTATAGAGTCGGTACAGTACCCCGTTGTGATTTCTCATTTCGCAACTTTAAAATATCTCAATTTTTTTTTTTAAAATCCAAAAATTGAAATTGTTAGCGGCGGGATTCGAACCACATCGCCCTCTCCATATTTGTTTTTTAAAATATCTCAAGTTTGAACCACAGCGCAGACAGTGAGATTTTTTGAGCCTATGTAGAGCAATATGGTAAAAGTTTTTGTAAGGTAGTGTAAAAGTCTTTATTAGTCGACCAGAAACTCTATTTTCTTCTGACCACAAAACTGACCCGAGTTTGCCCAAATACTCTTTGACTATATTGGCAAAAATGACTTACGCTATTCTTCTAATTGACGTTTTGGTTGATTTAATGCAAGTAAATATTATTTTTTGAATTCACAGACAAGATGAATCTCGATTTTCTTCTCACCACAAAACTGACCCGAGTTTGCCCAAATACTTTGACTATATTGGCAAAAATGACTTACGTTATTCTTCTAATTTTTAGACGATTTGGTTGATTTAATGCAAGTAAATATTATTTTTTGAATTCACAGACAAGATTCGTCTATTTACAAATTATTCGAGGCATGGATACAAATTGGAAATATTATATTGTTGTTGATCATACTTATGTTATTATGTTTTTTATTGATGATATTTGTATTATTTAATTAAAGCATGATATAATAGATATTAAAAAAATTTAATTAACTGAAACCTGGTTCTTAATTAATCACCCTAATCTAGTCCCCAATTTTCCTACTGAAGATTTGTGCAGCATTCTGTAATGGACAAATGAGTCCATCTATATTAAAAAAATATTCTGCTTCAACTAGATGTATCATAATTTTATTTTTGAGAAAAGCAAATTACAATGTCAATGCACAAAATCTATTGTGATTGCTCAAATCATGATTAACATTAAACAAGGAGAAAAGAAAAGGACTGCAAGTTTGCCGTCAATTTTTTTTCAAATTTTCCTTTCTGAAGGAAGGCCCCGATCGACTTTCCATGCATGTTGAGTGGATGATTGGGAAAAAAACAAAGTAGACGACTCAAAATTTTGTTCGAGTCTACAAAGCAGGCCACTTGATGCAACACAAATCTTGACATTTCCACACTTTTGAATTTGTTACGCCTTTAAATGCAGGGGCGGAGCCGGGAACAAACGTCAGGGGGGCCGACTGAAGAACAATATATTAACAAATTGAAAAAATATTAGCAATATTACAGTTCATGAAAAATAATTTTATTACCTATCATTTCTAATTTGCCTACAAAAATAATAATTAGTGATTAAAACAATATTCAAAATTCATGTTATATATCTTTTTTGACAGAATAAAGATCATATTGTTTAACAAATTTAAATAATTTCTATTGAGTGTTTGTATTTGACACACTGTTAAACAGATTATTTAAGAAATAGCTAGAATAATTCTTGTATGTCTTAATGTAACTAACCAATATGAATGGAATGGTCTATGAAGGCCACATATGTACAATTTATTTGGACCACAAAAAATCAAAATCAGCATTTATTACACTCTTGTCAAGAGGACTTGTGACAGTCCAGCTTTTTTGATTTTCTTGATTACTTTTCAATTTTGCTAATATAATCCTTCTTTTCTCAGTATCTATTCTAAGTTGCAACTTTATAGTGGACGATGCTTGTTTACCGCTCAAGGATAATATAAATTGTTAAGGACTATATACTAATTTTCAAATGGAAAAAAATTTAGTGCTCTCGTCATATTTACTTCCCATTGTCTCCCACACTATGGGAGCTCAATTTAGAGAGTACGGTTATATTTGAAACTATTTTTTAAGTACTTCCTAATGGCTCTAATTCAAATCAGCTCAAATATTCAACAAACCCAAATTATTGACTCCCACCCGGCTCCCATCCATATCATCTCGCAATATTTTGATTTCACACGATATGTTCAGATTGGTATGTGTTTTGTTTAGACATATATGGATTTATACCATACTAGTATGTGTTTTGTTTAGACTGATATAAGTTTGTCAATATTTGATATATAATGACTAGTATGTGTTTGTTCAAATCTGTATGAACTTCTATTCATCTGATACGTGTTTTGTTTAGACTTGTATGAGTTTATACATTACTGGTATGTCTTTTGCTTCAACTGGTATGCGTTTGTTACAACTGTCTAGCTGAGAGTATGCAACGTCAAAAAAACACGAGAAATTTAAAATATCGCGAGAATTTAAAATCTTGAGAAATTGAATGAGAGCTAAGAAAAAAGTGTATGCTTAATTTTTATGGGAGGAATTCGGGAGTTTTTAATAATGTTACAAATATGAGAGTTGATATGAGGTAATAAAATAGGAGTCCAAAATAATTTTCTAAATATCTCCCATTTAGATGCCACGTGGCGCGATATGGTTAATCGGGAGATAGAGAGCCCACTAATTATGAGAGGTAAATAGACGTTCCCTTTTCAGATTGGGGGGGGGTGGACCCCTTAAATCTGTCCATGTTTAAATGCTTTCATATAAATTAGTTATTGCATAATGCTGATCTCATTTTGATATCTGAATGAGTCCCAAAAGCAAATCAAGATTACTATTTCAGTTTCCCTTTAGGATTATTGATTATTATGCTTCAAATTGCACCAACTATATTATTAATTTAGGGAAATTGGAAATTACGCCGGGGGTACTGTAGCGACCATGTAGCGATAGATTGAAATTATATACTGTTTTCTCATGTTCCTATATACGCTATATACCGTTTTCATTTTTTTTAAATATATACTGTTTACCGAATGAATTTTTATATACTGTTTGTTTTCAGTTTATATGTTTGTATATACTGTTTTCATTTTTTTTAAATATATACTGTTTTATAGAATGAATTTTTATATACTGTTTATTTTCAGTTCATATGTTTGTATATACTGTTTTCAGTTTTTATATATTGTCGCTACAGGGTCACTACAGTAACGTCGTGATGTATCAGCTCTCTTAATTTAGTGCCCGTTCGGCAAAGCATAGATTAGAAAAATAGCGGATTAAAGAATCGCCGACTATTTTATTTTATTCCAATAATATTCAGCTAGATAAATGAATTAAAATTTGGTTTAAATAATATAATAATATATTTATGACCATATAAAATAAGGAAAGAAAAAAATTGTCTGCCACGTATGACGAAATTTGAAATAAAAAAAGTTTTTATTTCCAAAATTATAAGTTATTCCATGAAATATAACAATTATATCCTTATCATGGAATAGAAGAATTCCACTTTTCAATGTCTTTATTCCAAAATACTTCATCCATGTTCGGTTGGAATATATCTCTTTTTTTTTAGATTCAAATCATATTTAATGGGTTGAGAAAATTTTCCAAAATATGTGCTAAATAAAATTGTTTTGTCAGGATTTGAACCTATAATCTCTTGATACACATGCAATATATCCTGCCAACTAGACTATGAGCTATTTGCGGAATAGATCTTATATTTCTCTATTCCATCTTATTTCATGTGTGCCGAGCATGCATTTATAAATCCTCTATATATAAATTTGATGTAAATCTTTCTTTTTCGTTCTTCTTTTTAAAACTCTTTTAAATAAATTCTATTTATTAATACAATTGGAAGTAAGAATATGAGCCTACTCCTTTCCATAAAAAAATCCTTGATATATTCTTTTATCTCCTATATATACTCATATAAGTACTCTTATATACTATTCTGTTGTTTTCATACTATTGTTTTTAAGGCAACATGTGTTGCATATTAATTAAACAAAAAAAGATGCAGACAGAATTCTACCCACAGTATTTTACTTCACAAATAATGTGCTTGATACTAACTGGAATATGAGACATTTGCAATGTGCATACTATTTTTCAACCCTTATCTTTTTGGTAATCCCTATATATATATATATATTTTTTTTTTGAGGTTTAAGTGGGACGGGTCAATTCCGTACCCAGCTGATTTCATTCATAAAAAGTTAAAAACCAAAGGAATTACAAGAGAGGCTTTGATACAATTTCGAAGAAATAAAAGAACGGAGAACAGGAAAAAAGAACAGTACTTTCCCCGTGATCGGCCATTGAGTAGAGTTGGCAATCACAATTCCCTATATATTCTTTTCATATCCAATTATATAGATCCATATATTATATACTATTTTGTATTCATATATACTATTTTCATATCACATATATAATTTATTTGTATCCATATCTTTTATACTTATATATGTATATATTTTTTGGTACTTCCGCTATGAGACATCCCTCTCCAAAACCTTTTTTCTCCAATTCCTCTCACAAGCTTTTGAAAATAAGAGAAAAAGGAGAGGAGGAGGAACCATATCTGAGGTACTTTGTTGAAATAATTCAATTATTCAGCTAAACTAGATGGAGTAAAATGACAAGTATAATCTATAGTCTATACATTCATCAGTAATTGATGGATCTCACAGTCACATCTTAAACTAAAACAAATTTTGGTTATCATAATAAAAAAAAAAATTGAAAGATCATACTCATGAATTTGTTGTACACAAACCACACGGCCTGCTTGTTAACATAACTCTACTAGATGTTCATGGTCTACAATATCAGCTTGCCAGAGAGCATGTATACCTTGATTTTATCCTTTTTTTATAGCATTTAATGCGAAATTAATGGTCACTGATTCTTATTTGATTGGGGAAAAATGAGAATTAACTATGAATATATTCTAAAACTAAAAATATTGTTAAAAAAAAAAAAGATGTATGATTAATTTACAGTCAATCTCAAGAAAGTCACAGTCTCCACGTAAGTAGATATATATATTAGTGGGATTAGCTAGACAGCACTTAAAATTTATGATGATAATAGTTCCTTCTCTTTTTCTTAGACCCACCGTATACACTCATAAAGAATTCACAAAATAAAATTATATATTAACAAATAAAACTATATACTAATTACTCTTAAGTCTCTCTCTTATGTGGATACAACCCAAAAGCTAGCGCCGCCACATGAAGAAAACGAGCCATACAAATTCATATAATGCAAATCCATTTCTTTAATTAATCCTCCAACAATAAAATACGATCTCCCCTTTTTTGGGAATAAAATGAAGAAAAAACACTAGTTAAAGACATACTTTTTTCTTTTTTTTTGAGGCAGAGGCAGGCGATGGCCTGTTCCTCTGGAATTAATTAATTAATAAAAGAGAGAAGCTGTAATTACAATCATCCAGCATACCCAATATTACATAATGAAATGAAAGTGAAACTAAAGAAAATGAGGAGATCTAGTAATGTTGGATGAACTTGAGGGCTAATAGTTGTCTTCTTGGAGGGTGTGCTTCCATCTTTTAGCGAGATCCAAAGCCTCTTTAACGACGAATTTATGGCATTTGCATTTGTTTGAGAAGACTCTTAGTATATTTTTTTTGAAGGAAAAGGCCGCAAGGTTCATTTCAATTCATTAAATTAATTAATGATACAAGAAAGAAGAGATGTAATCAAATGGTACACTTTTTTTAGGGAGACACAGGAGGCTAATATTTTAGCTCATACACATCAGTACTTTATTCTAGCTTAACAATTTGCAACCCAGGTACTAGCTTCGTCGGCTGCTTGAAAGACATACATTTTTCAATGACAGAATGGTATCAAATGAATAAGTAATATTATTAAGCAAGAGGAAATAAAGGGTCAAGACAATTAAATCATCCAAATCTTTTGTTTATAGTAACTACCAAGAAAAGAAGTAAAAATAACCTTCTCTTTTCTTTACAATCATTAAATTCTACGGTACCACAGTATGTACCGATTGTCTGTACCAAGTGGTACCAGAGGCTGCTATCATTTAGGTCAATAAAAAATAAACATTATTTCTTTAATTGTATGATGAGCCTATAGTAATTCTTTAGTTAACCTCACTTTGAAATCTAGTGATTATAAGACCTAGAGAAGAATAATTTACTGAGTATGTCATTTTTATTATTTGTCTCACTTCTTGGTCCGATTCAAATAAAAGCTATACAATTTGATACGGAAAAGCGTGCAAGCCAACTTGAATGGGCCCGAACCAAGATTCTAAATCCAGCATGGTGTTTCTAGCCTCTTAATTAATGCATTCATATTGTTTTTGAATTCCCACCAGTATTATTTGTGAAAAAATTCTACAAATATAGAGTCAAAATACAATTAATCGATCTTATAAATGTTTACTTCGAAGTTATGTTTCTTTTTGACAAGGATAGTAGATCCAACTAACTTGTCTAATAGGCTCTTTGTTGGGTATTTTTATATTTTTTCCTTTTGAATGAAGATTAATCAAATGATTGATCTTGTTCAATTATCCTAATACTTTTATAAAATTTAAGAGAAAAATTTACTTTTGGCCCTCATCTATTTTATTCTATTAGTTTCTTTTTGACCCCTTAATTTTTTAGTGGTCAAATTTTAACTCTTCAACTATTTAATTAGTTTTTTTTGACAATTTCATCCGTTAAATATTTATGTGTCTGTTAAGTGTAGGAGTTAAAATTGGACCACTAAAAAGAACTAGTTCAATAGTTGTTAAAGTTAAAAAAGGACTACTAAAAAGTTAAGGAGTTAAAAGAAGAACTAATAGAATAGCTTAGGAGCCAAAAATGAACTTTTCTCAAAATTTAATTGTTAATTGCAAAAAAATTCTTGAATTTTCATCAAGGCAAAGCGCGTGTTAAGAATGCTTCTTACCTACTGAACTCTGGCTCAGTCGCAAATCTTGTATAGGATGAGATAGTGAAACATTAGCATGCAGTATTATATTTAGAATATATTAGCAAATTTCTGTCATAAGTTGTTTCCATGATCAAAATCAAACCTTGAATCCTTCAACATAAGTTGTTTCCATGAAGAGGCTCAAGTCAATATTACAATAATGTCCACGTATTTTTTTTAATCAATCCTAAACCTTTTAATCAACTTTGTATGTACCTGTCGGTAACATAGATACAATCTAAACATCAATTTTCTGTCATGAGTTGTTTCCATGAAGAGGCTCAAGTCAATATTACAATAATGTCCACGTATTTTTTTTTTTCACTGTAGGCATTAAGTCATTATCAAAGAAGACACTTATTTACCAACTTTTGAGTGGGCATTGAAGGTTCTATAATTAAATGACATGATCAGTAATAAAATGACATATATACCAATGGTAATGTAATAATGACTTTTTCGTAATAAAATAGAATGTTGACAATATGACACGAATAAAATGGTTCATGAATGAGAAAACGAAATAAAAAATGACAAGTATATATGGGCTTAAAGTAGTCGGCCTTTTCAATCTCCAGATAGAAATAAGAATCGTATTGACAATTTCTAATTGATGGGCCAAAACTTGAAGAAAGCCATCACAATTCATATATACAAACTATACTAACAGCTTTTATAATACATCACAAACCAAAGTGAAAGAATATAAATAAACAATTTTTCAAAAGAAAAGAAAAAATATCACACAAAACCAAACCTATTTTTCTAATTAATTAATCTCTAAATCTAGACACTTCTTGCAAGCATATCATGATACTCTTCGCAAGATCTCTGTCTCTGAAGCTTCATTTCTTCTTTGAACTTTTTGATAAACATCTCTGCTCTCAAATCCACCTCCCCCATTTCCCTCCGAGCTCCCCTTGAACTCGATTCAAATTGGCGAATATTATAATTTCGAGAAAAAGAAGAAAATTCTCCTTTCTTAAAACCTTTAGTTTCAATCTTCTTTAGTGGTTTCTCTATTTTATTTTCTTCATAAAAAGGTTTCTTAACCAGCTCGACACGTGTTGGTGGTACGATTGGTTGTTTGTATAATTCATCCACATACACGTGTTGATGCATTTTTTTTGCATGAACAAAACTTGGTTGCTTTGAACCAAGGGTGGTTTTGAGTTTCTTGAGGGATTTTGAACGTTTGAATTTGGAGAGTTTTGAATGGAGAGATGAGGTGAGTTTTCTCCAGACCTTTCGGGCTTGAAGAATTTGGTTTTTGATGTTTGAGTAATTAGGCATGAAATGAGAGAAAATTATTTGAATTTGCCAAGTTTTTGCTTATGATCAGAGTACTGTGGGGGGAAGAGAAGGTGGTGAGTGGTGGGGTTAATATATACGATTTCTAGGGTTTGTTTTGGTTGAAAAGATATGATTATCTTTTTTCCCTTTTTAGTATTTTGTGTGGTTCTTCTTTCGGTTTATGCTGCGTAAGAATTAAGCTAAATATTTGACAGTTAAGGTTGGCTGGCTTGGGCCCTGGCTTTTTCTTTTCATATTTAGTTTCTGTTTAGGGAAATTTACAAATAAACCCTAATATTTCAGAATATTACAAATAGCCTCCTATATTTTCAGATTTACAAAAAATTCCTATGATAAACTTTTCATTTACAACCCCCCCCCCTCCATCCACTTTTCCATCTAATTATTGGTTGAATTTTTTGAAATTCTCATTTTACCCCCCTATAACAAAATGTTCTCCAAAAATAGTTCTTCAAAAAAAAAAATTCTACAAAAGAATTCTTAAAAATATTTTCAGAAAATTTTTTATTAATAATATTTTTTCGATAAAAATTTAGGAAAAATATTTTAAAATTTTTTTTTGAAAAAAATACTTTTTCTAAAAAATGATTTTCTGAAAAAAAAATTCTAAAATTTGATCAGAAAAAAATATTCTCAAAAAATTTATTTCTTAAAAAGTTTTCCGAAAAAGATATTTTCAAGAAATACTCTTAAAAAATATATTTTTATATTTTTCTTTAAAACATTTTTAAAAGAAATTGTTAGAAAAAATTTTAAGAAAATTTTATAATAAAATTTTAAAAAATATTTTCTACAGAAATATATTTTTAGAAAAATATTTGTTAATTATTATTTTTGGAAAACATTTTATTATAGGAGGGTAAATGATAATTTCAAAAAAATTAACCAATAATTAGATGGAGAAGTGGATGGAGGGGTTTTTTTTGTAAATGAAAAGTATATAGGGGTTATTTGTAATTTTCAGAAAAATTACGGGGTTATTTGTAAATTTCCCTTTTGTTTATGTTTTGATTAATTTTACGCCTACATTTATTGTGATCAGAAAACATTATTTATCCTTTTAGTAATTCTAATATTAGTGTCATCAAACCCAAGTAGAGAGTGTGGAATATTTTCTATTTATTTACAAAAACATTTTTTTTTTTTTTTTTGAGTAAAAAAATGCATCTTCCGTTATGAGGAGGGTTAAAGAAAAGAACAAAAGAAAATTCATCAGTGCAATAAATTTTGTTGAACCTAAAACCTTGATACAGTAATGCCATCCAAAAAATTATCTACTTGTCTCCTAAAGTTTATGAAACGTATATATATTTAATTTATCACATTTATTGTTTAACACTTTACTAAAAACATCAGAGAAGTAAAGGGAATTTAAGGTGAAAGACAAATTTTCCAATTTTGTTTTTAATCACAACACGAGCTAGATAAGAAGTAGAAGTGGATTCATCTTGTCTTTAAGTTGATTTTAGGTATATTTACTTAGCAAATGACATCACGGGATACCTTAATGGTATGAAAGGTAATCTTCTCTCCCCATTCCATACGTATATTACAGATATCCAGTCCTAAATATCCATATCCATTTACGAAAGTTCTCGTCAGATAAAACAAAACAACAGTTATCTCTCAAATTCCGTTTCCTTTTAATGGAGAGGATTATACACGCATAATAAATATTCCGATTGCTTTTGCAATTGCACTCACCGCCTTTCTAAATTATTCTCTCATGGAAGTCGACGGCAAGAAAATATTTGATCTCGCCCCCAACTTGGAGGAGAAAGATTCCCTAGTTTCTTACAAGTTAAGTGAATGAAAGAGAATATGCGATGTCCAGCTCCTTCCAAGAAGGAAACCAACTGTGGAGTCTACAAGTCTTATCTAGTACTTTAGGACCAGACAATTTTCACTTCTAGGGCTTCATTGTTAGGGCTGAAGGTGTGATGTGATGGGTCAACTGAAGTTTAACTAGTCCACTTTGAATCTTACAGTTTGGTTTGGGTTCATGTGTCTGAGTAATTCTTATTCTATGGGAGCACGGATCAAGCTCGAACTCGATCAGTTTAGATTCGAGCTGACTCAAGCTTGGTCAGTTCGAATGCAAACAACAGTTGAGTGTGTTATTAACTATTGATTCCGATTCAAATTCGATCAAATTTCAAGCTACAAACTCAATTAATTAATATTCCAATTCATATATGAACACATTTTAGCTGTAAATGAGCAAATTCAATTGACCAGCGTCTAGCTCGCTCAATTTAAATTCGAGCAGCATTCAAGCAAGTTGTTAAGGATCAAAGTGTCAAACTCGATCAATCACCTAACAACAAACTAAATTGACATCCCTTTTTTTTTTCCTTCTTCAATTTCACGAAAATGAAAAATATACATAGATACTACCTCAAAAAAAAAAAAAAGAATGAAAGTATTACATAAATACTTCACCAGGCCCCGCCTCAGACCAAGTTCTACATGGCCCGGGGCCGCCCCAACTTAAAGGCACCATTTATATACCATAGTTTTTCAATAGTATAAGAAGTTTAAAAACAAAATTTATTAAGACAAAGGGGCCTTTTTACATAAATTAACTTTTTGGCCCGGGAAAGCAAAAGCAGATGTTGCGTTTTTTACTTCTCTCATTCTCCTAATTTCATTTTAATTTTATTCCTTCTATAACTTCGATTTTAGATATATGGTTTGATTGAAACATCACGCAACATATACTCATCAATTTCAATTATATATGGGAAAAAAAAATACAATTTTTTCATGTTTAACCTTTTACTTAGATTTGATAATTTTTGTGGGGATCCCTTTATATTTCTTTTCATATTTTTCTTCTTTTTATTCAAATTAGTAATGATAAGTGAAGTATTATATATATTTTTTTTACTCAAATCTTAAATAGAAATACGATTTGACTTTTTCAAATCTTAATAGTAAAACTGTATATAAATAGTGCAAAAATACTATATATATTTATATAATAAAAAAAGCAGTATGTATATATATAACATATAAAATAATATATAATATATTCTACAATAAACATTATATAAATGGTTCATAATATACATAAGTGATGTTGAAATAGTATTAAATCGTATTTCAAAAAAAAAAAATAGTATTAAATCAGAAAATCCGGATATAATGTATAAAAAGTATAATTTTATTTCAAAACATTTGAAAACACTCCTTCAAGAAAAAAAAATTTGAAAACAAAATAGTGAATGCAAAAACATTCAAATTTACGTAAATATAACACTTTGTGCTAGTCACATATTATCCAAACACAACTTGTGAACTAGCAATGACCTCATCTCAAAGTCGCGCGTCGTGGTTGCTCCGCGTGGAGAGCATCCCTATAATTTCACTTTCCATAAATGAAAGCACGAACAAGAAAGCTTCCTTGACGAATCAATTATTCAGATTAGTTGTTTGAAAAGAAAAATATTCAAATTAGTTCTAAGTATCACGTTTACATTCATATCATTATCAGTACATCTGGATTCCAGAGAATATAGGCTAGAGGCCAATGAACTTGACTTGTTTTTTTTTTCTGAAATTTCAATGAGAGAGAAGGCTTCTTTGTAATTGCCCTTTCGTGAAATGTCAGGGCCTGTTTCTTTATTTTTTTGATTTGATTTATACGCCAACTATGTTCAAGATGGAGACATCTTAAGTGTGAAGGATTTGTGCGGAGTGGGGAGAGAGACTTTGTGCGAGAGAGAGAGAGAGAGAGAGAGGCGGAGATCATTTAGGAGTGGCCGGATGGCCGGAGGTCAGAGGTGTGTGGAGAGAGAGTTCCATTTTTCGTACCACAAAGAAGATAAGAAGAAGAAACGAAAAGGGAAAGAAAGAGGGAAGGGGACACGGATGGAAAAAGGGGAAGGAACGGGAAGAGAGAGTCTGTTTCATCCTTATTTTGCACGAATGTTGGAGCAAATCCAAGGATCCAAAACTTGGAAGTAAAATTTGGGTTTTACTTACGTATGTACATTAGCATCACTCTCTTTCTCTCTTCAATGAGTCAATGGAACTAATTTCGAAATACCCCGCAGCAAAGTGAGATTGTAAAATAGAGATTATCCGCCTATTTTATTTTATTCTAATTTGTGTAGTAGTGACATCAATTAATATTTTGTGTTGGGGAAACAAAAAGAGAAAAATTTGGGTTTATTCTACTAGTTTTTTTCCTCTTCAAAATTATGAGTCCATGAGGGTTGTTCAAGTGAAAAATTAAATAGTGAAATAACAAATCAAATTAATATTTTTTTAATTGAAATGAAGATATTACAAGAAGAGAAAGATTTCTTTTATTACACTCTCCCCCGCTCTTCCACCCGCTCAGGAAATGGAGTTAAATCTTATTTTCTTTTATTCTATAGTCATCCACACTTATTTCATTTTTCCACTCTGACTAAATTAGTATAGATAATATTTATGGTTCAAATGAAAACTATGAGTTCAGACTAACTAGGTTGTCTTTATTTTGGATAATAGTTGCAATTTGCATTGAAAATATTGACTTCAGTTTTTTTATTCTCATTTTATTTAAAAGATTATATTTCAATACAATAAGTATCCTCTATTTAAAATATTATTTATATGAAAAAACAAAAATGTAATATCTTTGCTGAGTCAAGGTCAATATCATTGAATGTATTATATTATATCCCCTCCAAACCTAGTGTCTTTCCAAGCCTGGTTTTTTGCAAAGAGACTGAGCAAATAAAAACTCTTTAACCATGAGCTGCACAACATTCGTCCTCAAGAATTCTCATCTCCTACTAATAATTATCCTCCTTACAGTACCAAACATTATTGAAAGCGGGACCAACACTCTAGCGGACTGCCCCGACCGCTGCGGCAACATAACGGTGCCATTCCCTTTTGGAATCAGTACCGAGTGCTCATTCAAAGGTTTCACTCTCAATTGCACCACTTATCAGAATGGCACCTCCAAGCTTTTCCTAATTGACGACATAGAATTCCTCGACATATCTCTCTCAACCGCGGAAGCACGCATAAACAACCCCGTATCTCAACAGTGCTATAATAAAACAGCCAACACAGCTCCTTATAGTGACTGGTGGATGGACCTTACTAACTATCCATACCGGTTCTCTGACTCGCGTAACAAATTCATTACTATCGGCTGTGAGACCCTTGCTTACATTTCAATTAGTAACAGCGGGAATGATTACCAGAGTGGTTGCGTCTCTGTATGCAACAACTTGAGCCTTGCAGATCTGTCATGCTCTGGCATTGGTTGTTGCCAAACTGCCATTCCGAAAGGAATTAGCTACTACTATGTACAGTTTGATGGCAACTTCAACAATTCAGATGTTTATGAATTCAACCCTTGCAGCTACGGGGTTCTAGCAGAGGATTCCAGTTTTTCGTTTGATACAAAATATATCACGACAGATGCACTGTCTGGGCAACAAATGCCCCTGGTATTAGATTGGGCTATACGAAACGAGACGTGTAATATCGCACTTGAAAATCCCCTCTCTTATATGTGCAAAAGTGAAAATAGTGTTTGTTTGAACTCAACCAATGACGTTGGTTATTTCTGCAATTGTTCTCTTGGTTATCAAGGCAATCCTTATCTCGTTGGAGGTTGCGAAGGTCTCACTTCCTATCAATTCTTATCTCAAGTGTTCAGTAGAAAACCAAGATATTATTACTATTATTATTAAACTTGCTTATAATTTTGCTACAGATATTGACGAGTGCGCTGATAAAAATAACAACCCATGTTCCAAGCCAGCTGAGTGTCATAACACGGTCGGAGGATATAGGTGTTCATGTCCTTTTGGCATGCGTCTGAATCCTGATAGTCATGAGAACTGCGAGTTAGATGTACCAGTCCTTATCGGTAAATTCACAACCCTCCAAAATATAGTTTTCTTGAATGCAATGTTTAAACAATCATAGAGATGACTTATCACTTAAAATTAATTAATTTGTTATTTTTTTGAAAGGAAAAATTATTTGTGCACTATAATTTACGTTCCATCAACTTGAGTACTAGGATACAAGTGAAGTCCCAATCAATTGACATGCTCTTTTTGTGTTCTGGGTCAATACATGAGATGTTATTTTTCTTTTCATATTTTTAAAAAGGATGTTAAAATGAATTCAGTATATATGTTATTAACTATAAGAACCAAATGACTTAAAGATTACTTAAGAGTCTTAATAGAAGTTGGAAAAATCTATAGGAAAAGGGACAGAATTTTGAATAAAAAATATCTTCTCAAAATTCTCTAAAAAATAAATTGAATTTTTGTAGGAATGAGCATTGGAGCCTTCCTTTTGTTCTCTCTTTTGTTCTCTCTTCTCATTTGCATGTATCTCGTGCGGGAAAGAAGAAAGCTTAAGAAAGTTCGGGAGAAATATTTTCAACAACACGGTGGTTGGGAGTTGTACGATGAAATCAAGGCAAATCAGGGAATTGGTATTACGGTTTTCACCAAGCAAGAACTAGAACACGCCACTAGCAAATTTGACAATGCTCAGATTGTTGGGCAAGGAGGCTTTGGTACTGTATACAAAGGAGAGTTGAAGGATCGTACTGTGGCAATAAAAAAATGTAAGATCACCAATGAAAATCAGAGGAAAGAATTCGGAAAAGAAATGCTGATTCTCTCCCAAATCAACCACAAAAACATCGTCAAACTTCTCGGTTTTTGCCTCGAAGTTGAGGTCCCCATGCTAGTTTACGAATATATAACAAACGGTACGTTATATCAATATATTAAGGGAAAAAACGGTATATCAAGCATTTCCCTAGAAATCCGTTTAAGGATTGCTCAAGAGTCGGCAGAAGCATTGGCTTACTTGCACTCATCGGCGTCTCCTCCAATCATCCATGGCGATGTTAAGTCAACCAACATTCTTCTCGACGAGAATTTCACTGTAAAGATCTCTGATTTCGGGGCTTCGGTATTAGCACTGGCAGATGAATCTCATTTCGTCACTGTAGTGCAAGGAACTCGAGGCTATTTGGATCCAGAGTACCTTATAAATTGCGAATTAACCCCAAAAAGTGATGTGTACAGCTTTGGCGTAATTCTTCTAGAGCTCTTAACGAGAAAACCCCCATTTTATTTTGACGAGACTGACGGAGAAGGCAAATGCCTTTCTTCAATCTTTCTTTCTGCCCTGAAGGAAAACCAACTCGATGAAATGTTGGACGAACAAATAAAAAACAATGAAGATATGGAAATTATCACACAAGTAGCCGATTTGGCGAAGGAATGCCTTAATATTAAGGGAGACGAAAGACCGACAATGAAGGAAGTAGCCGAGAATCTCGATCGAATAATTAAACTTAAACAACATCCATGGGGGCAATATCAACCGGAAGAGGTGGAGAACTTGCTCGGTGAAGCATCGGGACACACTGAAATGGAGATCTCCGGTTACTTCAGTTTGGAGAAGAAAGCAGTCCGAGACATAGAATCCGGACGTTAAGCTGTAATTTTTATTCTTTTTCTTGAATGTGTTATATTTTGTATTATTTTTCTTATTTTGCCTTCTGACTGTAAAATAACTCTTCTTAGATATGTACTTTAATAAAGGTTGTTGATATATGTTCCAGTCCAAATCAATGTTGTTTTTTTAATTTGTTATTAATCAAAGAGAAGTAATTCATTGTTATAATAAATTTTAAGAGATAAATTATTTAAATATACATTTTCAGCGTAAATGTTTCTTATATAATTTTTTCCACATATTCTCTCTTACATATTCTCTCTTCATATACTTAACTGAGAAAAAAATCAAACTAGAACTATACCAATATAGAGAAAAAAATGAAATTGTTCATTGTGAGTACAGACAGTTATTAGATTGAGAAATGAAAAAATTCTCCAACTTTGTCAAGATAATCGTTTAAAAATTCAAAAATGAGAATCAAACCCATTAAATTTGCAAGTCGGTCATCAATCTTTTTCCACAATATTTGATAAGAATTTATGTGAATCACAGTCCTATTGGAACTTCTAATCCTTCCTGTTTCCTTGATAAATCGTTTTCAGCTCTAGAAGCTGTGGAAAAATCATGAAACAATTTCTCTTGTCACGTCTGAACAAGCAACAATGTGGAATAAATCTTACTGGCTTGAGAATTGAGATTAGGATATTATGTATTGTTGCCTAAGGATGGCCCGCATGATTAGCTGGTTCAATAAGGGCGCGACAAGTGGGGCAAGTATGCTGTCTCTGAAGCCAAGATCTCAAACATTGTGCATGAAACAAATGGCAACACAGAAGCTTTTTGGCACTAGTCAGTTCCTCTCTGCAAATAGCGCACGTTGCGTCGCCTCTGTATTTGACATACAAAAAATTTCATTAAATATCATAAATTTATGGTATTAATATAGTGTCAATTTGGTATTCAGGAGTGTCTAAGAACTAAAAAATTATGAGTATAGGCTTACAATTCAAGCTCTCGATGAGTTGCATCAGGAAAGCGGTCATTCATACTGGAAGTGATTTTGCGGTACTGGAAGTAATCTGATACCCTAGTTCGGGAATTTCGGAAGATTTCATACAATTTACGGATCAAGTAGATCGGCACACCATAATTCCTGTACCATTAAAATAACCAACATTTCAAACAAGTTTTCAAGTAAATGAATTTTCTTAAAAAAAGTGTACAATACTTACGGAAAAACTGCAATTGAGAAGAGCGTGTGCAACAAGAGGTGGAAAAAGTCACCAACAAATCCTAAATAAAACGTATATACAACCTTTTTTTGCCATTGCCCCTCCATAATCATACTACTTACGAACATGATAAATAACCGAAGAACGTGAATAAAGAGGCTTACACCATTTGGTATGTTAGAAATAAGTTTCTTTCTTGTCAACATCTCTAAAAGTATGATACCAAAACTATAAACATCACTTTTTGTTGTCAATCGGCCAGTTCGATAGTATTCGGGGTCTAGGTAACCTAAAGTACCTTGGATGGCAGTGTTAGTTGCAGTTTCACCATCATCTGGAATTGATCTCGAAGCCCCAAAATCTGATAATTTGGTTATGAGGCCATCATTGAGGAGTATGTTGCTAGTTTTGATATCCATGTGGAAAATTGATATAGAAGTTGCTGAATGTAGATAAGAAATGGCTCCTGCTGTTTCTAATACAATCCGTAAACGGTCATTCCATGACAACGACTGGCCATCTTCAACATGAAGATGCTCGGTAAGTGTTCCATTTGAAATGAACTCGTAAACTAGCAAGGGGACTTTGCTTTCTAGGCAACATCCAAAAAGCTTAACAACATTTTCGTGGAGTTGGGAAAGAATAACAACATTTTTGGCGCGGAGCTCGGACAAGACAGTTGGTAAACAACAAATATGACCCTTGATAATATTAAAATTTGTTAAACCACATTTTTAGTATTAAAAAAATATTTTTAGTATATTTATTTATGATATTAAAATTTTAGATATTTATTTTCGATATAATATTTTTAATATTTTATAATATTAAAATTTATTTTTCATGCCCTATTTTTTTGCTTTGCTTTTATATATTTATTTACTTAATTTTTTAGTGTACCTAAATATGCAGATCACTTTAATGCTTTTTGTTATCTTAAAATTCGATAATGTTGAGTGAGAGCACGGCCACCTTAACTTAGTTTGGGTCAATTGTAATTCTGGATAAATACAAGTTATAAGGACAAGAAAATCCAGCACGGGCCTTACTAGTAGATATTTATTCTGAGTTAGTGACAACATGTAAAGTAAGTCAATGACAGTTGCAATCTCAAAAGATGATGTTCAATCTTCAATCCTTCTATCCTGGGCTTTTGAATCATTTTATTTCTCGTCTTTGGGCTCTGACTTCGACTTCGGCCTAAAGATCCATCTTAAAAAAAACATAGGAAAGCTCCAATTATTATTAAACTCAATTCAAGATTTATTCCTAAATATCTTGAATAATCATATAAACCAAAACAAAGAAGATACCATACATAGAAACATCCTTACAAAATAAAAATATAAATACAATAGCATCTAGGCCACATTTGCTCTTATTCAACAATATCAAATCATCAAATGCTAATATGCTTAAAATAACTTAATTAGGCCTCTCATCCTCTAGAACCAACAAATTATCTCCCATCCTCCATAACCAACAAATTATCTCCCATCTTCCATAATCAACATAGCTTTCTTCTCCAAGCTATAATAACCACTCATCTCTATCTCATGGGTACTTGATGATTCACCTTCGGGAAGCAAGCTCTTTGTTTCTTCATGATTATCACTCCATGGATGTTTCATAGTTTTTCTCAATCTAGAGAGTTCCTCAGCTACTTCTTTCATTTCGGGCCTTTTTTCTCCATCCAAATTTAAGCAATCTTTGGCAAGTTTGGCGACTTGTTTGATCAAGTCCATATCCTCTTCATTTACAATTTCGTCATCCAGAATTCCTTCAATTTTATTCGCCTTCATAGCCGACAGAAACCTTGAAGATAAACTCCTTTCCTCCTCTGGCAAATCAAAGCAAAATGCTTTTTTACGTGTAAGGAGTTCGAGAAGAACCACACCAAAACTATATACATCACTTTTTGTTGTTAACTGGCAGATTATAAATATTCAGGGTCCAGATAGCCGCGAGTTCCTTGCATTACTGTGAAACATTGTTCTTGATCAACTGGGGCCAAGACTGAAGCTCCGAAATCAGAAACCTTGGCCATAAAATTCTCATCCAAAAGGATATTTGAGGATTTTACATCACGATGAACAATCGGAGGAGAAGCCCATGAATGCAAATAAGCAAGGGCTTCAGCTGCCTCTTTAGCAATCCTTAGACGAGTGCCTAAGGAAATGCGAGAAGCATGCTTGGCATGAATTAGGTTAGAAAGGGTTCCATTTGAAATAATCTCATATACCAAAATAGGTATCTCTACTTCTAGGCAACAACCACGAATCCTAACAATGTTTTTATGATTTATTTGAGAAAGAATGAGCATTTCTTTACCGAATTCCTTCTTCTGCCTCTCATCGATTGTTTTGCACCTCTTTATTGCCACAGCACTATTGCTTTTAAGAGTTCCTTTATAAACCGTGCCGTTTCCTCCTTCTCCAATCATGTTGGTTTCATCAAAGTTATTGGTAGCTTGTTTTAGTTCTTCTTCTGAAAATATCGTGAAACTTTGGCCATGCTTGGAATGCATCTCTTCAAGTAGTAGTCTACCTCCATACTGCTGGAAATATTTCTCTTTGATTTTGGCAAGCTTTCTTCGTTCATTTGCCATATAGGTGTAAAAAAAACATATAAGAAGTATCATTAGGCCAACACAAATTCCTGCATGATAGAAAGTTCATCCATAAAAAAATGTGGCACGCTCGCAAAAAAATAAAAGAACATGATAAATAACCGAAGAACGTGAATAAAGAGGTTGTGAGTTTAAATTTTATTATCATCGATCAAATAACTAAGTGAGATAAAGAGTCTTATTCATTTAATTAAAAAGAAAAGTAAAAATTATCTCGTGGTACAAATCAGGTGAACCCATTTTTGGAACAAAACTCTAGTATATTCTAGATTTAGCATATTAAGATATTACAATTCATTCAATAAAACGAATCCATCGGGGGAGCAGAGTTAGTACCAAGGGCTTGGGACATAATTTTGTCCCAAGCTTTCCAAATTACCGGATTTTTGAATAAGAGTTATTTCGTACTATATTCATTAAAAATATGATAATATTATACAAAATGTTTATATTGTATATATATATATTTTAAAAGTATATAAGTTTTAATAATTTTTATAATTTTCGTAATTTATAAAAATTGCAGGGGTTATCTATAATTTTTTTGTACAAGTATTGAATACTATAAGATTGAAAATTAAACGGTTAGATTAGGTCTTGGGACAAAATTCTGTCCCAAGGCCTTGGGACCAACTCCATTCCCATCCACATGGGTAAGTGGTATATTCCTATAAAAATATATCTTTAGTAAGGTATTGGTGTAGATGGTATAGAAAACAATCTAGTTGCTTAATGAATTCCAAAATTGATTTGAAAATTTAGCTGGAAAATATTTTCATGAATTTACGAATCATGCCGATGGCTATGCTATTTGCTTTATATTAAATAGAAATGGCACACATAAGAGCAACTAACCTATAACAAGCTTCACCCATAACGCAAGTTTTTGGTTTGGAATACATGATCCATTGCTGTGGGAGGTATTGTGTGTGCCCGATGGACATAAGCATTCAAAGCCCCCAAGTGTGTTTCGGCAAATCTTATCGCCACATATGGATTGGCGATTGCATTCATTAATGTCTGCGTTAAAAGACAAGAGTAAGAATCTTACGAGAGAGAGAGAGAGAGAGAGAGAGAGAGAGAGAGACCTTGGCAGCCTTCGGTAAGGTATGGATTGCCCTCATAGCCAACAGAGCAGTTGCAAAGGTAACCAAGGGCACCGTTATAAATCGTTGAGTCCACACAAACACTGTTTTCGCTGACACATGCATAGGAAGATTTGTTGCTTTGTGCGATCTCACAAGTCTGGTTTCCTATGGTCCAATCCAGGACCATTGGCATTTCACCTCGCTTGTAAAGCTCGTCAGTGGTGATATAACGGGTATTGAATTCAAAGCCGGCATCCTCCATGAGAACAGCATACCCGCATTGGCTAAAGTTATATACTTGTGAGTTGTTAAAATTCGTATCAAATCGAACTCGATAGTAGTTTGTCCCTTTAGGGATTGCAGTCTGACAACAACCAATTCCAGAGCACGAACCATTTGTCAGGCTCTCCAAGCTATAGCATACCGAAACACACCCACCCCAATACCAGCTTGAGCCATATATGTGGAGATATGCAAGTGTATCACAACCGATGACTGTGAACTTATTTTTCTCATGATTGAACTGGAATGGCGAGCTATAAAAGTTCCACTCCCAATCGTTGTAGCTATCATTCTTGATTGTATTATTGTAACACTGGGAAGATATAGGGTTGTTCACATGAAACTGACCCAAGGGGAGAGACACATTCAAGAGTGTTTGATTGAGAAATAAAGGTGTGTAAGTGCCATAACTGGTCTTGTTGCACGAGATCTGGAAGCCTTGCAAGGAGCAATTCGGGCCAATGCCAAAGGGGTAAGGGATCATAACTTCACCACACTTTTCGGGACAATCCGGTTTTGAGATGATGGATTGATCAGCTGTTGTGAGTTGCATGAGTAGCAGGAATTGGAGCATAAGAATTGCAAATGGAATTATATTGATGAACATCTTCGCCATGCTGATTTTTGTATGGTAAATGGGATTTAGATTTCTTTTCACTTTTTTTTGGATTGCTAGGAATTTTTTTTTGGAAAGGAGGCAAGTTTGATGGATATTATAGATCGGATGCATCATGCATCAACTATCAACCTTTTGGGGGAATAAATAGGGCAGAAGAGTGCTATCGACCTATCGTACATTGTAAACTTGCAATAATTAAATGCAATTATTTGACAACGGTATTCATGTTGACTTTGACCTCCAACCAAATAATTGAAATCTCCTTTAAAGTACGTTTACTACATTTTTTACTGATCAGAAAATTCTTGGGTTTAGAGTTTAGAATTAATAAAAAATGTTATGTAACACTTAGTTATTTTTATTGTCTGGGCAGATGATTGCGTTCCGTCTATCATGGATTTAACCCAGCAAGAGGGATCGATTAGATTTGAAGTCTAGAGATAGCGTGTGCTAAGTCCGTGCATGTATAAAGTACTGACAATTATCGACAAAAAAAGTGTACAGGAGCTACGTAGAATTTTGTGAATGATAGACATATAAATACATAATCCTAAAGTTCTCTAATAATTCCATATGATTAATATTATTAATATCAATCCATAGGCAATAACTGTTAGTTAAGCTTGGGATATCCAAGCATACAAACACACACCCACTTTTATATCCCCTTTCGGAATCCTCCATGTACACTAGAGTTTCACAACCAATTGCGGTGAGCATATTGTAATCAGAGAACCTATATGGCGTGGGGCTTACGTTTAATTGCCCATTGAAATCAGTGAGGGTTGCACTTCTGAGATATGTTGTTTTTCATTCTGGCAATCCCTAATTGAAGATCAATATACATGATTTCAACATTAAAGGCAAAAGGATTGTAGGTATCATTTATCATCATGCAATCGATCTTGAAACCTTCCATTGAGCAATTGGATATATACTATCCCAAAAGGGTACGGGATATTCACATCTCCACATGTTGCTTGACAGTCCGCTTTGGATTGAATCCCATAGTATGCAACTGTGGATCGTGTTGTTAATAGAAAGTAGAACCAAAGATAGACGAAAAGCCTCATTGGAGATAATTGTTTATCTTGTTTACTTTTCTTTTTATTTAATAAAGATTACTCTTGTTTTCTGCTAGCTTTCATTTGTAGCTTACACAGAGCTAACGACTTTTCCTCCGAGATTGATGTTAACCTGCTAGTCAAAGAAAATGATCGGTTGCATTTGCAAAGTGTGAGGTCCCTCAGGATTGATGCTGACTTCTAGTCGAGGTCTTATGGCATTATTATTGGTCTGTCATGCCCTCTTGAACACGGAAGAAGATAAGGAATATATGTTGGATTTTAAACCATCTTATTTCTTTGGAAAAATCCCTTCTTGCCCACACCCACATGTTTATTTTTCTGTAAAATATTATTCGTTCTATATAAAACGGTCATCTTCCAGAAACATGAAAAGTAAACAAAAATCTAACTAGGATTGGAGTTCTTTTTTTTTTAAGTTTCAGGAGGCGAAATGCCTCGACTGATATTCTATTAAATAATAAAGAGGTTTTGTCACACAAATTACATGATAATTACATCACCAAAAACAAATTATAGAAAAGGAAGAAAAGTCACAATAGAGAAAGCCACAAGCGCCTACTGCACGGTATGTACGCAGACATCCATTACCCCAACTTAGAGAACTTAACATAAAGTCTTCCATTGGCTAGTTTGCTGAGCTTCTTCAGCAAGAATGTGCATTATGGATGGCTCTGTATTGGAGAATATCTTGCAATTTCGAGTTTTCCAAATGAGCCAGCAGGTACTCAATCATTCGGTGCCCCATAAACTAGGATTGGAGTTCATCGTGACGTTTTCATCTTTTTTTCGTTTAAACCCATAGGGTTTTCATGTTTTTTTTACATTGCCCGTAAAATTGTATACGTGTAGATACATTCACACCTTTCAAGATCCCTCTAAAAATTATGAAATTTGAACCAAAACAAATCCCTCTAAAAATCATATGAAATTTGAACCAAAACACCCTGACTGCTCTACTAACATCATGGTCATTGCTATTGCTAAAGACAAGTTTTCATGATGCAGAGAAAATAATACAAAGCTTTAAAGTACAAAAGAATATAACATGGATTAATGAACTAGAGGCTGCTAGTATCTACTAAATGTGCTCTAGTAGAGTTAAAATAGTTGACAGTTGGTCTTCGATATAGAAAACTTCCTTTCCTCATCTGAATTAAATTAAAAAAAGAAAGAAAAGCAACACTAAAGTTACTTCCTTTCCTCATTGAATTAATCCTATCGCACCAACCAAAGAATCCATACATAACTGAGGTAATTTAATCCCACTAGGTCATCAAACAATAACTATGTCGAATATTCCTCATCTTCTACTTCTTTCTTCTCCACTAGCCAATCCTCTTTTGCTCTCTCTGGCGAGAGTGGCGAAACCAAGCGACGGTTTTATTGAAGGCCCACAGCCTAATATTTCTATTTACAACAGGACTGTTTTATTGGATTATAAGGATTATTTTCATTGGATCATTCGGGCCCAATTAAATGAAATGAGCCTATTATTTTATTTGAAAGAAACTGAATATGGTGGCCCTACCTGACTTCTACACAACAAATAGCATTTTTGCTCACAATCACTAATGCTAGGAATGGACTACAGTCTGTACACATTTAAATTTAATCATGTCAAGAAACAAAATACCTCTATTTCGGCTTCCTTTTAACAATCACCGGTTCATGTTCCTTCCACAAAGTTTTTGGGCCTTCCTTTATTGGGCACTCGGAGACCAGCTCACTTTCACCTTAATCTTTTAATTTATTAAATAGAGGCCCAATTAAACTACACTCCTATTATTAATTACTGTAGGCCTTATGCTTTTCCGAAATTGCATTTGAGCACAGTTTAAGCCGAACCTGCAGTATGTGCACCTATGCAGGTCAGTTTAACTAATGAAGTAGACTAACTGATCACTACTAAGATTTTCTGATCAATTATACTTGATATAAATTGATTTTGTATGATTATTCTCCACTTTGCCAACAAAAAAAAAATAGTACAAAGGGTAAACAGTAACCACTCTTTTCTTTCCGAGAAGAGAAAATATTTAGACAAATATATATAAATCCAAGATCCTTTCAACATTACAGAAACAAGTTAAAATCAAATTGCATTTATAAATGCAAAACAGCAACACTAAAAACACCAACTGAGTAAAAAAAAGAAAATCAGAACATCAAAAAGGAAAAAAGGAAAAAAGGAAAAAAAGAAAAAAAGAAAAAAAAATCTAACCACACCCTAACTAGGTATACAATACCGATATAACTCGATCAATGATGACATGATTCCCATACTAGCAAGGAAAATTGGATGACAACCTTATATCAGTGTCCACGCTATATGACCTGCTCGTATCACCTTAAAACTGCTTACTTCTTAGCAATCTTTGTTGTTGCTCCAATCGTCCATCTATGTTCCGGTTATACACACTTCGATGCTTTGAATTCCATAATTCTTCCAGTCTCATCTCAACTTCCTTCATTGTTGGTCTCTCTTCTTTTGATCTCACACACATCTCGGCAAGTATAGCAACCGGTTTGAGTTCGGCAATATGCTCCTCTTCCACAGTTTGTGGATCGAGAATCTCAAACATGTGACCTTCATTCATTATAGAGCAAAAATATGCTACGAGGCCTTCATCATTTGGTATCTTACCCTTGGAAACGGGCTTCATTCTTGTTAGAAGCTCAATAAGAATGACGCCAAAGCTATAAACATCACTCTTTGCAATCAACCGGCCGGTTTAATATTCAGGATGTAGGTAACCTAAAGTACCTTGGACGACAGTGTCAATTGCAGCCGTGCTATCAGTTGGAACGGACCTCGAAACTCCAAAATCAGATAACTTGGCTATCAAGCCATCATTGAGAAGTATGTTGCTAGTTTTGATATCTTTATGGTAAACCGATATAGAACCCGCTGAATGTAGATAAGATAAAGCTCTTGCGGTTTCTAATGCTATCCTTAAACGGTCATTCCATGACAGGGATTGCCCTTCTTGGACATGAAGATGATTAGTAAGAGTCCCATTTGAAATGAATTCATAAACTACCAAGGGGACTTCACTTTCTAAGCAACATCCGAAAAGCTTGACAACATTTCTATGGTTTAACTGGGAAAGAACAAAAACTCCATTTAAGAATTCTTGAATTTCTCTATTATTATTTATCTTAGGCCTCTTAATGGCTACAACTCTTTTGTCGGATAAGATACACCATGACCACCTTCACCTACAATAAGAGTTGAATCGAAAATGCTTATTGCCTTCTCTAGCTCTTCTATACCAAAGATTGTCATCATTTTAATTAGTTAAATGATTGTTTGAAGAACTTGGCAATAATGATACCAATTCGAAGTGTCGCATGGAATTCTTCTGCCTTTTTTTTTATTTGTCTTTTATTATACCATCTTTTGAGCATAAAAACAGCACGGATTAAAATATAATGAACCACACAAATGCCAACCACGGTCGCTATTATTAGACCTGTACATGCTAAAAAAGAGTAGAAGAAATATGAAAAAAGATTTGGACCTTCCATCTTATTTACTTCCTATTGACTCCCAATAAGATGGGGAGTCCAAATTGGGAGCCAACTCATATACTTGAAGATTTTTTATTAATTCCTAGTGACTCCAATATATTTCAGCCAAAATATCAATCAATTCATATTATTGGCTCCCAGACTCTCATATCTTTCAACTCAAAGTTTCATAGTTTTATTTTGATTTCTATTTATACTTTATATCTACAAAAAAAATTTTCCACTGAGCGGAACAGTGCCAGTATCGCCCGGTCGCACTTTCGCCAAGTCACTGGACAAAACTGGTAAAAAAAAAGAAAATTTTTGGCTTAGCGAAATGGTCACTTTTGTAAATATTTTCAAAACCAGACTATTCTCTTCATTATTATTTTCTTTCTAGGCACAATAACAAGCCGATATCAACCCGACAGAAGTTTCTGCAGGCCAGTCTCTGGCATTATATCCATCACACTGGGCTTACTACATAATTTTTAAGTCTAGGACTATTTTTCTTTCTTCATTTGAATAAAAGCCCAGAGCAACAGCATAGTCCAGCCCAATATATTTGGCTGGGCCACAATCTTATAAAAGATGTCAACGGCTTAACATTAATGAACGAGCTACATAGAGAATCTCAAATCAATCATATACTTGAAATTTAACTTTTTTTTTTTTTTTTATTTCGTCTCAGATCAATCATTTTGTAATCCATAGTCACTATCTACATGACATTGAAGCTCTTTTCTTAGGCTATTAACATGTTTTCGACATGTTATTTTGCACGCAAAATTGAGCTCTTTAACTTTGCTAATTTTGAATTTCAATGAGGGTTCTTGTTTTATTTCCCGGGACTAGGTAGTGATTAACAAATTATTTACTTCTGGTGTGTCAAAAATTGTTTAGTTAGTCACCTGCTCGATTGAAGTTAATTGGATGCCTATGAATTTTGCTTAAATTTCATGAACCTAGTTACCTAAATGATGGCGAATCAACTAAAATTTCCTATCTGAAGATAACACAATAAGCTGGACTGGAACAGTATGAGCAATACATCTAAAAATCAGTTTACAATAGAAAATGAAAAAGAAAAGAAATATAAGACAAAACATAACACATTAAAAAAAGGAATCTATATAGGCGATAAATAGTATTTAAAATCAAACAAATAATATATAAAATTTATTTTTTTAGTGGCAGTAAAATATTGTATATGTAAAATAATGAAAATAGTATATAGATTAAAAACGTATATTGAAAAATATCATTCAGCGCTGCTTTGCTTGTCCCTGGTCCCTCGAACTTAGCATGACTCGTTGACTGTTGACCCAGTCAATGAGTGTCTTCGTCTATTTGAGAACTTAAACCCATTTATTGGACCGAACAGGGAGATGAGATATGGGTTGACCGTTGACCTACAGTCATTTCTTCCTCAGCGAACAGTCTCCGGTCATTCCTCCGCTCTCTCTTCCCTTCTTCTCTCCGCAGGCGGTAACCTGCTTTGTTTCTTTTTTTCCCTCTCTCTAAACATCCCCATCTCTTTTGAAATTCTAATTGGCTTGGATTTTTTTATTTTATTTTCACAAATTAGGGTTTTAGGTTTGAATTTTGTCGGTAATCCTTGCTTGGGATGGGTTAATTGAGAGTCGGACTAGTTGAGATGAATTGAGGGTTTACTTGAATTTATGATTGAGGTTCTTTTTTAACCTGCACGCAATATGATTGAGGTTGTTAACTGGGATGGACTGTTAAGATTAATTGAAATCAATGGAGGGTCAATCCAAGATTTAAAAATAATTCAAATGAACATTTTGGATCAATTCACCTAAATTTTGCTAAATAAAAAAAATAATTTTCTTGTAATTTCATTTCATTAATCAAGAATCAAGAAAGAGCTACAGTTGTACAATTACTGATCTGTAAATCTTTCATGTTGGTTATTTTTCTTGAATTTGCATGAAAAAACTGGTTTCTTTGAGAAGATAAGAGTAAGTAGTTTATAAAGTCTAATTTTGACCGACTCACTAAAGACTCTATTACTCTTGTAGAACTTATATTTTCCGGGACTAATTCATGATTGTGTTCCAATGAAACCTTAGTTAAACTCCATTTTACATTCGGGTTTCTAGCCAAATTAACGGGAGCCTAGCACCTTATTTTCCTTTGTGGACGTGATTTAACATGATTAGTTGTTTCGGCTACGTTCAAAAGTAATCCACGCAGGATTTCAGAACCCCTTCGTGTAATGGATGTTGCATTCCTGAAGCTAGTGTTTTTCACTTGATTTCCCGTTTTTAATGTAACAAGTTTTTGTTATTCAGTATTAATTGATCCGATATAATTATTTCCATCAACCGAAACAAAAAAATGTTTGCGAAGAGAAGACCCCTTCAAAAATATAAGTTACTATAGTCAACATCTCAAACATATAGTAGTGTAACCGTGGATATTTCAAATACAATCACCACTTTCAATTGCCATGAAAAACCGCTACATAATTTTTTTTATTGAATGGAGAGACTTCCATTTTTTATGCTAATGGATTTTATATTTGAACTAACCTATAATTTATTATACTTCGCACTCAAATACTAGGTTATGACATTCCATTGGCAAAATCACTCCATAACCACACATTATTTTCTTAGAATGAACAACAATAAGGCATCACAAGTACATAATATTTAAAGCTTAATGCTATATAATATCAAGGAGAAATTGTTCAACAAGTAATAGGGATACAAGTATATTAAAGTCAAATTGCATTTACGAAAGCAAAAACACAATAATAACAATATCAATACATTAAAAGAAAAAAGAAAGAAAAACAACCCTATATGTATAGAAGATGAACCATGGTATGATCAAGATCATATTTTACTTTCATAACAACATAACTTAATCAATGATGAGGACATTTATATAACTGGATCACTAATGATGAGATTTTCATATTAGCGAGGAAAACTAGATAACATTGAATTTTGCTCTGAGCTATAAGTCCCACTCGTATCACCTTCAATTTGTTGGTTTTCTAGCAAACTCCGTTGTTGCTCCAAGTGTTGATCTCTATTCCAATTATAAGCACTCCGATGCTTTGAAGCCCATAAGACCTCCAACCTCATCTCTACTTCTTTCATTGTCGGCCTTTCTTGTCCATTTGATCTCACACACATTTGTGCAAGCATAGCAACTGATTCGAGTTCTGCAATATGTTCCTCCTCCACAATTTGAAGATCTAGAATTTCAAGCATGCGAGATTCTCTAATTGCGGAGTTGAAATATTCAACAAGGCTTACACCATTTGGTATGTTAGAAATAGGTTTCCTTCTTGTTAACATCTCTAAAAGTATGATACCAAAGCTATAGACATCACTTTTCGTTGTCAATCGGCCAGTTTGATAATACTCTGGGCCTAGGTAACCTAAAGTACCTTGGATAGCAGTGTTCGTTGCAGTTTCGCCATCATCAGGGATTGATCCCGAAGCCCCAAAATCAGATATTGGTTATGAGGCCATCATTGAGAAGTATGTTGCTAGTTTTGATATCCCTATGGAAAATTGATATAGAACCTGCTGAATGTAGATAAGAAAGGGCTCGTGCTGTTTCTAATGCAATACGTAAATGGTCGTTCCATGACAATGACTGGCCATCTTCAACATGAAGATGCTCGGTAAGTGTTCCATTTGAAATGAACTCGTAAACTAGCAAGGGGACTTCGCTTTCTAAGCAACATCCAAAAAGCTTAACAACATTTTTGTGGTTTAGTTGGGAAAGAATAACAATTTCATTTAAGAATTCCTCAATCTCTCTATCATCCTTTATCTTGGGTTTTTTAACAGCGACGATACGTTGGTCCGATAAAATACCTTTGTAAATTATACCATGACCTCCGCGACCTACAATGAGAGTTTGATTGAACTTGTTTGTTGCTTTTTCTAGCTGTTCTATGCCAAAGACCGTCATTCTTCCGGAAATATCATGATGCTTTCTGAATATTATGTCATTGTGTCGCTTTAAGTTCTTTTGCCTTGTTTTTTTTATTCTTCTTTTCTTACACGTCTTGTTGAGCATGTACTCAGTAAGAACTAAAATAGGGATGCCACAAAGTATTGCGAATCCTGCAAATGGAGAAATTCAGCCATCAACGATAATTAAGACAAATCGGGGATACTAACCTATATGTAAAAGCTACCGTAAACATATATGAATAATTGAAGTTATCATCTTAAGCAATAAAAATGCATGATTAACATATTTGCTAGATATTGAAATCCATCTTCTTCTAGTGTGTTAATATCACCTATCATATGACACCCATGCACTCCTTGTTTGAGTTGAAACCTTCAGTTTTTAATATATGGATTTTAGACCTAATGTGTCACAACATACCCTTTGAATCTCAAATATATCTTTTAATGTAAATATACAATTTCTAATATATTTAAATATTGAATTAACATTACTAGAAGTTTAAATGTAAGGTAGACGATGAACAGATATATACAAAAGAAAAATAATATACGAGATCATTAAAAAAAATAGAAAAATATATAAGAGATGTCTATGTATACTAATATATATTTAGATATTAAACATACATTATTAGATTTAAAAATATATTGCAGTAAATTAATTTAAATTTAACTAATACAAATTTTAAAAAATATAGTAGCGTAGTGCGAAACGTTTCCTAATTTAGATTTAATATATCATGTGTCCAAAAAAAGGCGTGGCGAAAAATTTATCTGGTTAATTAATTATTTAACAATCGTTTTGAGCACATCCCCTGTATTAACCTATAACTGATGAATATAATTCGCGCAACTAACCTATTATCAGCTTCACCAATAACATGAGGTTTTTGTTCGGCCCACATGCTCCGTAGCCGTTACCATAAGAGACATAGTAGCTTGATGGACAAGTGCATTCGTAGCCTCCAGGAAGATTTGTGCAGGTGATCCCGTGGCCGCATGGCATAGAACTAACAGAAGCACTGGCACATTCATCTATGTCTGCAATGTAAGGCGGCATAACTAAGAACGCATGTTCAATATATTTCTTTTTATTGGATAGAGAGGGTTTTTTGTCAAATTTTTATTTTGGCGCCAATATCGCTCGAATACGCAATTTTTGGTTTATTGTATTTTACAATCAATCAAGTTATGAAGCCATTGGCTAACATGTTCAATATATATGTCACTTTTTTAATTAGCTTAAGATTTTCTTAAAGTGGAGGTATACGTACTAAATGATTTACTAACTCTTTCATTAACTTTTAAGTGCTACAAATGTATAAATTATGTGAGAAAAAAATGGGTGAAATAGTTGGGGTGAGTTGTTTTCTGAAGCTAGGATTGTTGTTAACTTACACTGGAAGTTAACATACCTTGACATCCGTCAACAAGATAAGCCGGGAGAATTATTCTTTTTCCAACTTTGTTTGCGCGGCACTCTCCCGAAATAATACTATCTACTACGCCATCATACAGATCGGCACGAATGGTTCTTTGTTTTGTTTTTGTAAAAATCAAGTCGTGTCGCCTCTATTTTTAAGTACATATCAACTGCGTATTGTTGTAAAAGTCTTCCACTATGAAGCAAAATGGATCTCGGAGACTCTCTTATTTGAAGTATGTATGCATAATATTCTCTATACGAAAGTTTGTTTTCGGTCGACGTATTTGACGAATAAACTGGAAAAAGAAATGTAATAGATTAGCATGATAGTTGAAAAAATTACAAATATACTGAGTGACAAAATATATATATACATATTACTTACTTTTAATATTTTCCCGTTCGATTAAATCTTTTGGAAAACTGAATATAATCTCCGTTGGCGCTGGGTATATTGGAGATTTTCTTTTTTTCGAAGATTTATACAACTTCGTGTGCCATCCATTGTCTGGATATTGAAGTGAATCGTAATATCCGTAATAGTGTTTTATTTCGTGTGAAATATTGGATTTCGAACATAAAGTTATGTATTGATCTGTGGTTGTTATGGTCGAACTTTTAGTCCAAATAGCAGCAACTTGCGAAACGGTAGGGGCGTTAAAAGTACGCTGGTCTAAACCGTCGTCACACTTTATCTTAATTTTTTTATCATCAAGATTATCGTATTCTTGCAGCTGCCTAAAAAAGATCGCATATGGGTTTACTGACATCATTAACATCAGTTTATATACAGTTGACGTGTCTACATAGTTATTATCACGAGTGCGATTTAATATTTCATATTCTGTATTGATAAAATATAGCTCTAATGGCGATAATTTGTTCTCGTCGCTTCTAGATGCACGGATGATATGGTATAATTGACCTTGAACACGAAACGTATAGATTCCTCTATTTTTTTTATTTATTGAGTCGTCGCATGTCACTCCCATAGAAATGAAGGCAAACATGTTATTATAAATTCGGCTGTATTTCCTAAATAACTTTGTTTCGTGTGAATTTGATGTGCATAAATCATATAATATTGATGAAATTTCGGCATTCTTTAGAACGACACAGCCGTTGGCGCAACAAAAGCAATCGGTTTCAAAAGCAAATTTCTTTGCTTTGCAGGAAGAGCAAATAGTAGGTGATGGTAACAGTAAAGATTTTGTAGGAAAATAATTTCCTGAAATTAAAAAAGGACCACAATATTAATTGGAGAACAAGCGTGTTGGATGACTAATAAATTTTATATGAAGTATTGTAGATAGTAGTCACTCATTTTTTTCTTTACACATCTGTTGAGTGAATTCTGAGGCACGCTCTTTCATTTGCTCGGAAGAATTCGTCGAAGATGACGCCAAACATGAATCACCTCCATTATAATTTTTTTCGTAAAAAGAATAATCATGGTCATTGTCTCGTCCAGATGTCCCTCCCATTTCATATGACGAACTGACATACTCTATAAATATGATTCTAATTATAATAATAGAGTTTTGCCATTTAACAGTTTCATTATTCTTTTATATTTTGTTTCGTACCTGTGTTCATGTTAGTTTTACTATTGTGACCGTCGACGCTTGCTGTCTCGTTGCTCGTTGGACAATGAAGAGTACCATCTTTTTTTATACTCTCGTTTTGACATGATTTGATCTCTACCAATATATGTACAAGTTATAATTTACCGAAATCAAGAACAATTTTTGAATTGTATTACATCCTACGAATTAAATTTTGAATTTTCCAATATATTATTATTTGAATGAAAATGATAAATTTAAATGAGATTCAGTTAACAATTCTTTAAATGCACAAAGGTAAATTGGAAATGCATTGAACTTTGACAACTAAATATTAAAAATCTAATCAAAATTACGAATACACAAATATGTTCAAATTTAGATTTACATCCCACAACCAAATAAATCATACACTGACAACACTATTTTTTTTTTCATTGAGACTAACATATTAGTACCAAAATTTGGAATCAAAACATACTAACTACGAACTTATTTGTACCTATAAATACATAAATTTTGTTTTCATTCCTTCACAATCCTCCTGATAATGCAGACATTAAATTGAGAGAAGTTTAGAAAATTGTCTCTCCAATCTTTGATGGTAATGCAAACCTTAAATTGGGAAAAATAAAAAAAATTAATAACCCAAAAAAAAATAATAAGGAAAAATTCTATATTATCTGAAAAATTATATTGATTATGGAATAACATAATAAAAAGCATACTAAGTTTATGAGATAACATCAATATGCCCACTTTTGAATGGACACAATGCGTCAAATGAATTTGAATATTTTTTAGTCAAGAGTTTATCACCGTTTGTTACGGGAGGGAGACATTGTTTAGTTACGCAAGTAAGAGTAAATATATTTTTGTTTTCATAATTATTGGGGCTTAATTAGGGTTATTTATGAAATTAAGTCCATTTATACTTCAGTTATTAAATTAACATTAAATCAGTCAAATCCTGAATGAATAATTAATATTTGTTATTAAATGATCTAATTTTTTACACCGAAAAAGAGTTAAATAATTGATTCGAGTTCAACTAAATGATGGCGAATCAACTAAAATTTCCTATCTGAAGATAACACAATAAGCTGGACTGGAACAGTATGAGCAATACATCTAAAAATCAGTTTACAATAGAAAGTGAAAAAGAAAAGAAATATAAGGCAAAACATAACACATTAAAAAAAGGGATCTATAGAGGTGATAAACAGTATTTAAAATCAAACAAATAATATATAAAATTTATTGTTTTAGTGGCAGTAAAACACTGTATATGTAAAATATTGAAAACAGCATATAGATTAAAAACGTATATTGAAAAATATCATTCAGCGCTGCTTTCATTGTCCCTAGTCCCTGAACTTAGCATGACTCGTTGACTGTTGACCCAGTCAATCAGTGTATTTGTCTATGCCATTGGAACTCCGAAGTCCAAACCCACCTTCGCCTTTAGAAATCGTCAGCCCATAATCTGCAATGTCACAGGCCCATATATATTTGAGAACTTAAGCCCATTTATTGGACCGAACTTGCAAAACAGGGAGATGAGATTTAGGTTGACCGTTGACCTACGGACATTTCTTCCTCTACCAACAGTCTCCGGATATAGAAGCTGCTGAATGTAGATAAGAAATGGCTCCTGCTGTTTCTAATACAATCCGTAAACGGTCATTCCATGACAACGACTGGCCATCTTCAACATGAAGATGTTCGGTAAGTGTTCCATTTGAAATGAACTCGTAAACTAGCAAGGGGACTTTGCTTTCTAGGCAACATCCAAAAAGCTTAACAACATTTTGGTGGAGTTGGGAAAGAATAACAACATTTTTGGCGTGGAGCTTGGACAAGACAGTTGGTAAACAACAAATATGACCCTTGATAATATTAAAATTTGTTAAACCACATTTTTAGTATTAAAAAATATTTTTAATATATTTATTTATGATATTAAAATTTTAGATATTTATTTTCGATATAATATTTTTAATATTTTATAATATTAAAATTTATTTTTCATGCCCTAATTTTTTGCTTTTGCTTTTATATATTTATTTACTTAATGTTTTAGTGTACCTAAATATGCAGATCACTTTAATGCTTTTTGTTATCTTAAAATTCGATAATGTTGAGTGAGAGCAGAATCAAAGGACTAAGGCGGCCACCTTAACTTAGTTTGGGTCAATTGTAATTCTGGATAAATACAAGTTATAAGGACAAGAAAATCCAGCACGGGCCTTACTCGTAGATATTCATTCTGAGTCAGTGACAGCATGTAAAGTAAGTCATGCTAATGACAGTTGCAATCTCAAAAGATTATGTTCAATCTTCAATCCTTCTATCCATGCGTAAAATATAATAAAATATCATAAAAAATAAAATAAAACATCATATTGGTAGGCAGCCCAGCTAAATTGGGCTTTTGAATCATTTTATTTCTCGACTTTGGGCTCTGACTTCGACTTCGGCCTAAAGATCCATCTTAAAAAAACAGAGGAAAGCTCTAATTATTATTAAACTCAATTCAAGATTTATTCCTAAATATCTTTAATAATCATATAAACCAAAACAAAGAAGATACCATACATAGAAACATCCTTACAAAATAAAAATATAAATACAATAGCATGTAGGCCACATTTGCTCTTATTCAACAATATCAAATCATCAAATGCTAATATGCTTAAAATAACTTAATTAGGTCTCTCATCCTCTAGAACCAACAAATTATCTCCCATCCTCCACAACCAACAAATTATCTCCCATCTTCCATAATCAACATGGCTTTCTTCTCCAAGCTGTAATAACCACTCATCTCTATCTCATGGGTACTCGATGATTCACCTTCGGAAAGCAAGCTCTTTGTTTCTTCATGATTATCACTCCATGGATGTTTCATAGTTTTTCTCAATCTAGAGAGTTCCTCAGCTACTTCTTTCATTTCGGGCCTTTTTTCTCCATCCAAATTTAAGCAATCTTTGGCAAGTTTGGCGACTTGTTTGATCAAGTCCATATCCTCTTCATTTACAATTTCGTCATCCAGAACTCCTTCAATTTTATTCGCCTTCATAGCCGACAGAAACCTTGAAGACAAACTCCTTTCCTCCTCTGGCGAATCAAAGCAAAATGCTTTTTTACGTGTAAGGAGTTCGAGAAGAACCACACCAAAACTATATACATCACTTTTTGTAGTTAACTGGCCAGATTGTATATATTCAGGGTCCAAATAGCCGCGAGTTCCTTGCACTACTGTGAAACATTGTTCTTGATCAACTGGGGCCAAGACTGAGGCTCCGAAATCAGAAACCTTGGTCATAAAATTCTCATCCAAAAGGATATTTGAGGATTTTACATCACGATGAACAATCGGAGGAGAAGCCCATGAATGCAAATAAGCAAGGGCTTCAGCTGCCTCTTTAGCAATCCTTAGACGAGTGCCTAAGGAAATGCGAGATGCAAGCTTGGCATGAATTAGGTTAAAAAGGGTTCCATTAGAAATAAACTCATAAACCAAAATAGGTATCTCTACTTCTAGGCAACAACCACGAATCCTAACAATGTTTTTATGATTTATTTGAGAAAGAATGAGCATTTCTTTACCGAATTCCTTCTTCTGCCTCTCATCGATTGTTTTGCACCTCTTTATTGCCACAGCACTATTGCTTTTAAGAGTTCCTTTATAAACCGTGCCGTTTCCTCCTTCTCCAATCATGTTGGTTTCGTCAAAGTTATTGGTAGATTGTTTTAGTTCTTCTTCCGAAAATATCGTGAAACTTTGGCCATGCTTGGAATGCATCTCTTCAAGTAGTAGTCTACCTCCATACTGCTGGAAATATTTCTCTTTGATTTTGGCAAGCTTTCTTCGTTCATTTGCCATATAGGTGTAAAAAAAACATATAAGAAGTATCATTAGGCCAACACAAATTCCTGCATGATAGAAAGTTCATCCATAAAAAAATGTGGTACGCTTGCAAAAAAATAAAAGAACGTGATAAATAACCGAAGAATGTGAATAAAGAGGTTGTGAGTTTAAATTTTATTATCATCGATCAAATAACTAAGCGAGATAAAGAGTCTTATTCATTTAATTAAAAAGAAAAGTAAAAATTATCTCGTGATACAAATCGGGTGAGCCCATTTTTGGAACAAAACTCTAGTATGTTCTAGATTTAGCATATTAAGATTTTACAATTCATTCAATAAAACTCATCCATCGGGGGGGCAGAATTAGTCCCAAGGGCTTGGGACATAATTTTGTCCCAAGCTTTCCAAATTACCTGATTTTGGAATAAGAGTTATTTCTTACTATATTCATTAAAAATATGATAATATTATACAAAATGTTTATTTTGTATATATATATTTTTTTAAAGTATATAAGTTTTAATAATTTTCGTAATTTATTTGAGGGGTTATCTATAATTTTTTTGTTCAAGTATTGAATACTACAAGATTGAAAATTGAACGGTTAGATTAGGTCTTGGGACAAAATTCTGTCCCAAGGCCTTGGGACAACTCCGTTCCCATCCACATGGATAAGTGGTATATTCCTATAAAAATATATCTTTAGTAAGGCATTGGTGTAGAAAGCAATCTAGTTGCTTAATGAATTTCAAAATTGATTTGAAAATTTAGCTGGAAAATATTTTCATGAATTTACAAATCATGTCGATGGCTATGCTATTTGCTTTATATTAAATTGAAATGGCACACATAAGAGCAACTAACCTATAACAAGCTTCACCCATAACGCAAGTTTTCGGTTTGGAATACATGATCCATTGCTGTAGGAGGTATTGTGTGTGCCCGATGGACAAAAGCATTCAAAGCCCCCAAGTGTGTTTAGGCAAATCTTATCGCCACATATGGATTGGCGCTTGCATTCATTAATGTCTGCGTTAAAAGACAAGAGTAAGAATCATATGAGAGAGAGAGAGAGAGAGAGAGAGAGAGAGACCTTGGCAACCCCCAACAAGGTACGGATTGCCGTCATAACCTCGAGAGCAGATGCACAAGTAACCAGGGGCGCCACTGTAATACGTCGAGTCCACACAAACACTGTTTTCGCTCATACATGCATATGAAGATTTGTTGCTTTCTGCTATTGCGCACGTCTGATCTCCTATAGTCCAATCTAAGACTACTGGCATTTCACCTCGTTTGTATAGCTCGTCAGTGGTGATATAACGGGTATTGAATTCAAAGCCAGCATCCTCCATGAGAACAGCATACCCGCATTTGCTAAAGTCATATATCTGCGAGTTGTTATAATTCTTATCAAACGAAACTTCATAATAGTCCGTCCCTTTAGGGATTGCTGTCTGACAACAACCAATTCCAGAGCACGAACCATTTGTCAGGCTCTCCAAGCTATAGCATACCGAAACACACCCACCCCAATACCAGCTTGCGCCATATATGTGGAGATATGCAAGTGTATCACAACCGATGACTGTGAACTTATTTTTCTCATGATTGAACTGGAATGGCGAGCTATAAAAGTTCCACTCCCAATCGTTGTAGCTATCATTCTTGATTGTATTATTGTAACACTGGGAAGATATAGGGTTGTTCACACGAAACTGACCCAAGGGGAGAGACACATTCAAGAGTGTTTGATTGCGAAATAAAGGTGTGTAAGTGCCATTACTGGTCTTGTTGCACGAGATCTGGAAGCCTTGCAAGGAGCAATTCGGGCCAATGCCGAAGGGGTAAGGGATCATAACTTCACCACACTTTTCGGGACAATCCGGTTTTGAGATGATGGATTTATCAGCTGTTGTGAGTTGCATGAACAGCAGGAATTGGAGCATAAGAATTGGAAATGGAATTATATTGATGAACATATTCGCCATGCTGATTTTTGTATGGTAAATGGGATTTAGATTTCTTTTCACTTTTTTTTGGATTGCTAGGAATTTTTTTTTGGAAAGGAGGCAAGTTTGATGGATATTATAGATCGGATGCATCATGCATCAACCATCAACCTTTTGGGGGAATAAGTAGGGCAGAAGAGTGCTATCGACCTATCGTACATTGTAAACTTGCAATAATTAAATGCAATTATTTGACAACGGTATTCATGTTGACTTTGACCTCCAACCAAATAATTGAAGTCTCCTTTAAAGTACGTTTACTACATTATTTACTGATCAGAAAATTCTTGGGTTTAGAGTTTAGAATTAATAAAAAATGTTATGTAACTTTTAGTTATTTTTATTGTCTGGGCAGATGATTGCGTTCCGTCTATCATGGATTTAACCCAGCAAGAGGGATCGATTAGATATGAAGTCTAGAGATAGCGTGTGCTAAGTCCGTGCATGTATAAAGTACTGACAATTATCGACAAAAAAAGTGTACAGGAGCTATGTAGAATTTTGTGAATGATAGACATATAAATACATAATCCTAAAGTTCTCTAATAATTCCATATGATTAATATTATTAATATCAATCCATAGGCAATAACTGTTAGTTAAGCTTGGGATATCCAAGCATATAAACACACACCCACTTTTATATCCCCTTTCGGAATCCTCCATGTACACTAGATTTTCACAACCAATTGCGGTGAGCATATTGTAATCAGAGAACCTATATGGCGTGGGGCTTATGTTTAATTGCCCATTGAAATCAGTGAGGGTTGTCGTGGCATTATAGCACTGCTGAGATATGTTGTTTTTCATTCTGGCAATCCCTAATTGAAGATCAATATACATGATTTCAACATTAAAGGCAAAAGGATTGTACGTATCATTTATCATCATGCAATCGATCTTGAAACCTTCCATTGAGCAATTGGATATATACTATCCCAAAATGGTACGGGATATTCACATCTCCACATGTTGCTTGACAGTCCGCTTTGGATTGAATCCCATTGTATGCAACTGTGGATCGTGTTGTTAATAGAAAGTAGAACCAAAGATAGACGAAAAGCCTCATTGGAGATAATTTATTATCTTGTTTACTTTTCTTTTTATTTAATAAAGATTACTCTTGTTTACTTTTCTTGCTAATGACTTTTCCTCCGAGATTGATGTTAACCTGCTAGTCAAAGAAAATGATCGGTTGCATTTGCAAAGTGTGAGGTCCCTCAGGATTGATCCTGACTTCTAGTCGAGGTCTTATGGCATTATTATTGGTCAGTCATGCCCTCTTGAACACGGAAGAAGACAAGGAATATATGTTGGATTTTAATCCATCTTATTTCTTTGGAAAAATCCCTTCTTGCCCACACCCACATGTTTATTTTTCTGTAAAATATTTTTCGTTCTATATAAAACGGTCATCTTCCAGAAACATGAAAAGTAAACAAAAATCTAACTAGGATTGGAGTTTTTTTTTTTGAAGTTTCAGGAGGCGAAATGCCTCGACTGATATTCTATTAAATAATAAAGAGGTTCACACAAATTACATGATAATTACATCACCAAAAACAAATTATAGAAAGGGAAGAAAAGTCACAAGCGGCTACTGCACGGTATGTACGCAGACATCCATTACCCCAACTTAGAGAACTTAACATAAAGTCTTCCATTGGCTAGTTTGCTGAGCTTCTTCAGCAAGAATGTGCATTATGGATGGCTCTGTATTGGAGAATATCTTGTAATTTCGAGTTTTCCAAATGAGCCAGCAGGTACTCAACCATTCCGTGCCCCATAAACTAGGATTGGAGTTCATCGTGACGTTTTCATCTTTTTTTCGTTTAAACCCATAGGGTTTTCATGTTTTTTTTACATTGCCCGTAAAATTGTATACGTACAGATACATTCACACCTTTCAAGATCCCTCTAAAAATTATGAAATTTGAACCAAAACAAATCCCTCTAAAAATCATATGAAATTTGAACCAAAACACCCTGACTGCTCTACTAACATCATGGTCATTGCTATTGCTAAAGACAAGTTTTCATGATGCAGAGAAAATAATACAAAGCTTTAAAGTACAAAAGAATATAACATGGATTAATGAACTAGAGGCTGCTAGTATCTACTAAATGTGCTCTAGTAGAGTTAAAATAGTTGACAGTTGGTCTTCCATATAGAAAACTTCCTTTCCTCATCTGAATTAAATTAAAAAAAAAAAAAGCAACACTAAAGTTACTTCCTTTCCCATTGAATTAATCCTATCACACCAACCAAAGAATCCATACATAACTGAGGTAATTTAATCCCACTAGGTCGTCAAACAATAACTATGTCGAATATTCCTCATCTTCTACTACTTTCTTCTCCACTAGCCAATCCTCTTTTGCTCCCTCTGGCGAGAGTGGCGAATCCAAGCGACGGTTTTATTGAAGGCCCACAGCCTAATATTTCTATTTACAACAGGACTGTTTTATTGGATTATAAGGATTATTTTCATTGGATCATTCGGGCCCAATTAAATGAAATGAGCCTATTTTTTTATTTGAAATAAACTGAATATGGTGGCCCTACCTGACTTCTACACAACAAATAGCATTTTTGCTCACAATCACTAATGCTAAGAATGGACTACAGTCTGTACACATTTAAATTTAATCATGTCAAGAAACAAAATACCTCTATTTCGGCTTCCTTTTAACAATCACCGGTTCATGTTCCTTCCACAAAGTTTTTGGGCCTTCCTTTATTGGGCACTCGGAGACCAGCTCACTTTCACCTTAATCTTTTAATTTATTAAATAGAGGCCCAATTAAACTACACTCCTATTATTAATTACTGTAGGCCTTTTCCGAAATTGCATTTAAGCACAGTTTAAGCCGAACCCGCAGTATGTGCACCTATGCAGGTCAGTTTAACTAATGAAGTAGACTAACTGATCACTACTAAGATTTTCTGATCAATTATACTTGTTATAAATTGATTTTGTATATTATTCTCCACTTTGCCAACAAAAAAAAAATAGTACAAAGGGTAAACAGTAACCACTCTTTTCTTTCCGAGAAGAGAAAATATTTAGACAAATATATATAAATCCAAGATCCTTTCAACATTACAGAAACAAGTTAAAATCAAATTGCATTTATAAATGCAAAACACCAACACTAAAAACACCAACTGAGTAAAAAAAAGAAAATCAGAACATCAAAAAGGAAAAAAGGAAAAAAGGAAAAAAAGAAAAAAAAATCTAACCACACCCAAACTAGGTATACAATACCGATATAACTCGATCAATGATGACATGATTCCCATACTAGCAAGGAAAATTGGATGACAACCTTATATCAGTGTCCACGCTATATGACCTGCTCGTATCACCTTAAAATTGCTTACTTCTTAGCAATCTTTGTTGTTGCTCCAATCGTCCGTCTATGTTCTGGTTATACACACTTCGATGCTTTGAATTCCATAATTCTTCCAGTCTCATCTCAACTTCCTTCATTGTTGGTCTCTCTTCTTTTGATCTCACACACATCTCGGCAAGTATAGCAACCGGTTTGAGTTCGGCAATATGCTCCTCTTCCACAGTTTGTGGATCGAGAATCTCACACATGTGACCTTCATTCATTATAGAGCAAAAATATGGTACGAGGCCTTCATCATTTGGTATCTTACCCTTGGAAACGGGCTTCATTCTTGTTAGAAGCTCAATAAGAATGACGCCAAAGCTATAAACATCACTCTTTGCAATCAACCGGCCGGTTTAATATTCAGGATGTAGGTAACCTAAAGTACCTTGGACGACAGTGTCAATTGCAGCCGTGCTATCAGTTGGAACGGACCTCGAAACTCCAAAATCAGATAACTTGGCTATCAAGCCATCATTGAGAAGTATGTTGCTAGTTTTGATATCTTTATGGTAAACCGATATAGAACCCGCTGAATGTAGATAAGATAAAGCTCTTGCGGTTTCTAATGCTATCCTTAAACGGTCATTCCATGACAGGGATTGCCCTTCTTGGACATGAAGATGATTAGTAAGAGTCCCATTTGAAATGAATTCATAAACTACCAAGGGGACTTCACTTTCTAAGCAACATCCGAAAAGCTTGACAACATATCTATGGTTTAACTGGGAAAGAACAAAAACTCCATTTAAGAATTCTTGAATTGCTCTATTATTATTTTTCTTAGGCCTCTTAATGGCTACAACTCTTTTGTCGGATAAGATACACCATGACCACCTTCACCTACAATAAGAGTTGAATCGAAAATGCTTATTGCCTTCTCTAGCTCTTCTATACCAAAGATTGTCATCATTTTAATTAGTTAAATGATTGTTTGAAGAACTTGGCAATAATGATACCAATTCGAAGTGTCGCACGGAATTCTTCTGCCTTTTTTTTTATTTGTCTTTTATTATACCATCTTTTGAGCATAAAAACGGCACGGATTAAAATATAATGAACCACACAAATGCCAACCACGGTCGCTATTATTAGACCTGTACATGCTAAAAAAGAGTAGAAGAAATAAGGAAAAAGATTTGGACCTCCCATCTTATTTACCTCCTATTGACTCCCAATAAAATTGGGAGTCCAAATTGGGAGCCGACTCATATACTTGAAGATTTTTTATTAATTCCTAGTGACTCCAATATATTTCAGCCAAAATATCAACCAATTCATATTATTGGCTCCCAGACTCTCATATCTTTCAACTCAAAGTTTCATAGTTTTATTTTGATTTCTATTTATACTTTATATCTACAAATTTTTTTTTTCACTGAGCGGAACAGTGCCAGTTTCGCCCGGTCGCACTTTCGCCAAGTCACTGGACAAAACTGACAAAAAAAAAAAAAAATTTTGGCTGAGCGAAATGGTCACTTTTGTAAATATTTTCAAAACCAAACTATTCTCTTCATTATTATTTTCTTTCTTGGCACAATAACAAGCCGATATCAACCCGACAGAAGTTTCTGCAGGCCAGTCTCTGGCATTATATCCATCACACTGGGCTTACTACATAATTTTTAAGTCTAGGACTATTTTTCTTTCTTCATTTGAATAAAAGCCCAGAGCAACAGCATAGTCCAGCCCAATATATTTGGCTGGGCCACAATCTTATAAAAGATGTCAACGGCTTAACATTAATGAACGAGCTACATAGAGAATCTCAAATCAATCATATACTTGAAATTTAACTTTTTTTTTTTTTTTTATTTCGTCTCAGATCAATCATTTTGTAATCCATAGTCAGGCTATTAACATGTTTTCGACATTGTTATTTTGCACGCAAAATTGAGCTCTTTAACTTTGCTAATTTTGAATTTCAATGAGGGTTCTTGTTTTATTTCCCTGGACTAGGTAGTGATTAACAAATTATTTACTTCCGGTGTGTCAAAAAATGTTTAGTTAGTCACCTGCTCGATTAAAGTTAATTGGATGCCTATGAATTTTGCTTAAATTTCATGAACCTAGTTACCTAAATGATGGCGAATCAACTAAAATTTCCTATCTGAAGATAACACAATAAGCTGGACTGGAACAGTATGAGCAATACATCTAAAAATCAGTTTACAATAGAAAATGAAAAAGAAAAGAAATATAAGACAAAACATAACACATTAAAAAAAGGGATCTATATAGGCGATAAATAGTATTTAAAATCAAACAAATAATATATAAAATTTATTTTTTTAGTGGCAGTAAAATATTGTATATGTAAAATAATGAAAATAGTATATAGATTAAAAACGTATATTGAAAAATATCATTCAGCGCTGCTTTGCTTGTCCCTGGTCCCTCGAACTTAGCATGACTCGTTGACTGTTGACCCAGTCAATGAGTGTCTTCGTCTATTTGAGAACTTAAACCCATTTATTGGACCGAACAGGGAGATGAGATATGGGTTGACCGTTGACCTACAGTCATTTCTTCCTCAGCGAACAGTCTCCGGTCATTCCTCCGCTCTCTCTTCCCTTCTTCTCTCCGCAGGCGGTAACCTGCTTTGTTTCTTTTTTCCCTCTCTCTAAACATCCCCATCTCTTTTGAAATTCTAATTGGCTTGGATTTTTTTATTTTATTTTCACAAATTAGGGTTTTAGGTTTGAATTTTGTCGGTAATCCTTGCTTGGGATGGGTTAATTGAGAGTCGGACTAGTTGAGATGAATTGAGGGTTTACTTGAATTTATGATTGAGGTTCTTTTTTAACCTGCACGCAATATGATTGAGGTTGTTAACTGGGATGGACTGTTAAGATTAATTGAAATCAATGGAGGGTCAATCCAAGATTTAAAAATAATTCAAATGAACATTTGGATCAATTCACCTAAATTTTGCTAAATAAAAAAATAATTTTCTTGTAATTTCATTTCATTAATCAAGAATCAAGAAAGAGCTACAGTTGTACAATTACTGATCTGTAAATCTTTCATGTTGGTTATTTTTCTTGAATTTGCATGAAAAAACTGGTTTCTTTGAGAAGATAAGAGTAAGTAGTTTATAAAGTCTGATTTTGACCGACTCACTAAAGACTCTATTACTCTTGTAGAACTTATATTTTCCGGCACTTATTCATGACTGTGTTCCTATGAAACCTTAGTTAAACTCCATTTTACATTCGGGTTTCTAGCCAAATTAACGGGAGCCTAGCACCTTATTTTCCTTTGTGGACGTGATTTAACATGATTAGTTGTTTCGGCTACGTTCAAAAGTAATCCACGCAGGATTTCAGAACCCCTTCGTGTAATGGATGTTGCATTCCTGAAGCTAGTGTTTTTCACTTGATTTCCCGTTTTTAATGTAACAAGTTTTTGTTATTCAGTACTAATTGATCCGATATAATTATTTCCATCAACCGAAACAAAAAAATGTTTGCGAAGAGTAGACCCCTTCAAAAATATAAGTTACTATAGTCAACATGTCATACATATAGTAGTGTAACCGTGGATATTTCAAATACAATCACCACTTTCAATTGCCATGAAAAACCGCTACATAACTTTTTTTTATTGAATGGAGAGACTTCCATTTTTTATGCTAACGGATTTTACATTTGAACTAACCTATAATTTATTATATTTCGCACTCAAATACTAGGTTATGACATTCCATTGGCAAAATCACTCCATAACCACACATTATTTTCTTAGTATGAACAACAATAAGGCATCACAAGTACATAATATTTAAAGCTTAATGCTATATAATATCAAGGAGAAATTGTTCAACAAGTAGTAGGGATACAATCATACAAGTATATTAAAGTCAAATTGCATTTACGAAAGCAAAAACACAATAATAACAATATCAATACCTTAAAAGAAAAAAGAAAGAAAAACAACACTATATGTATAGAAGATGAACCATGGTATGATCAAGATCATATTTTACTTTCATAACAACATAACTTAATCAATGATGAGGATATTTATATAACTGGATCACTAATGATGAGATTTTCATATTAGCGAGGAAAACTAGATAACATTGAATTTTGCTCTGAGCTATAAGCCCCACTCATATCACCTTCAATTTGTTGGTTTTCTAGCAAACTCCGTTGTTGCTCCAAGAGTTGATCTCTATTCCAATTATAGGCACTCAGATGCTTTGAAGCCCATAAGACCTCCAACCTCATCTCTACTTTTTTCATTGTCGGCCTTTCTTCTCCATTTGATCTCACACACTTTTGTGCAAGCATAGCAACTGATTCGAGTTCTGCAATATGTTCCTCCTCCACAATTTGAAGATCTAGAATTTCAAGCATGCGAGATTCTCTAATTGCGGAGTTGAAATATTCAACAAGGCTTACATCATTTGGTATGTTAGAAAAAGGTTTCCTTTTTGTTAACATCTCTAAAAGTATGATACCAAAGCTATAGACATCACTTTTCGTTGTCAATCGGCCAGTTTGATAATACTCTGGGTCTAGGTAACCTAAAGTACCTTGGATAGCAGTGTTCGTTGTAGTTTTGCCATCATCAGGAATTGATCTCGAAGCCCCAAAATCAGATAATTTGGTTATGAGGCCATCATTGAGAAGTATGTTGCTATTTTTGATATCCCTATGGAAAATTGATATAGAAGCTGCTGAATGTAGATAAGAAAGGGCTCGTGCTGTTTCTAATGCAATACGTAAACGGTCGTTCCATGACAACGACTGGCCATCTTCAACATGAAGATGCTCGGTAAGTGTTCCATTTGAAATGAACTCGTAAACTAGCAAGGGGACTTCGCTTTCTAAGCAACATCCAAAAAGCTTAACAACATTTTTGTGGTTTAGTTGGGAAAGAATAACAACTTCATTTAAGAATTCCTCAATCTCTCTATCATCCTTTATCTTGGGTTTTTTAACAGCGACGATCCGTTGGTCCGATAAAATACCTTTGTAAATTATACCATGACCTCCGCGACCTACAATGAGAGTTTGCTTGAACTTGTTTGTTGCCTTTTCTAGCTGTTATGCCAAAGACTGTCATTCTTCCGGAAATATCATGATGCTTTCTGAATATTATGTCATTGTGTCGCTTTAAGTTCTTTTGCCTTGTTTTTTTTATTCTTCTTTTCTTACACGTCTTGTTGAGCATGTACACAGTAAGAATTAAAATAGGGATGCCACAAAGTATTGCGAATCCTGCAAATGGAGAAATTCAGCCATCAACGATAATTAAGACAAATCGGGGATACTAACCTATATGTAAAAGCTACCGTAAACATGTATGAATAATTGAAGTTATCATCTTAACCAATAAAAATGCATGATTAACATATTTGCTAGATATTGAAATCCATCTTCTTCTAGTGTGTTAATATCACCTATCATATGTCACCCATGCACTCCTTGTTTGAGTTTTTTTTTTGAAAGAAACACTCCTTGTTTGAGTTGAAACCTTCAGTTTTTAATATATGGATTTTAGACCTAATGTGTCACAACATACCCTTTGAATCTCAAATATATCTTTTAATGTAAATATACAATTTCTAATATATTTAAATATTGAATTAACATTACTAGAAGTTTAAATGTAAGGTAGACGATGAACAGATATATACAAAAGAAAAATAATATACGAGACCATTAAAAAAAATAAAAATATATATAAGAGATGTCTATGTATACTAATATATATTTAGATATTAAACTTACATTATTAGATTTAAAAATATATTGCAGTAAATTAATTTAAATTTAACTAATACAAATTTTAAAAAATATAGTAGCGTAGTGTGAAACTTTTCCTAATTTAGATTTAATATATCATGTGTCCAAAAAAAGGCGTGGCGAAAAATTTATCTGGTTAATTAATTATTTAACAATCGTTTTGAGCACATCCCCTGTATTAACCTATAACTGATGAATATAATTCGCGCAACTAACCTATTATCAGCTTCACCAATAACACGAGGTTTTTGTTCGGCCCACATGCTCCGTAGCCGTTACCATAAGAGACATAGTAGCTTGATGGACAAGTGCATTCGTAGCCTCCAGGAAGATTTGTGCAGGTGATCCCGTGGCCGCATGGCATAGAACTAACAGAAGCACTGGCACATTCATCTATGTCTGCAATGTAAGGCGGCATAACTAAGAAAGCATGTTCAATATATTTCTTTTTATTGGATAGAGAGGGTTTTTTGTCAAATTTTTATTTTGGCGCCAACATCGCTCGAATACGCAATTTTTGGTTTATTGTATTTTGCAATCAATCAAGTTATGAAGCAATTGGCTAACATGTTCAATATATATGTCACTTTTTTAATTAGCTTAAGATTTTCTTAAAGTGGAGGTATACGTACTAAATGATTTACTAACTCTTTCATTAACTTTTAAGTGCTACAAATGTATAAATTATGTGAGAAAAAAATGGGTGAAATAGTTGGGGTGAGTTGTTTTCTGAAGCTAGGATTGTTGTTAACTTAGCAACACAAAAATACAGAAAAGGGAAAATGATCATGAGGGATAGACTGGATGTTAGCATACCTTGACATCCGTCAACAAGATAAGGGTTCCCGTCATAACCTTCGCTGCAATTACAAAAATAGCCTAGGCCATTGGTTGAGTTGAAGCAGTCACTATTTTTGCTGACACGTGCATAACTATCTAGGTTCGCTATAGCATCTTTACATGTAACATTTCCAATAGCCCAATCTACCATGAAGGGTATTTGATGGTTATGTTCAAAGAAATCAATCATATTGGAATAATTGTTGAATTCGGACAAATCCGAGTCGAGCAATGCTGCATAGCTACACCGGCTGAAAGTCCACACATGTGAACTATTGAAGTTACGGTCGAACAAGACCTCATAGTAATTGAGGCCCTTAGGAATTGGGGTCTGACAACAACCGATGCCAGAGCAAAAATAGTCAGGCAAGCTTGGGATATTGGAGCATACAGATACACACCCACTTTTATATGCCCTTTCTGTATCCTCTATGTACGCTAGACTTTCACAACCAATTGTGGTGAACATATTGTAGACATCAGAGAACCTATATGGTGTGGAGCTTAAGTTTAATTGCGCATTGAAATCAGTGAGGGTTGACGTGGCATTATAGCACTGCCGAGATATGTTGTTTTTCATTCTGGCAATCCCTAATTGAAGATCAATATACATGATTTCAACATTAAAGGCAAAAGGCTTGTAGGTATCATTTATCATCATGCAATCGATCTTGAAACCTTCCATTGAGCAATTCGATCCTATCCCAAAAGGGTACGGGATATTCACATCTCCACATGTTGCTTGACAGCCCGTCTTGGTAAGAATCCCCGGCATGGCAAGAATCCCGTTGTGTGCAACTGTGGATCGTGTTGTTAATAGAAAGTAGAACCAAATAAAGAAGAAAATCCCCATTGGAAATAATTGTTTAATTATATTGTTTTGTTTTCTTTTTTTTCAATAAGATTACTCTTGTTTCTGCTGGCTTTCATTTGTAGCTTACATAGAGCTAATGATTTTTTACCTCCGGGATTGATGTTGACCTGCTAGTCAAAGAAAATTATCGGTTGCATTTGCAACAAGTGTGAGGTCCCTCCAGGCTGGATGTTGACTTCTAGTCAAAGACTTCTTGCATTATTATTGGTCCGCCATGTTTGAACAAGGAAGAAAGATAAAGGATGGATATATGTTGGATCTTAAAAAATCCTATTTCTTGGAAAATTCCTTCTTGAGCACGCCCACCACATGTTTCTTTTTCTGTAAAATATTTTTCGTTCTACCTAAAACGGTCGTCTTCCAGAGACCTGAAAAGTAAACACAAATCTAACTATGATTGGAGTTCACCATGACAATTTCATCTTTTTTCGTTTAAACTCATAGGGTTTTCATGTTTTTTTACATTGCCCGTAAATTTATATACGTACAGATACACTCACAACTTTCAAAATCCCTCCAAAAATCATATGAAGTTTGAACCAAAGCATCATGACTGCTCTACTAATTAACATAGTCATTGCTATTACTAAAGACAAGTTTTCGGAGTCGGTTCGATATAGAAACTTTTTGCTTACTTTCACTCTCATGCAGTAGATTACTTAACAGAACTGTTCTTCCCCACCCACCTTCCAATCTGACCAAATTTAAAAAACAAAGAAAAGCAACACTAAAGTTACTTCCTTCCCTCATCTGAATTAAACCCTATATATATGTTCCTACCGCACCAACCAATAACTATGTCGAATTTTTTATCACTATATACAAAGCTCACTTTGAGCTAAAATTTCGACACGTGTTAACTGTTTGATTTTCTGTGATCAATTCTTTATAACATTCAGTATAGTGAGTCACTTTTAAGTATATTTTTTGAATTATATTTTTTTAAATGATCATTTTACCAATTTATATTAATTACATTAAATATATATTAATTCATATTAACTTAACACATTAAGTAATATGTTAGATATTAATTATTTTCCTAATTGCATTGGCCAAATATTTATGAGATTCAATGTAGTGAGTCACTTTAAGTATAATTTTTGAATTATATTTTTTTACATGATCATTTTACCCTTTATATTAATTACATTAAATATATATTAATTAATAGAAATTAATATTAACTCAACACATTAATTAATATGTTAGATATTAATTATTTTTCTATTTACATGTTAATTATTGTTTAAATATTCTTGCATTTTTATTAGAAAATAATAGATGGAATATGATAAATGAGGTTAATTCTTGCATTTCTATTATTGTGTTAAGTATATACTATTTTTCGGTTAATTAATATTTTAATATTTAATTTTTTTAATATTTAAAAAATATTAAGGTATATAATCAAATTAAATATAGAAACAAAAGAGGTCAAGAAAAAATTTAAATTAACTTATGAGTGTAAGTCATTTTGTTGTCAGCGACTCAAATATCTAGTTATTTAAAATTTTTGATAATTGAGAAGTAATACATAACACTAATTCTTAATTTTTCCTTTATTTATTCCCTTCTTTTCTTAATAACAATTGGCTATTATGTAATTTGCAAAAACAAAAAAATTAAGGGCCTTATCCGATGCGGAGCGAAGGGTACTTGCTAAATCCTCATCTTCCACTTCTTTTCTCCACAAGCCAATCATCTTTTCCTCTTTCTCTGGCGAGTGGCAAGAACGGCGAAACCCAGCTACGGTTTCATATTTTGGATAACACAGACTAATATGGATCACACAGACTAATATTTCTATTTACAGCAGGACTGTTTCATTGGATTATAAGGATTATTTTCATTGGATCATTCGGGGCCAATTAAATGAAATGAGCCTATTTTTTTATTTGAAATAAACTGAATACGGTGGCCCTACCTGACTTCTAGACAACAATAGCATTTTTGCACACAATCACTAATGCTAAGAATGGACTGTAGTCTGTACACATTTAATCATGTCAAGAAACAAAATGCCTCTATTTCGGCTTACTTTTAACAATCACCCGTTCATGTTCCTTCCACAAAGTTTTTGGGCCTTCCTTTATTGGGCACTCGGAGACCAGCTCACTTTCTTTTAATTTATTAGATATCGGCCCAATTAAACTATTCTCCTATTATAAGTTATTGCTTATGCTTTTCTAAATTGCCTTTGGGCACAGTTTAACCCAAACCTGCATGAACACAAGAGAAGTATGTGCAGGCCCGCTTAACTAATAAAGTAATCTAACTGATCACTGCAGAGATTTTCTGATCAATTAAACTTGTTTGAGAATGATTCTGTATAATTTCTTTCGGAGAAAATTTTGAGACAAATATATATAAATCCAAGATCAATTTTAACATCAGAGAAACAAGCAAGCTAAAATCAAATTGCATTTATAAATGCAAAACAACAATAATAACAACACAAACTGAGTAATCTAACCACACCATACCTAGGTATACAATATCGATATTACTCATCAATGATGACATGGTCCATACTAGCGAGGAAAATTGGATGACCTTATATCAGAGTCCGCACTATATGATCTGCTCGTATCACCTTCAATCTGCTGACTTCTTAGCAATCTTTGTTGTTGCTCCAGTCATCCATCTATTTTCCGGTTATACACACTTCGATGCTTTGAATTCCATAATTCTTCCAGTCTCATCTCAACTTCCTTCATTGTTGGTCTCTCTTCTCCTTTTGATCTCACGCACATCTCCGCAAGTACAGCAACTGGTTTGAGTTGGGCAATATGCTCCTCTTCCACAATTTGTGGATCGAGAATCTCATACAAATTATAGAGCAAAAATATGCAACAAGCCCTTCATCATTTGGTATCTCAGCCTTGGAAACGGGTTTCATTCTTGTTAGAAGCTCAACAAGAATGACGCCAAAGCTATAAACATCACTTTTGGCAGTCAACCGTCCGGTCTGATAGTGTTCAGGATCTAGGTAACCTAAAGTACGTTGGACGACAGTGTCAATTGCCGCAGTGCTATCAGTTGGAACGGACCTCGAAGCATGGTTCTAAAACTCGGCGATTCCGAGTCGAAATCGGCCGAGTCAACTCGGAATCGCCGGCCTCCGGTTCGATTCCGGCCCGAGTTGGTCGGAATTCCGATTTTCTAGTGCGAGAGTGGGCGGAGACAGCGGATTCAGGATGGGAGTCGGTGATTCAGGCTTGTAAATAGAAGGATTTAAGTGTGGAGAAGGCCAATTGTGAAAGGCCAGTGACCCATTGTGTGGTATCACTCGCATCCGTTCATCCTTAATGAGACTCGATCTCAATCGTTCATTTGTTTACAGTATGTTCTTATTGGATATAGCCGTTGTAAATTAGATCCGATAGGTATAGTTTTAGATCCAATACTATGTGTATAAATGTAATACAATACCAGATGTAATCAACAAAGTAAATCAATATTTTCTTTCAAGTCAACATGTCTTAATCACTGTCAATTCCGCTATTAGAGACGAGTTTGAAGAGAGGGTTTTGTTTTTTTAATTTCACATAGTTCACATTAAATACATGCTCTGACAAGAGATTTTACTATCTTTATATGGGATGGTTTAAAAAAAAAAACGAGGTCTTTTTAAACAAAATAATATTGTTTATTTGAGCAGTGGATGGAAAAGAGTATCCAAAGCTAGTTTTGGATCCTCTATGGCCAAAATTTCAGTATCTATTTTGAAAATGTCACAATATATATTGATTAATAGAAGCCACATAAAAAACTACACACACAAACTCTACTAGAAACTATACAGTATATTTATTTTAGCTTTTTTTTTTAAAACCCTTATATTTTTAACAATTAGAAGCCCATAAAAATAATATATATTATGAAAATAATAAATATTACTTATACAAATAAAAATACTTTTAGATACATATTATATATGTATACATAATATATTGTCTTACATATATAAATAAAAATGCTATTTTTATTATTTTGTATCTTTTATTAAATAACTTTTTTGGTGTTGCTATTGAGTGGATTCTATAACATGTATTCCGATAAAACGATAAAATATGTTTATGTGTTAGTTTCTTAGTGGTTAAACTATTTTTATAACAAATAGTAAAATAATATAAAGAGAGCGGCATTTACATAACTAGGTTGACACCCGCGTGTTGCTGCGGATATAAAATTATTATGAAAGATAATAAAAAATAATTTTTGTAATGTTTAAAGATATTATTTGAAAAAATTACAAATTACAAACAAAAATTATGCATAGTCTATCATAATTATATATGCTTACTACCACATCAATCTTTGTTTTAGTTTTTCTAAATTAATGAATAAGGTAATTTTTTTGAAACACACTATAATTGTAGACCTTAAAAATATTTTAATATTAATTAATATTTTTTTTTCTTTCTCTCATGACATTTTTCTAAAGTTAATTAATTTTCTTAAACTTAAATAAGTAAATTAATATTTTATATTTAAGTTTAAGAAATATTAATTAACTTTAAGAATCTTATTAAAATAATTTTTGTATACTTTATTAAGTAAATCGTTAGAATTATTTTAATAAAATTTTATGAAATTTAAGAATTTTTTCAAGTGAGAGAGAGACTAATTGAACTTAAAAATTTTTAAAATTTTTAAGTATTTTTTTATTAAACTCAATATTTTTTTTAAAAAATTATTTCAAGGGGAAGAAAGATTAATTAATATTCTTTTGTTTAAATTATTAGAGTAAAAAACTAATGTTGTTTTTTCATAACTAATGATAATTGTTTTTGGCAATAATGTAGGTTTTTATGTGAAATTTCCAATAATGCAAGAACTATTTTGTAAGTTTGAGATAATATAGGAGCTTTTTACAAATTTCCATAAATATTAAGTAAGGACTTTTTTATAATTTTAAATAATACAGGGGCTCTTTTGTAATTTCTATTTTATGTAGGGGAATTTTGTAATTTTCAATACTGTAGGGACCTTTTTGTAATATCATGATAAAATAAGGGCCCTTTGCAAATTTCCTAATAAATGTTTAAATATTTTTTTTGCAATTATTGAGTAAGGGCTTTTTCATCATTTCTAATAATATAAGGGTTTTCAATTTTAATATAATATGGGGACCTCTTTGTAAATATCCCAATCAATGGAGATCTCTCCTGATAGATTAATTGAGAGGATCTTTTTATATATCTAAATTTAATGACTCTATAGGAATCTTGTCTTTTGATCTATTATAATAGACAGTAAGATATGAATGATTTAAGTTTCATTTGTATCCTTCCATTGCTTTTATATTTTTAAAGGATTCATATATAGAATGCCAGCATTTTGAAGTGTCTAGCAGCGTCCGATTACAAAAGGTATGATGAAATTACAAAAATATATTTTTATAAACACAAAAGATATAGTAAAATTATAAAAAAAAATATTTTCAAATAATTTAATAATTACGAAAATAGAAAATTTAAAAAATGTGACTTACCGGCTATTGTGCCATTGTTTCGTAAGCACGGTTTGCTGGGACTCGTAGCATCTGGTCTCCATCCTAGAGGACAAGAACACCAGTATCCACCTTTTGTGTTATGACATTTTCGCTTGTTCGGACACCATGACCTCTCATCCCCACACTCATTAAAATCTGCATAATTACATCGTAAAAGTGAGTTTTCTTTATGCAAATTGAACAAGTTCTCTAGAACAATGATAAAACACCACATAGTTCAAGAGAAGATGCATCAATGATAACACGACAAACATTTCATTCGATCTGTTTTGGAACATGATTTTTTTTAATTAGAGGTACATAGATATTTATGTTGTTACTACATTGGATATGTTTGTTTTCCTGTTTGCAAACATATGTAATCAAGGCAACTCAATTAAATTAATTTTCATTCAGAAAGAAAAGGAGGTTGATAGAGACGATAATTTTCATTCAGAAAGAAAAGGAGGTTGATAGAGACGACGAACCTTGGCAGCCTTCCTCTATATATGGATTTCCTTCATAGCCTTCATTACATTTACAGATATATAGCCACCAATGGAATTACTTTGCGTTCACGCAATTACTCAGCTTGCTCTTGCAGGCATAAGGTCTTGGGTCGCCTGGGTTTGAACATGATTGGTTACCAATCATCTAGTTAAGCAGTAGAGACACGTTCTGACCCTTCAAGGACGTACTACCGTTTACATAACTTGCGGTAAAATTGAATGTATCAGCCTCCATTAAAGCAGCATAGCGGCAATGATTATATCTAGGAAAATATGTACTAATCTTTATCGAAGATAGCGTTGGAGAAAGCCATATAGCCAGGAATATTAGTTTGGCAACAACCCATCCCTGAGCACGGTTGGTATTGAAGATCACTCAAGGTGTTTGCCGAGTTGCAGAATGAGATACAACCAGTCTGAAAGTAGATATGGCCGCCACCTTGGGTCATGTTCAGTTGAGCAAGAGTGCGACAACCAACTACAATGAACTTATTAAGGAATCTTGTGAAACGGAAGGGAGTGGATAGTAAGTTAATCGCGGCTATAAGAGAGAATCTCTGTTTTGTTGCCTGGGGTTCGTTCCTACGCAACTTTTCCGGTGCAGAAATATGAGTGTTGGGTCATACCTAAACAACTCAATCACATCCGTCCATCTGAAATCAAATCTTACTTTGTTGAAGATAAGATGGTGAATATTCTAATGTCTAAGGGGTATTATCGTCCATTCATCCCTCAAGAACAGTGCTGATTTCAAACGAGCTCTCTTTTGTCCAGTCTTGTCACTGAGCGTGTGAGACTTGAGAGAGAGAGATCAGAGGAGGGAACGATGAGAGACTGCATTTTTTGTTTGTTGTGCTTCTGTATGGCAATGCTGAGTGGGGCGAGTGGAGAAGAAAGGGAGAAGATAAGTGGGGAGATCCATTCGAGGAGAACAGAGAAGGGCTGGCCAGGATATCTCTATATCAGAACTAGTGGCAAATGCACTCCACAGTTAGTCTCCACTCTCTCTCCCTCTTCTTTTATTTTGTTTATATTTTCTCTTTCTTTGATTCGGTCGTGGTATAAGTTATCTGATTTGTCAATTTTTCCGTTACTTCATGGATTTATGGGCTTTTGGGTAAAATTTGTAAGCATTATCGATCCATTTTTCTGTTACGTACTATCACAATTGATCAAAACTCTTCACATTCTCATAATTTAGGGGATTTCCTAGCAAGACTATCACAATTGAAATTCATTCTCTTTCCATTAGCTTGGGTTTAAGCATCTGTTAAGCCTCCACCCAGCATAAAACTTCAATTAAATAGCTAAAAAACTAAGTATCAAAACATTTTCAACAGATATTGGAGCAGTGGTAGAGAGGCATGGCCAAACATAGCACCACAACACGCCGCCGTCTCAAAGGTCTTCGGATCCAGAGTTTTGGAGTGGTACGAACCGAGTCTAACTCTTTTAGACGCCACTCAGAGAAATGACGACATAGGCGGAACTGTATTCGCCAAGTTAGTCAAACACGCCACCGCTGCTCTGCTCAATTCATACACAAGAGACAATTTCCCACTTGATTCTTGGAATGATAAGTAAAAAGTTTGGAATTGTGAATGGGGACTGAAATGATTTTGGGTTTTTGTTTTAGGTGAAGAGTTTGATGTTAGAGGCATTGGTTTCAGAGGAGGCCGCGGAAGCACAAGCTGAGCATTTTGAGCAGGTAAATGAATCTTGTACTTGAAATTTGACTTAGTTTTTTTCTATCGTTTTGTAATCGAACGTCACTGGCTATGTGACTAGATTCTAGAAACTGTGTTTGTTAGGTTTGAGACTTGAGTAGTGTTGTTTCACTCCCATGCCAGGTTTGTTAATATAGATTAAGCCTCCAGTTGAGCAAGCGTCAGAAGTATTCACTAGTTTGCTCTCAGGTTTAGGAAGTGAATTAGGCTTTTAATTAATGACAGGCCGGCTGGAAAGAAGAAAATCTTGAATTGGTTAATGGGCCGACGTTGGGTTTTTATTCTATGTAATTTATGCCCCTTTGATATTATTAGAAAAATAAGTATGCAACACCTCAAATATAATTAAAACAAAAATTTCTAGGAGTGAGATGTTCAGTGACTGCTTAGACCACGAATTTAGTGGGCTTGATTTTAAACTAGGCCTGGATGAGAAATATCACGAAGAGAATTCTTCTGTACGTGTTTCACGTTTACAACTACAAAATCTTTCTCGGGATGATTAAGCAAGTAAAGGCAAGCCTCAAGTTGATGTTGAGCTACATTAGTTTATGTATTTTGATGAATTATTGGAGTAAAATAGCTCAACATTATTTTATGTATTACATGTGGATCTAATTTAAACTGCCTGTTGGTCTTTATTCGTGAGCGAGATGTTCTATTTGGCCTACCATAACATGTGACCATGCGGATATCTTCAGCCTGTCAACTAATTTGGAATGTCTTGACTTTCTGCACGAATCATCCCAACCAAGATAATGATTAAGTGGTTATTACACATAATGAACACTGATTTGTTTCTCTGGTTTCAGTTTGATTTTTGTCTCTGGCATAACTTTATAAAGATATATTATGTAAGAGAAGATGTCAAAAAATATAAAATATATTCTAAAAGTTTAATTATTTAAATAGATATACATTCTAAATAAACTGTAATAAATTATTTTTTCTTTGATTAGTAACAAATTTCAACAAAAAAAAATAAAATAGCATTGACAGCTTTATATGGATGATGAGCTCCTGAATCAAATAGTTAACAACTTATATTCAAAGGATAAATATAAAATGGACTGGAACATATATCAGCAATCTTATACAAATCTAACAATCAGATTACAGAAAAGCAAAATAAATAAAAAATAATACAAGATATAACACATTCAAGAAATACAAATGAAATAACAATTACAACTTAGCGTCCGGATTCTATGTCTCGGACTGCTTTCTTCTCCAAACTGAAGTAACCAGAGATCTCCATTCCATCGTGTCCTGATGCTTCACCAAGCAAGTTCTCCACCTCATCCGGTTGATATTGCCCCCATGGGTGTTGTTTGAATTTCATTATTCTATCGAGATTTTCGGCTACTTCTTTCATTGTTGGTCTTTCATCTCCCTTAATATTGAGGCATTCCTTCGCCAAATCAGCTACTTGTGTGATAATTTCAATATCTTCATCGTTTTTTATTTGTTTGTCCAACATTTCATCGAGTTGGTTTTCCTTCAGGGCAAAAAGGAAGTTTGAAGAAAGACATTTGCCTTCTCCATCAGTCTCGTCAAAACAAAATGGGGGCTTTCTCATTAAGAGCTCTAGAAGAATTACGCCAAAACTGTACACATCACTTTTTGGGGTTAATTCGCAATTTAGTATATATTCTGGATCCAAATAGCCTCGAGTTCCTTGCACTACTGTGACAAAATGAGATTCATCTGCCAGTGCTAATACCGAAGCCCCGAAATCAGAGATCTTTACAGTGAAATTCTCATCGAGAAGAATATTGGTTGACTTAACATCACCATGAATGATTGGAGGAGACGCCGATGAGTGCAAGTAAGCCAATGCTTCTGCCGACTCTTGAGCAATCCTTAAACGGATTTCTAGGGAAATGCTTGATATACCATTTTTTCCCTTAATAATTTGATATAACGTACCGTTTGTTATATATTAAAAAAGCATAGGGACCTCAACTTCGAGGCAGAAACCGAGAAGCTTGACGATGTTTTTGTGGTTGATTTGGGAGAGAATCAACATTTCTTTTCCGAATTCTCTCCTCTGATTTTCATTGGTTATCTTACATTTTTTTATTGCCACAGTACGATCCTTCAACTCTCCCTTGTACACAGTACCAAAGCCTCCTTGCCCAACAATCTGAGTGTTGTCAAATTTGCATGTGGCGTGTTCTAATTCTTGTTTGGTGAAAACCGTAAAACCAATTCCCTGATTTGCTTTGATTTCATCATACAACTCCCAACCACCGTGTTGTTGAAAATATTTCTCTCGAATTTTCTTAAGCTTTCTCCGTTCACGCGCTATATAAATGCAAATGAGAAGAAAGAACAAAATGAAGGCTCCAATGCTCATTCCTACAGAAAATCAAGCTATTATTTACAGATTTTTGAGAAGATATTTTATTCAGAACTCTTGTCCTTTTTTCTATAGAATTTTCGAACTTCTAAAAGACTATAAGTAATCTAAAATCATCTTGTACTTCATATATATTCTTAATTCATTTTAACATCCTTCTTAATAATGTTCAAATTTTATTCAAAAAGATGTTAAAATAAAAAAAATAACATCTAATTGACCAGAACACAAAAGAGCAGGTCAATTGATTGGGACTTCACTTGTATCCTAGTATTGAAGTTGATGGAAGGTAAATTATAGTATACAAATCATTTTCCTTTCAAAAAATAACGAATTAATTAATTTTAAATGATAAGGCACCTCTATGATTGGCCTAACATTGTATTCAATAAAATTACATTTTGGAGGGTTGTGTATTTACCGATAACGACTGGTACATCTAACTCGCAGTTTTTATTTTTGTCTGGATTCACTCACCTGCCGAAAGGACATGAACAATTATATCCGCCCATGGTGTTATGACACTTCCCTGGCTTGGAACATGGGTCGTTATCTTTATCAGCGCACTCATCAATATCTGTAGCAAAATTATAAGCGGGTTTTATAATAATAGTAATAATATCTTGATTTTCTACTAAACACTTCAAATAAGAGTTGATTGGAAGTGATACCTTCGCAACCTCCGGCGAGATAAGGATTGCCTTGATAACCAAGAGAGCAATTGCAGAAATACCCAAGATGCATCTGTTTCCCAGACAGTGCATCTGTCGTGATATAACTCGTATTAAATGAAAAACTAGAACTCTCAGCCAAAACCGCATAACTGCAACGATTAAATTCATAAATATTTGAATTGTTGAAATTCCTATCAAACTTTACATTGTAGTAGCTAATTCCTTTCGGAATGGTGGTTTGGCAACAACCAATGCCAGAGCATAACTGATCTATGAGGCTATCTGGGTTGTGGCACACAGAGCCGCAACCAGTCTAATAATTATTCACGTTATTACTGATTCCAATGTAGGCAAGGGTCTCACAGCCGATAGTAATGAATTTGTTACGCGAGTCAGAGAACCGGTATGGTGAGCTCATTAGGTTCATCCACCAGTCACTATGAGTAACTTTGTTGGCTGTGTTATTATAGCACTGCCAAGATACATGGTTGTTTATGCGTGCTTCAGCGGTTAAGAGAGATATGCTGAGGAATTCTATGCGGTTAAGGAAAAGCTTGGAGGTGCCATTCTGATAAGTGGTGCAATTGAGAGTGAAACCTTTGAATGAGCACTCGGTACCGATGCCAAAAGGGTACGGCACCATTATGTTGCCACAGCGGTCGGGGCAGCCTGGTAAAGTGTTGGTCATGCTTTCAATGATGTTTGGTATTGTAAGGAGGAGAATAAGTATGAGGAGATGAGAATAGTTGGGGAACCTTATTGTGCATCTCATGGTTAAAGAGTTTCTATTTGCTTAATCTCTTTGCTTGTAAAGACACTAGGTATGATGGATGGAGGGGATATATATAATATATGAGCTCTTATTTCATATCCAAAGCAGAATTTAAATTTTAAACAAGATTTAATCTCAATGATTTTCCCTCTTCAACATGAAGATGATCAGTAAGTGTTCCATTTGAAATGAATTCGTAAACTAGCAAGGGAACTTCGTCTTCTAAGCAACATCCAAATAACTTAACAATATTTTTGTGGTTCAGTTGGGAAAGAATAACTACTTCATTTAAGAATTCTTCAATAACAGGGATAATTTGGTCACTTATCTCATTTATTAGGCACAAATATTCATGCTTTTTATGCTCCTACGAAGCGTACACTCCATTTTATTTCCCTACTCCCCAACGAAACACTTCCATTGAAACAGAGCTCATCAGGTTTTCCTTCCAGTTCTTGCCCGTTCATACACATAGGCGTCTCTCTTTCTCTCTCTCTCTCTCTCTCTCTCTCTCTCTCTCTCTCACACACACACACACACATACAAATGACAAGACAATTAAGTATCTAATGTTCGTGTTTTGCATAAAAATTAAACTTTTTCCTTACAAAAAATAATATGAAGTATCTATTTATCTTTCTTTGTTTTGGTTCGATTAGAATTAAGTATCTCATGAAGTGTGAATGAGGTTGTTAGTTTCTTTTAAAAAAAATATCGATGAAGTGCAAAATCTAGGAAGAAACTCTGTTTATATACACTGGACTAGAGGCTAGAGCTTAAAGGAAATATTTAATTAATTGGAGTAATGGGTTAACAAAAGCTATATGAATTTCTCCTTTCTTTATTCTGAGTTGATTTAATTAGTAGGCTATAAAGTAGGTTTACATACAATGGAAAGCAAGCCTAGAGGAAAGAAAGGAAAATATTTAAATAATTAAAGTAATGGCTTGTCAAAAGCAATATGAATTTGTTAGAATAGCTCTTCATATATAATAGGATTGGATTGTAGGTTTATATTGTAGGCTTGGATTGTAGAATAGATGAGGGTAGAGTAACGATAATGTTAGATAGATTAATGATAAGGTTAGATAGCTAACTAACTCTATAAATTGAGTACTCATTGTAAAGTTATTCATTAAATAAAATTTAATCAATAAGAATTAACCAATCATCACTCTTCCATAAGAATTTCTCCTAACTTTTTTTATTCTGAGTTGATTTAGTAGGCTATAAAGTAGATACTAAATACATTTTCTTGGTATCAGTATGAATTGAATTACAGTTTAAAATTAAATAAAATAACTACCATGCTAAGTATATCAATAAAAGTAATTGAAGGAAAAAATAATCTATATCTTTGTATTATTGGATTTATGGGTTGCTAGTGAGTGGTAACTACTATTGGTATAATTAGACAAATGACTAACTGATTTTTTTATGCAGCACGTTGTTAATTATATAGAACTAAATGTGATGGTACAATAGTTTATTAGTTTATAAATATTGCTCTGATTATGCTGATTTGTTTTGTTAGTTTCTGCTTGAGATTGCAGGTTATGATTTAATTATATAGAACAAAATGTGATAGGCGCGGCTTCTAAAGGAAAGAGAGGAGAACATGGAGAGAGAGAGAGAGCGTAAAGAGGGTTCATTGATTAGGTGACCGGCAGTATTTTTAGTGAAATTTCCAGTATGCCCTTTTTCTAAGAATTTTGGAAAGAAAGTTAACCGGCTGAGCCTAGAAGATAACCGGTTGTGAAATTTTTCAATCACTTATAACCATCCGATTAAGCAAGTTACCTGCAATCACAGTCCTTTATTTTTTGCTCTGGATAGCACATAATTTCTCATAATATAATACATTCAATGATATTAACCTTGACTCAGTAAAGAAATTGCATTTTTATTTTTCATATAAATAATATTTTAAATAGAAGATGCTTATTTCATTGGAATATTATTTTTGAGACAAAATGATAATAAAAAACCTAAGTCAATATTTGCATTGGGAGTTGCAACTATTATCCAAAATAAAGACAACCGAATAATTCTGAACTCATAGTTTTCATTTAAACCATAAATATTATCTATACTAATGTTTAATCCTTAGAGTTGAAAAATAAAAGAGAGCGGATGAGATGAGTATAGAATAAAAGAAAAGAAGATTTAACTCTATTCCATAGAGGGGACATACGGTGTAACAAAAAAATGGGTGCTATTATTTTTAGAGCGAACTTTTCTTCGTCCAGAGCGAGATTTGAATTTTTCTTTAAAATGCCCAAAATACCATTATTTTAATCAAGCTAGTTATTTATTACACAATTGTTGATTTACTCGTGTATTATTCCTTTCTTAATTAATCCCAATAAATATGGCAACAATATTATTGCAAATAAATCCGAGATTTTATACTTCATCTTTTGTTCCTGTTTTGCTCCATGTTCCATATTCTGTTTGAATTACAAAATTGTAACATATGTGTCAATTAAATTAATTTGACATTTTCATGAGTGATACAAAATAATTAGATTATATATCACTGAAATAAATAAATAGTATCACTATATGATTATTATAGATTATTAAATTACGTAACATATATTATTATTATGTATATTATTATATTACATAGTATTGAAAGCAATATGAAATATTACAAGTTATTATTACGAATGACGTAATTTCAGACTTAGAGTTTAGAGCGTCATATAACTTTGAGTTTATGTACGAATAGCAAAAAGAACTTAGCAAAATATAACAAATGATAACTATTGTCCGGCAAATACAAAATAATTAGGACATTGATGGTATTTCAGTGTTTTTTAATTTTCATCATATTTTGATTGAAGCTAATTAAGATAGGTGATAAAACATAAACAAATGTTTAATCCATGTAACAAAAATCAACCACAATTAAATAAGGGGTATTTTCGGAACTTTAGTTGAAAATCTGAATCTCGCTCTAGACGAAGCAATGTTTGCTCTAGAAATAGCACTGCCCTAAAAAAATTCTCTCCTTGTTATATCAATCATTTTAAATAGGAAAATATTAATTTAATTTCTTATTTCACTATTTCATTCTTTCACTTGCACAACACTAATGGACTCACTTTGAAGAAATGAAAAGCCAATAGCCCAATTTTTCTCTCTTAGTTTTCCCAATACAAAACACTAATTTATTTCAGTGGTATGATATGAAACTAATTTATCTTACTGTACATATTTACAATAAAATAGAATAGCAGACTAAACTCTATATACAATTTTACTTTGCTCCGGGGTATTTCGAAGTTAGTTCCATTGACTCATGAAGAAGTTCCATTGACTCATGAAGAAGAAAAGGCCAAGTCAAGTTCACTGGCCTCTAGCCTAGATTCTCTGTAATCCAGATGTACTGATAATGACATAATGTAAACGTGAAATTAGAACTAATTTGAATAACTTTTTGTATACAACTAATCTGAATAATTGATTCATTAAGGAAGCTTCTTCTTCGTGCTTTCCATTTTCGAAAGAGAAATTAGAGGGATCACATTGCCAAAACGCTTTTTGTATACAACTAATCTGAATAATTTATTCATTAAGGAAGCTTCTTCTTCGCGCTTTCCATTTTGGAAAGAGAAATTACAGGGACTACATTGCCAAAACGGAGGGACGCACAGCTTTGCTGAGGTCTTTGCAAGTTCACAAGTTGTGTTCGGATATTTGCATTCATTTTTTTTGTTTTCAAATGTTTTGAAATAAATTTATACTGTTTATAATACATTATATACTGATTTTCTGATTTAATACTATTGTCATATCACTTATATATATTATGAACCATTTATATAATGTTTACTGTAGAATGTTTTGAAATAAATTATATATTATTTTATATGTTATATATATATATACATATATATATATATATATATATATATATATATATATATATATATATATATACTGATTTTCTGATTATATATATATTTTTGTGTGTATATATTGTTTTATAAATATAAATTTTTTTATTCTCAAGTAGGTGATTGCCTACTAAGCTGCTTGATTTTTTTTTTTTTTTTTTTTTGAGAATTGTAGGCAATTTGCCTACTTAGACTTTGCATTAATAAAAACGTTACAAGAGTTTTTATTTACAAGCAATTTCCTGAGCATGTAGTTAGCTCAAGAAGAAAAATAAAGCCTATGTCCTAACAAGTATAGGCTAAGCTCCCGACTGGCGGGCTCTCTGATGAACATTGCGCTTCTTGTTGGCTTGAGCATTGCCCTTCACTTTTTCTCATTCTTGGACATTTTCCAGAATGATGGAGAAAATTTATTGCTTGCTGCTTCTTTTGTTTTGGAAGATCATGTCATTCCTTTCTTTTCAGATTTCCCAGCAGGTTGCGCTCCAGACACTTTCTCATTTTTTCTTTGCATTTTGCTGATTCTCTTAAGCATCCATCTATAGAGTTTTATCGGGGAGTGGATTACTGGTGGTGGGATTTTGCCAAAGATGCTGCATGCTTTGACCCACATCGTGTCGTAAAGTTGCATTGTGCGAAAAGATGTGTGTGGGATTCTTATGTTGTTGCGGTACAAAGGGTGCATTGTGCCGTCCGTATGCACTCTTTTTTAACTAGCCTATCTCTTATATTGAGTTTTTCATTACTTATAAGCTATGTTGTACGGACACAAACACAGGTGTCGTGTCTGACAGGACACGGACACGACGACACGACAGTTATAAAAAAAGTTGAGGATACGACGCATTATATATATAAGTCCCTTGCGCTGTTAGTTGCGATACTGACAACAGATTCTTCGTCATGCCAGGGTGTAAGATGTGTAAATCGTGTCGTTTTTCAATTCACAATCTTAGCAAAGATATTTATAAGTCCCCTGATTCATTCACAAGTGTATATGTGAAAATTGAGTTTAGGGTGTCGAACACAAGGAGACTGGCCATAAGCAAAATAAGTTCACAAATCAATTCTCAAGTGCTAAGTGTTTAATGCAAGTCCAAGGTTTAAAGCTTTAAAGCAAAAAGAGTATGTGATGAAATTATTTAAGATGATAGAATCATGTGCAAGAATATGATAAAAGAAAGTAAATACTTTTGTTGTTTTTTATTTTAAAAGTTTCAAAAGAAAAAGTAGGGAAATTACGACAATTTGTATAACATGTAAATCATTAATCACAACGAGTAGCAATTTATTTAAATGGATCAAACAGCAAGGTTTGTTAAATTTCCTTCCAAAAATTAATCAAAAAATAAATCAAACATTAGATCTTCTCAAAAACTTCTATCTTCAAGTTTCACAAATACCCGATTTAAAACCTTATTCAACCAAACAAGAAACTCTTCCAAGTTCCTAATGATCAAATAATCCCTAAACACATCTCAATTTAAATTAAGACTAATCTTCCAATCAGAATCAACTTAATATTTGTATTTTTGAATCAAAAGTGTTCTTCAAAATAATTCAATTCAACAAGTTAAAGTGTTCTTGAACTAAACTTTTTTAACCATAAAAAAATGCTCAAATCAAACTCAAGATTTCATCACAAAATTACACAAAAAGTCTTTCCCTACACAAAACTACTCACAAACCATATTTACATGCACTTGAGATGTTTTATTCATTCATCAAAAGAAAAAGAAATGAGGAAAGTATAAAAGAAAAATCAAACCCTAAGTGAAGATCAAGCTTGAGCCACCTTTTCTTGATTTAATCCTCCCTTTTAACTCTTGATCCTTCTAGAACAAAGAACTCTTCTCCTCACAAATTTCTATCTCTCTTTCTACTCTCAAGAAATTAGGGTTTGAGCTTAGGTCATTAATGGTGGAAGAAGAAGAAGAAGAAGAAGAAGAAGAAGAAGAATGGTATTTACAATGGAGTGTGGAATCGAAAGATGGATGTGGTAATGGTTATGGTCATTTTATAGAGAGATTTGACTTAGAAAAAATTTGGAAATAGGGTTGTGGGACTAAAAATTTAGTTTGATCCGGTTTGACTTTGGGTAGTAATTTGGGAGATGTTTAGCACTCTTTTTTCCTTCTTTTTTATTCAAATTCTGCTTGGGTGCAATTTTCTGGGTGCATTTATCAATTCCCCTCAAACTCATCCAAATTCAACAACCTGGACACATGACACACTCGGATTGGCCAAGGTAATCACATGCAAGTCACGTGTCAACCGTCCATTGGGGAGCATGAAAAACTCGTACTGATTATTCCTTGATTCAGTAGAAAATGCGTGGGTTCATCTCTTCATTCCCCTTCAATGACGCTCCAATACTTGCTTATTCCCTTGTTAATTCAGAAATGGAGGTGTCCAGTTTGTAAATAATTGGAGGGTGAATGGAACGAGTTCTGAATAACGCATTTTCTGAGAAAGGACGAGCCACGTGTCGCCATCGGATTGGGCGGACAAATCCTCGTATTGACCTTCGTCAGTTTCGCAGAAAATGCGTGACAAAATCGCCTCCATTCTGTTTCAACGCACAGTCCATTACCTGCTTAAACGCGTGTTACTGATGAAACGGAGGCGTCCAGTCATCTGAAAAATGGAGGGATTTAGACTAGCTCCAGGAAGAACTCGAAATTCCTTAACGCGTATTGACACGCGTCAGCATCCTATTGGGGAGAATATTAGCCTCGTACTTGTTGTCCTCAGTTTGATAATATTTAAAACTATTCCGAGCTACTAATATATTTGTGTGAGAATATCTTGAGCCAGCTAGTCGAACGATCAAGTTCTCGGAAATGACTCGGTCGCATCCTGCCTATCTCAGAAGAATAAGAAGTCGTCACGCATGCAAAAGTTTTCAAGAGAGTATTTCAAGGCGTGGGAGCAAGCTTCTTAGTTCTTCGTGTGTGTGTAGTTTGGTGAGAAATTTAATTGTTATTAAAAAGAGAGTAGAATCTGCAAAATAGTGATTTTTGGTTAGTTCCGTTGACAACGGAAGGGGTCCGTTGTCAACGGACTACTGTGTTGATTGTTTCACCGGACATCAAGTTTGTTGTAAGGCGACGGTGGATCGTGGTTTTGTACTCAAGCACTATTTGGATTAGTTATTATCGGAGCCGCAAGGCAAGTCCCGGAGAGTAGGCAACTCTTGAACGCGGTAAGGGCCGCTAGCGAGTAAACAGGTGGTTAAGGCTAACGCAACCACCTCGCCGAACTCCGTCATCAGATTGTATGTTCGGTATCTCTTTACTTTTTATAGTTACTTTAATTTCTTATTTGTTTATCTTAATTTATTAATTAGTATTCAAACAACCATCAACAAAAGTCTAAAAACAATAAAAATATAAAATCCTAAAAATACAAATATTCACGTTTCCGCACTTTAGGCCTTTTAAACCCCCCTATAGGCCTCAACCGAATAACAGTACTGACGTGCACAAATGCTCCCAAGTAATGATCCACCACGTGTCTTCATCGTACCAATCCTTTGCACAGATGTGCCACGTGTCGTTCTGCGATTGGACCTTCGGTTCATTCCGTTAACTTGTTTCCTCGGACTTGTCAAAAAGGCAGACATGATATTACAAGTGGCAATCTCTGATTTAACCAATTCTGACACGTCTTGCCACATGTCAACACTCGATTGGACAGAGAAAAAATTCGGAGAATTTAAGGAGAAAAAGAAAGAATACGTGGCAGCTCTTGATTGGTCCAGTCTTGGTCAAATGTTGTCTTTGACCAATTTTGTTTTGCATTTTCCCAGAGTTCTAGAAGGTCTTTTTTCACGAGGTTTGTACCGTTGGATTCGTCTAGTCGCGCTCTTCGATTTGGTACCCAGTTTGATCTCTTTTGGGATAGTTGACTTTTGGTCAACTTGGGATTTCTCCGGTTTGGCTTTCGTCTTTTTGTGGATTTTGTAGATTTTGGCTGGATGGTTGGTGGGCTATGTTACGCGGATACTTCAAAAAATCAGCCGTACGCGTATTGGATACGTATCGGACACGGATACGGCACCGATACGGCACTGATACGTTTCGGACACGCCACGTGGCATATCCGAATATTTTAATATATTTTGACTTTCGGACACGGCTCCGATGCGGCACCGATACGGTAGGACACGGCTCCGATACGGCACCGATACGGCAGGACACGGCCCAATGTTTTAAATCCCAATTTAATTTTTATTTTTTTCTATAATTCCATTTTCGCTTATTTATTTATTTATTTTGTTAAAAATGATCTTTTTTAAAGCCTATTTTTTTTTAATATTATTTTTTTCTTTTTTTTATTAATGAAAACAACTCATTATAAACATAACTAAAGACGATAATATATCTCTTCTTTATTTAAAAAAATAATTTTTTTCTGATTTCTCACTCTCATTCTTTTTTTATCGTTTTCTTTATCATATTTAGTTATTTTTTATATTTTTAAAATATTTAGATATATAATTAATAATATAATAATATATATATTAGACGTATCATGTCCACAGATTTTTTGAAATTGCCGTATCGCCGTGTCCGTATCGTATCGGATACGACGCGCGTATCCGTATCGGTGCAACATAGTTGGTGGGTAAGGGTTGTAAGAGAATTGGAGAAGCATATGTAGAGTTTTCGAGGAGATTTGTCGAGAATTCGGCCATCCTTGGCACAGGATTTGCATATCGGCCCTTCATTTGGAGTTGAAAAATCACACAAAAGTGTATTAAGAGTTTCAAAAATAATTTTTAATAATTTTAAACACTTTTCCAACATTTTATGTGATTTAAGGGTGAAATTTATATGATAAAAACCCTAAAAATGTGCATAAAAATACACATTACACAGGGATATGGTAGACTCGTTGCAGCTGAAATTCTTTTGGACGGACATGGGGAGAGATTACCGTTCTACCGACGTAACTAATTGGCAGCTTGGACTTATTAGCTATCACAATCATTTGGTTTCCCTTGTACTCCTGTAACCCTTCTGGTTTCTTGATATCGCCGGTCATGTGATATGAGCAACCGAAGTTAACGATCCAGTCACTCTCGTAGTCGATCCTCCCCGGTTTGATTACTGCCGTCAGCGCAACTTCTTTTTCACCTCCTTCTCTTCCATTACGGTGGCCGCTTTTGCGAACGCGGCATCGATATCCCATTCTTCTTCAGAGTCGTAGTTTTTCTGACTCATTGCGCCTTGACGGTCTCTTAGGGTTGCTGCATTCCCTTGGCCCTTCTTCTTAGACCAGCAATCTCATCTCGAGTTTTCCATCTTTATGACTACGAGCTCCCCCCGAAGCGTTAGTCTCCTCCTTCGGCCTCCTCTGTTGGCAAGGCCTGCCTTCGGGTTTCGATCTCGACCTTTCTTCAAGTTGACCCTTCCTTCGGCTGCAGAATAGCGCCTCCTCATCTTATCTCATTGAGGCTACGACCCTCTTGGTTAAAGCCTCCTAGTTAGCGAGCATATTCTCTAGCCCCAATAGCATTGGTGGAGTCCACCAACCACGGACTGTTATCATAAATCCGCTATACTCGGATTTCAGACGTTTGACTAGGCTTGTCAACGGGCCGGGTCGGGTTCGGGTTTGGCCATACCAAAACCCGATCCGAAAATTTCGGGTTTGACCCGAACCCGAACCCGAAATCTTTACGGGTTTTATTTCAAACCCGAACCCGAAACCGCGGATAACCCGAAATTCGTGGGTAAACCCGAAATCCAGAATAAGTTCATTTTTTGCAAATTTTGACCTAATTTATACAAAATTAAAACTACAATATAATTCATAAACAAATAACAATTAAAATATTTAAAATACAAAATAGTTCAAATTGCATAAAATTAATAAAACATCAAATTGTCCATACAAAACATCAAATATTTTGATAGTTCAAATATAACAAATAGTTCGAATAGTCCAATAAACGCAAAATAGTAATATTCCAAATTCAACAAGCTACAAAATCACGATTCACGATCTTTCCACGCTTTATTTGGAGAAACATAAATGGTACAGATTAAAATTAATTATAATTTATGTTTTGGATTCGGGTTCGGATTTTCCACGGATCGGATAGTGTCAAACCCGAACCCGATCCGAACCCGTTTTTGTTTTCGGGTTTGAACCCGAACACGATCCGTGGATTTCTTTTTCGGGTTTGACCCGATCCGTTCGGGTCGGATACCTACTGGATTCGGGTTGAACCCGATCCATTGACAAGCCTACGATTGACTATTATCCTCCTCATTCGTTACTCGTTTATCTTCTCTTCAGGGACGATTTGCGTGATCTTGCTACATATGGACTTCACCTTCGTGAAATACTGGTTGATCGTCATGCTCTCTTGTGAGATCATCACAAGCTCCTTCTCTAGCAGTTGGAGGCAAGCGTCATTCTTCTTGGAGAATAGCATCACGAGGGTGTCCCAAGCGGTTTTTGGGGCGGCCGCTTCTCGAATGTACTCAAGCAGCTCATCTTCAACTGAGGTCCTGAGCACGTACATCACCTTTCCGGCCTTGATGCACCATTTTCGCAGAGCCTCATTCTCCGCGGATGGAGTCTTCTTCTCCTGGGTCAGTTTCGGATCACTGGCAGTTCCGGATACTGTCGCTTTTTCCGTAGCGACCTCTGGCGGATTCATCTCATATCCGCCTACCACCTCGCATAGATCTTGTCCTTGCAGGTAGGATTCTATGCAGGCCTTCCAGTAGATGTAGTTGTTGCCGTTCAACTTCTTCAAACCGGCAATCGAACCTCCGAAATCCATGGGCACGACTTGGTCTCTTGACGTCAGTAAGCCTTCTCTTTTCGGGCAACTCTTCCGACAAAATGCCGACACACGGTTACTCGGACTACTGGACTACTTGCAAACTTCCGGGACTATTCTCTGACCCTCACCATTGACTTTGACAGCACCGACCCGTCAACCTCGCTCTGATACCAGTATGTAGAGTAGAGATACGAGATTTGAATAAAATTTCTTTATTAATTGCTCAATAATATTACAATACACCTCTACTACTCAATTACTAAACCTCCAAGATTACAATCTCTACTTCTATATTATTAAACCTCCAGATAAACTACTACAAGACTCAATACACTCTTTATTTGAGATAAGATTTGATTTGTGTCTTGATGCAAATGGTGAGAAAGACATAAGAATTATTCTAGAAAAAAAATATTCCAATCATATTCACTTACTAGATATTTTCATAGAAAACTCTAGAGACTAACTATTAAGAGCATACTCTATTATCTTTTTTGTTTTGGATTAGGCTTAATGTTACAAATTTAACAATATATTTATGTTTTACTGTACCTAAATAAGCAGATCACTTTAATGCTTAGTTATCTTAAAATTTGTTAATTTTGAGTCAGAGCAGAATCTGACTAAGGCAGAAGGCGACCACCTTAACTTAGTTTGGGTCAATTAATATTCTGGATAAATACAAGTTATAAGGACAAGAAAATCCAACACGGGTCTTACTAGTTGATGTTTATTCTGAGTCAGTGATAACATGTAAAGTCATGCTAATGGCGTCGCAATCTCAAAAAATTTAGGATTAATACTTCTATCTATGCGTAAAAATAATAAAATATCAAAGTGGCAGGCCCAGTAAATTGGGCTTGTTTTGTCGTTTGACGTGTCTTGTTTGGGCTTTAATTTTTGACAAGACCAAAGGCCCATCTTAAAGAATTAGAGGAAAACACTAAATTTATGCAACTCAATTCAAGATTTATTCCTAAAATTAACCCCAACCCCTTATTTTTTATTTACTTTTGAGCTTCCTCAAGAGACACATCATCATTTTTATCTTCACCGTTCGATCAATTTTTTTGTCAAATCTTAGCCATTCATTTTCTCAAATTTATTGATATTTTATGGCAACATGTGTGTGGTTCTTAAAACATAATCATATGATTGGTTGAATTGGCATTTTTTGTTCCATTCCTGATTTAGTGAGAACCATTGTAAATTTGTTTCTGACCATCAGATCTTAATCAGATGGCTTCAATGAATCACAGTTCAAAGTTATGTTCAATTATTAATACCAATAGTTAATGAAGAGTTCACTCAATAAAATATAAATATTTTTTCTTTTCTTCTTTAAAAAATTATAATTCTTAATGAAATATTTTATTTCTCATGTTAAAATTATTAAATATAAATTTGTTGGAATTTTCTCTTTATTTTAAATTCCATATTTTTATGGTTATAATTTATTTATTTTCTTGCTAAAATATGTAAATAAAGATTATATAAAATAATATGTAAAAAAAATTATATGCTCATTAAGTTATACCGTATACCTTATTTTTCATTTCTCTTTAAGTATTCTCAAGAGACCTATCGTCAATTTTATCTCAGCCGTTGGATCAATTTTTTTTCAAATCTTAGTTTTTCATTTAAATTATTACCATAATATCATATGGTTAGTTAGATTAATGTTTCGTGTTATATCTCTAATTACGTGAGAACTATCATATCAAATAAAATTCCAGAATATTAAAAATTATATTATATTACTTAATATATTATGGATAATATGTATCATTTTAATAACTAACAAGATAATTTTTTCATAAAATGAGTCATGTTATATTTTCTTATGTATAGTAAACATATTTTTTCTATATATATATAATACCATATTTCCTTTTTACAAATCATGTTAAATATAATTATTATTTATATATTTTTTAATGTCAATCATCTATAATTAAGTCATATGGGGTTTCAACAATCTATGAAATAAATTATCGTTTATTTTTAGTTTTTAGTTCTCCTTCATCGTCTGATTAATACTTGATTTTTTTCTTATATAATATGTCAATAGATAACGGCACAAGAAAACTAAAGAGATAAAAAAAGATGAATTTTTATCTTAAAATTTTTAATGCAAACATAAATTAATTAGATTGTAAATTAATAATCCAAATTATTTTTTGGATTATTATTTTTTGTTTTTTGTTTTTTTATGAATTTATTATTTATGTTATTTTATTTCATATATGTAAATTTATTTGTATAGAGTTATCTATCCTTATAAAATTAGATGTGATATAGAAACTATATTTTAATGAATAATAAAGGGATAGAATATCTTATGATATAATTTAAAATGATTTTAAACATAACTAACTTACATAATATAATTATTATACATAATTGTAATTTATACATAAATTTTAAATGAATAACAAATTTAAATATTCGCAGCGAAGCGCGAGCATAATTCTAGTAGTATTGTTATAAAATAGTATCCATATAAAATTCAAAATAAAATAACAAGTCTGGCCAAATTGGCGCTTATTCAACAATAGCAAATGCTAATATGCTTAAGATAACTTAAATCAGTTAAAACTATCTCCCATCTTCTATATCCAACATAGCTTTCTTCTCCAAGCTGTAATAATCGCTAAGTTCTATCTCATGGGTATTGGATGATTCACCTTCAGGAAGCAAGCTCACTATCTCTTCATGATCATCACTCCTCCATGGATGCTTCATGGTTTTTCTCAATCTGGCGAGTTCCTCGGCTACTTCTTTCATTTCAGGCCTTTTTTCTCCATCCAAATTTAAGCATTCTTTGGCGAGTTTGGCGACTTGTTTGATCAAGTCCAAATCCTCTTCATTCACAATCTCATCATCCAAAATTTCTTCAATTTTATTCTCCTTCATAAGAGATAGGAATCTTGAAGACAAGCTCCTCTCTTCTTCTGGTCCCTCAAAGTAAAATGCTTTTTTACGCGTTAAGAGCTCCAAAAGAACAACACCAAAACTGTATACATCACTTTTTACTGTTAACTGGCCAGATTGGACATACTCAGGATCCAAATAACCCCGAGTTCCTTGCACTACTGTGGCGAATTGATCTTGATCAATCGGTGCCAAGACCGAGGCTCCGAAATCGGACACCTTAGCCATAAAATTCTCATCCAAAAGAATGTTTGGGGTTTTTACATCACGATGAACAATAGGAGGCGATGCCCATGAGTGCAAATAAGCAAGGGCTTCAGCTGCCTCTTGTGCAATCCTTAAGCGAGTTTTTAAGGATATACGAGAAACACTCTTGGCATGAATTAGGTCAGAAAGGGTTCCATTTGAAATGAACTCATACACCAAAATTGGTATTTCTAATTCTAGGCAACAACCTCTAATCTTAACAATGTTTTTGTGATTTATTTGAGAAAGAATGAGCATTTCTTTACCGAATTCCTTCTTCTGCCTCTCATCCATTGTTTTACACTTCTTGATTGCTACAAAACCATTGTTTTCCAGAGTTCCTTTATAAACCGTGCCATTTCCTCCTTGTCCAATCATGTTGTTTTTGTCGAAATTATTGGTAGCTTTGTTTAGTTCTTCTTCCGTAAATATTGTAAAATTTTGTCCATGCTTGGATTTCATCTCTTCTAGTAACATTCTTCCTCCATACTGTTGAAAATACTTCTCTCTGATTTTGGCAAGCTTTCTACGTGCATTTGCCACATGCGTAAAAGATACAATTAACAGAAGCACCACTATGCCAACGCAAATTCCTGCATAGTTAGAAAATTCATCATGAAAGAACACTTGCCCAATTTAGAAATAAGTCTAGTACAATTCTATATCTAGTGTATTGGGATTTAATAATAGCATAAGAGGGACTAACTCAAAAAAAAAAAAAATAATAGCATAAGAGGGGCAATTCATCTATAAAGAGGGGCAATCGAAGCAGGGCAGAGCTAGAAAAGATTTATAGTTGATCCTAGTTCTTTTATGTGAAAAATTGATGTTATCTTGATGGTAATTATTACCCAATGACCATGGTTCGATTTCAATTTAAGCCATCATTTTTTTTAATTTACACACAAGAACAGAGAAGTTGGGTCCGAACTCAGGTCTCCAATGTTAGAAACAACTCCTAGATATCGGATAAACCATCTGAACACGCTAATACTCATATTAAATTGTGAATTTGTTGATTAACATAAATTCCACAACTTTTTGTAGAAAATCAGATTTGAATTTTTTTGCTATATATCCCCTAAAAAAGGATTTATTAACAATTTATCAACTACTATGTTGATGATCATGTATCCGGTTCAGTAAAAGAAGCGACTAACCTATAAGAAGCTTCACCCATAATTTAAGTTTTTGATCTGGTACACATGTCCCATTGCTGTATGACGTACTGTGTGTGCCGGAAGGGCAAACACATATGTAGCTTCCTGGTGTATTTTGGCAAGTTCCTTTGCCGGAACATTTAGATTCGTCAACACACTCATCAATGTCTGCAAATGAATAGCATAAACATAAGAAGGCAAAATTGTTATAACCCGACTGAATACTGACCCAATAGAATTACTACTCAGATCTAATCAGTAACGCGAAATGATTAAGTTAAACTGAATACTGCTCAGAACTTTATACTGTCCTAGGATATTCTTATGAACTATGAAAGTATCTGGATTTAACTTTCCAAGTTAAACTAACAACTCTCTGCAAAAGAAAATAAACTAACAACATATATTACAGGAAAAAAAACACGAAATCAGTAATTAAGAGAGAAAGACCTTGACATCCATTAAGAAGATACGGATTTCCTTGGTAACCGTTGGTGCAGTTACACAGATAACCAGGACCGTTTTGTGATTCTATGCAAGAACTGTTCTTACTAACACATGCATAGCTGCTCACATTGGCTTGAGCCTCTGCGCATGTCTCATCTCCAATGGCCCAATCCATCACCAAGGGCACTGAGCCATGGTTTTTGTAAAAGAAGTTTGTCGTGCTAATGAAGTTGCTGGTGAAATTAAACCAAGCCGCTTCTAACAACACTGCATAACTACACGAGCTAAAATTCCATACATGTGAACTATTGAAGTTAGGATCGAACTGGACATTATAGTATCTGAGGTCCTTTGGTATTGTGGTCTGGCAACAACCGATACCAGAGCAAGAACCATTAATTACGGTTGAGATATCTGAGCACATAGACACACATCCACTTTGGTATGGCTTTGTTATATCGGAATCCTTTATGTACGCTAGAGTTTCACAACCGATTGTGGTGAACTTGTTATAGACGTCAGAGAACCTATATGGCGTGGACCTAAAGTTCAAGCGCCAATTCGAACCAAAATTAGTCGTTGATGTGGCATTATAGCACTCCCAAGACATGTTGTTCTTCATTCGGGCACGGCCGACCGGAAGCAAGATGTTTTGGATTTCTACGTTAAAGACGAAAGGCTTGTAGGTGCCATTTATCATTGTACAGTTGATCTGAAAGCCTTCCATGGAGCAATCGGGGCTTAGCCCGAAAGGGTAAGGGATATCGACATCTCCGCATTTTGGTTGGCAGCCAGGCTTGACAAGAGCTTGACTATGGACAACTGTGGGTGTTGTCAATAGAAAGAAGAGCCAGAAAATAAAGAAGAACCCCCTCATGATCTAGATTATTGCTTTATTGTTTTTCTTGTTAGATTTTTTATTTTCCTCTCTTATTCTGGTTTGCTAGATGAGATAAAGGTTATCAATCAGTGGGGGATTCGGGGAATTATAAGGAGATGCATGTTGATCTTGACATGAATAAAGCATATAATAATTGAATGCTCATGTCTGTTCACTGTAAGACACTTTACCAACCAACATCAAGAGAAGCAAGAAAGGAAATCAGTGATTGCAATAAGTGCGAGGTCCCTCCAGCAATGACCGTTGACCTCCAGTCAAGGTCTTCCTGTGTTACTATTGGTCTATCTATTATGTATGTTTTGTTGAACGTGGAGGTCATCTCACTTTTATTTCTTTTTCTCCATAAAATATTTTTCATTCTACGTGTAAAATGGTGAAAGATTGTCTGGCATCAATAAAGCACAGTATAGGTTGAAACGTCTCTTAGATTTTTTCATTAGATTGTAAAGCGGGGATTCTTGTAAAATGAAACTAACAGATTTATAAATCCAAATGAAATATCGAAATATTAGTTATCCATAAGCAGAGCATCTTCCGCCAAATAAGACCACACCGAGTAAGTGTCGTAGCAGATATTACCCAACAATCAGCAAATTGGAGAGCTGTTAGAGATTAGAACCTTCTTTTCATTTGTTTCGGATTTCATATATTTCTTTTCTTTGCTCTTTAACTACTTTGTACTTTATTTAATGAAGGTTCAGTGAGGCAATTTGCCTCTTGAAGCTTAGAAAAAAGCAACCAAGATCAGGGTTGTTAACCAGTCAGACACACGAAAATAAAGAAGAACCCCCTCAAATATCATTCAGCGACGCTTTCTTGTCCCTAGAACTAAGATTTTTTTTTTCAAAGTAGTATTTCTTTTAAGAATAATTAATCAGATGGCACTGTTCTGAAAATAATTCAGTATCTAACATTTCCGCCAGAGCGGAACTGCCTATTTTATATTAAACAACCATGAAAATTTAGCAAAAAAAAAAAAAAAATACAACACTGTTCCGCCAGAGGGGATGGCGGAACACAGTGGGCAGTAACATTTTTTTTTTGTACATTTTCATGGCTGTTTATAGACAAAAAAATATAAAATAGGTAGTTCCGCCAGAGGGTCCGGAGGAACTGCTGAATTCGTAATTTTTTGAGTTAATTTGGCTTTCTAAATTAAGAGTTTAATATGAAAAAATGAATTTTACTCGGTTCCGCCAGACCCTCTGGCGGAACTGCTTTTTTCCTTAATTAAGCGTGTTTAAGGGTGCCAAATGGCCGGGATTAACAAAAATGAAAAAAATCACAAATTCCGTCAGAGGATCTAGCAGAAGTGCTAGATACTGAATTATTTTCAGAATAGTGTCATCTGATTAATTATTCTTCAAAAACGTGTTACTTTGCACTACTCGTCGACTGTTGACCCATTCAACCAGGGTCTTTGTCATTACTGTTGGAACTCCGAGTTCTAAACCCAGCTTCGGCCCATTAGAAATTATCAGCCCATAATTTACAATGCATTAGCCCATTAACTTTTTTGATAAAAGTTGTTAAGCCCATATATTGAACCATAATTGCAAAACAGGGAGATGATAGATGGGTTGACCGTTGACCGGAGGGTGCTTCGTTCTCAAATTAATGCTCGTTCAAATGTGGTCGCTCATTTCTCGGTCTCTCATTCCTTCTTCTCACCGCGATTGGTAATGGTAACCCTCTCTATCTCTTTCGAAATTGTTATTGGTTTGGGTTACGTTGATTTGATTTTCACAAATCATGATTTATCTAGGTTTGGGTTTTGTCAGTTCTCTGTAAACCTCTGTTTGTGACGGGTTAATTGAGAGTTTAAGACTAATTGAGTATTTATTGAGGTAAAATTGAGGGTTAATTTGTCTTCTATGATTGAGGTTCTTGACCGGTATGGAATGGTAGAGATTAATTGAAACCAATTGAGGGTTTAAGACTAATTGATTTGTCTTTTATATTTTGCACTCAACTACTAGACGGTCCATTAGCAAAACCACTATTTGACTGCACATTCTTTTCTAGCAATAAGGCATCACAATTACATAATACTTAAAGTTTAATGCTATACAATATCAAGGAGCAATTTTTCAACAAGTAATAGAGATACAAGTATGTTAAAGTCAAATAGCATTAAGGAAAGAAAAAACAACAATAATAACAGTATCAATACACCAAAAGGAAAAAAAAAGAAGAAAAACAACACTACAGGTTTACAAAATGAAACATGATATGATCAAGATCATATCTTACTTTCATAAAGACATAACTTAAGCAATGAGGAGAACAGTTATATAACTTGATCACTGATGAGGAGTTTTCATATATTAGCGAGGAAAACTGGATAACATTGAACTCTGCTCTGAGTTATAGCCCCACTCATATCACCTTCGATTTGCTGGTTTTCTAGCAAACTCCGTTGTTGCTCCAAGCGTTTATCTCTATTCCAATTATAAGCACTCCGATGGTTTGAAGTTCATAAGACTTCCAGTCTCATCTCTACTTCCTTCATTGTCGGCCTTTCTTCTCCATTTAATCTCACGCACTTTTGTGCAAGTATAGCAACTGATTCAAGTTCTGCGATATGCTCCTCTTCCACAATTTGAGGATATAGAATTTCAAGCATGCGGGATTCTCTAATTGCGGAGTTGAAATAGTCAACAAGGCTTACACCATTTGGTATGTTAGAAATAGGTTTCCTTCTTGTTAACATCTCTACAAGTATCAACTTAAAAAAAAACATCTCTAAAAGTATGATACCAAAACTATAAACATCACTTTTCGTTGTCAATCGGCCAGTTTGAGAGTATTCGGGGTCTAGGTAACCTAAAAAGTACCTTGGATGGAGGTGTTAGTTGCAGTTTCACCATCATCTGGAATTGATCTCGAATCCCCAAAATCTGATAGTTTGGTTATGAGACCATCATTGAGGAGTATGTTGCTAGTTTTGGTATCCCTGTGGAAAATTGATATAGAAGCTGCTGAATGTAAATAAGAAAGGGCTCCTGCTGTTTCTAATACAATCCGTAAACGGTCGTTCCATGACAACGACTGGCCATCTTCAACATGAAGATGCTCGGTAAGTGTTCCATTTGAAATGAACTTGTAAACTAGCAAGCGGACTTCGCTTTTTAGGCAACATCCAAAAAGTTGGGAAAGAATAACAACATTTTTGGCGCGGAGCTCGGACAAGATGGTTGGTAAACAACAAATATGACCCTTGATAATATTAAAATTTGTTAAACCACATTTTTAGTATTAAAAAATATTTTTAATATATTTAGTTATGATATTAAAATTTTTAATATTTATTTGTTTTAGTGTACCTAAATATGCAGATCACTTTAATGCTTATTGTTATCTTAAAAGTCGATAATGTTGAGTCAGCAGAATCTAAGGACTAAGGCGGCCACCTTACTTGATAAATACAAGTTATAAGGACAAGAAAATCCAGCACGGGTCTTTATTAGTAGACGTTGGCTCCGAGTCAGTGACGACATGTAAAGTAAGTCATGCTAATGACAGTTGCAATCTCAAAAGATTATGTTCAATCTTCAATCCTTCCATCCATGCATAAAATATAATATTTTTTTGAAGGAATAAAAAATAAAATAAATATATCGTATTGGCTGACAGCTCCGTTAAATTGGGCTTTTGAATCATTTTATTTCTCTTATTTGGGCTTTGACTGCGACTTCGGCCTAAAGATCCATCTTAAAAAAACAGAGTAAAGCTCTAATTTTATATTATACTATAGATATAAAAAATATTATTCTCACCCCTGACACATGCTCTTTTTGGGATTTTCTGTGACAAATCAGATACAAATGTATATGAAACGAGTCATTTTTAAATAAATATACAACTCAATTCACAATTTGTTATATTATAAGTACAAAAAAATTTCTTTCACCCTCCATGCGACACGTGTCCTCTTTTGGGATCTTATGTGGCAAGTCGGATATACATGTATATGAAACGAGTCATTTTCAAATAAATATACAACCCAATTCACAATTTATTATACTATAAGTATATAAAAAAAAATCCTTTCACCCTCCATGCGATACGTGTCCTCTTTTGGGATCTTACGTGGCAAGTCGGATACACATGTATATGAAACGAGTCATTTTCAAATAAACATACAACCCAATTTTGTATGTATAGTATGAAAAATATTTCTTTCACCCTCCATGCGACACGTGTCATCTGTTGGGATCTTATGTGGCAAGTCGGATACATATGTATATGAAACGAGTCATTTTGAAATAAATATACAATCCGAATCACAATGTGTCACGATCTTATGTGGTCAGTCTGATACACATGTATATGAAATGAGTCATTTTCAAATTAATATACAACACAATTCATAATTTATACTATAAGTATAAAAAATATTCATTTCACCTCCATGTGACACGTGTTGAGATTTTATGTAGCAAGTCGAATACACATATATATATGAAACGAGTCATTTTCAAATAAAAAAAATATTCCTTTCACCCTCCATGCGACACGTGTCCTCTTTTGGGATCTTATGTGACAAGTCGGATACACATGTATATGAAACGAGTCATTTTCAAACAAATATACAACCCAATTCACAATTTATCACGATCTTATGTGGCAAGTCTGATACACATGTATATGAAACGAGTCATTTTCAAATGAATATACAATCCAATTAACAATTTATACTATAAGTATAAAAAAATATTCCTTTCACCCCCGTGTGACACGTGTCCTTTTTGGGATCTTATGTGGCAAGTCGGATATACATGTATATGAAACGAGTCATTTTCAAATAAATATGCAACCCGATTCACAATTTGTCACGATCTTATGTAGCAAGTTTGATATTCATGTATATGAAACAAGTCATTTTCAAATGAATATACAACACAATTCACAATTTGTCATATGATATATTATTAGTAATAGATATGAACTTTCAACATATGAGTGACACGTGTCATTATGTGCAATATTCTCTGTGGCATGCTTGATACTTATGTACGTGTAGTGAGTCATCTTCAAATTAATATACTATTCAATTCACAATTCGCCACATGATATGTTATTATTCTGATTTTTTGTGGACATAATTTCCTTTCAATAAATGCCCTTATATTTTACATTATTACCACCCATGCCATTCAAATTTTGTTCATGAGTTGTACTTTAAAACTGAGTGGCAATATTGTTATTTTTGATAACACTGAGGGTTTTAATTATATGGAAGATTTGTTATGTACACCCATATTATCCCAAATGTAAAAAAGATTTGATAGATAGACCCAATTTGTGCCATATGAAGGTATTAACTAATGAATTTTTTTTTAAAAACAATTTCATATTATTTCTTTTTTGTCGAGGTAATAATTATTTCATATTATACTACATAACAAGAATTATCATTATTATTTATTATTATTTTCAAGTCCAATTTAATACCGATACTCTAAAATATCGGTATTTCCTCTCAGATCTTAGTCATATCAGTCCACAAATCATATACAATGTCATTGTATTGAAATATAAAATTATTTTCAGCGCATCCGAAGCGGAGCGAGGGTCACCCTAGTTATTATTAAACTTAATTCAAGATTTATTCCTAAATATCTTTAATAACCATATAAACCCAAACAAAAAAGATACCATACATAGAAACATCCTTGCAAAATAAAAATATAAATACAAGCAAGTAGGCCACATTTGCTCTTATTCAACAATATCAAATCATCAAATGCTAATATGCTTAAAATAACTTAATTAGGTCTCTCATCCTCTAGAACCAACAAATTATCTCCCGTCCTCCATAACAACTCTCCCATCTTCCATAATCAACATAGCTTTCTTCTCCAAGCTGTAATAACCGCTCATCTCTATCTCATGGATACTTGATGATTCACCTTCCGGAAGCAAGCTCTTTGTTTCTTCATGATTATCACTCCATGGATGTTTCATGGTTTTTCTCAATCTAGAGAGTTCCACAGCTACTTCTTTCATTTCGGGCCTTTTTTCTCCATCCAAATTTAAGCAATCTTTGGCGAGTTTTGCGACTTGTTTGATCAAGTCCAAATCCTTTTCATTCACAATCTCATCATCCAAAATTTCTTCAATTCTATTCTCCTTCATAAGAGATAGAAACCTTGAAGACAGACTCCTCTCTTCTTCCGGCCCCTCAAAGTAAAATGCTTTTCTACGCGTTAAGAGCTCTAAAAGAACAACATCAAAACTGTATACATCAGTTTTTACTGTTAACTGGTCAGATTGGACATACTCAGGATCCAAATAACCCTGAGTCCCTTGCACTACTGTGACAAATTGATTTTGCTCTATCAGTGCCAAGACCGAGGCTCCGAAATCGGACACATTGGCCATAAAATTTTCATCCAAAAGAATATTTGGGGTTTTTACATCACAGTGAACAATAGGAGGCGATGCCCATGAATGCAAATAAGCAAGGGCTTCAGCTGTCTCTTGTGCAATCCTTAAGTGAGTTTTTAGGGATATACGAGAAGCACTCTTGGTATGAGTTAGGTTAGAAAGGGTTCCATTTGAAATTAACTCATACACCAAAATTGGTATTTCTACTTCTAGGCAGCAACCTCTAATCCTAACGATGTTTGTGTGATTTATTTGAGAAAGAATGAGCATGTCTTTACCGAATTCCTTCTTCTGCCTCTCATCCATTGTTTTGCACTTCTTGATTGCTACACCATCATTGTTTTGTAGAGTTCCTTTAGAAACCGTGCCATTTCCTCCATGTCCAATCATGTTGTTTTTGTCAAAATTATTGGTAGCTTCCTTTAGTTCTTTTTCCGAAAATATTGTGAAATATTGGCCATGCTTGGATTTCATCTCTTCAAGTAGCATTCCTCCTCCATACTGTTGAAAATACTTCTCTCTGATTTTGGCAAGCTTTCTACGTTCATTTGCCACATGGATAAAAGATACAATTAACAGAAGCACTACAATGCCAACGCAAATTCCTGCAAAATTCATCATGGGAGAACACTTGCCCAATTTAGAAATAAGTCTAGTACAATTCGGTACCTAGTATATTGGGATTTAGTAATAGCATATGGGGCAATTCATCAATAAAGGAAGGCAAGCCAAGCAAGCCAATTATGTACAGAACTAGAAAAGATTTATAGTTGGCCCTTGTTTTTAATGCAAAAATTTGATGTTATTTTGATGGTAAGTACCCAATGACCATGGTTCGATTTCAAAAGCCATCATTTTTTTTTTAATTTAACACAAGAACAAAGAGAAGTTGGGTCCGAACTCAGGTCTCAATGCTAGAAACAAATCCTAGAGATCCGATTAACCAGCTGAGCACATTAATACTTCTATTAAATTTGTGAATATGTTGATAAACATAAATTCCACAACTTTTTGTAGAAAATCAGATTTGAAAATTTTGTTATATATCCCCTTAAAAAGGATTTATTAACAATTTATCAACTACTATGTTGACGGTCGTGTATACGGTTCAGTAAAAGAAGCAACTAACCTATAAGAAGCTTCACCCATAATTTAAGTTTTTGATCTGGTACACATGTCCCATTGCTGTAGGACGTACTGTGTGTGCCGGAAGGACAAACACATGTGTACCCTCCTGGCGTATTTTGGCACGTCCCTTTGCCGGAACATTTAGATTCGTCAGCACATTCATCAATGCTGCAATGGATAGCACAAAATTAAGATTAATGCAAAGTTGTTATAACCCGACTGAGTACTGACTCAATAGAATTACTATTAAGATCTAATCAGAAAAGTGAAAATGATTAAGTTGCAAAAAAAATTAAACTAACAACATAGATTACAAAAAAAAGAAAGAGGAAATTAGTCATTAAGAGAGGAAGACCTTGACATCCATCTAGAAGGTACGGATTTCCTTGGTAACCACTGATGCAGTTACACAGATAACCAGGACCGTTTTTTGATTCTATGCAAGAGCTATTCTTACTAACACATGCATAGCTGCTCAAGTTGGCTTGAGCCTGCGTGCAAGTCTCATCTCCAATGGCCCAATCCATCACCAAGGGCACCGACCCATTGTCCTGGAAAAAGAAGTCCGTTGTTCTAATGAAGTTGTTGGTGAAATTAAACCAAGCCGTTTCTAACAGCACTGCATAGCTACACGAGCTAAAATTTCATACATGTGAACTATTGAAGTTAGGATCGAACCGGACTCCGTAATATCTAAGGTCCTTCGGTATTGTGGCCTGGCAACAACCGAGGCCAGTGCAAGAACCATTGATGACGCTTGAGATATCTGCGCACATAGATACACACCCACTTTGGTACGGCTTTGTTGTATTGGAATCCTTTATGTACGCTAGGGTTTCACAACCGATCGTGGTGAACTTGTTGTAGACATCAGAAAACCTATACGGCATGGACCTAAAGTTTAAGTTCCAATCATCCCCAAATCTACGCGCTGAAGTGGCATTATATCACTGCCAAGACATTTTGTTTTTCATTCGGGCACGACCGACTGGAAGTGATATGGTAAGGATTTCAATATTAAAAATTAAAGGTTTGTGGGTGCCATTTATCATTGTACAATTGATTTGAAAACCTTCCATAGAGCAATCGCGTGTTAAACCGAAAGGGTAAGGGATGTCCACATCTCCACATTTTGGTTGGCAGCCAGGCTTGACAAGAGCAAGACTGTTGACAACTGTGGATCGTGTTGTTAATAGGAAGTAGAACCATATCAGAATGAAGAACCTTCTCATGATTGTGTTTCTTCTTAAATTTTACTGTGGCTTATAGAGAGTAAGGATATTTTTCCTCTTATTTCTGTTTGCTAGATGAGATATGATTGTAAGGGGGGATAGTATCTATATATATGTTGATCTTGCCATAAATAAAACAAAAAATAATTGAAGCATCTTTGTTCACTGTACTTGATTAATAAACATTTTTTTCTTTAAAGCCGTAGGCAATCAGTTAATAAACATGTGTTTATACTTTATTAATAAACATATTTCACTGACCAAGAAAAAAGCAAAGGAAATCAATGTTGCGATAACTGCGAGGTCCCTCATGGATTGACTGTTGACCTCCAGTCAAGGTCTTTCTACTTTACTATGAGATGTTATATCATGTACGTAAGTCACCTATCTTTGGTTTAGTTTTTCCTTTAGAATATTTTTCTTTCTATGAGTAAAATGGCGATCTTCCGTTTATGTACATAATGTGTGAACATATGACACTTAACAATTTAATAAGTAGGAAAGTCCAAAAACGTGTGCCGTCTCAAATCATATCATCAATAAAGCACCCTAGGTTGAAGTCTCTCTTTTGTTGATTGCTTAACAAACATAATTGACTGAATAAATTACTATTTTCTTAAACTTTATGATTTAAAGTTAAGACATAAGTAAAAAAGATTATATAACATTTCGAATACCAAGCTTGCATTCAAAAAAACATTTCGAGTAACAAGTGCTCTACAGGGTGTTGACGGTTGACCCCAATATCAGTTTGTTATTGTGCTTGTCCCTACTAACATATCGTCAAACCGGGTTTTTATCTCTACTAATGAAACTCCCAACCCAGCTCCGGCCTATTAGAAATTGTCGGCCCATAGATACAATCTATTAGCCCATTAACATTTTTGATAAAATTTAAGCCCATATATTGGACCGAATTTGCAAAGCAGGGAGATGAGATATGGGTTTCATTTGATTTCATTTCTTCCTCAACAGTATCGCTCATTCCTACGTCGCTCCTTCTCACTACAAGCGGTAGGTTACCCTTTCTATGTCTTCTAAAATTCTAATTGGCTTGGAATTTGTTGATTTGATTTTCACAAATTTTGATTTATCTAGGTTTGGATTATTTTCGGTACTCTGTAAATTTCTGTTTGGGATAGGTTAATTGAGATATTAAGACAAATTGAGGGTTAATTGAGGTAAATTGAGGGTTAATTGGCTTGTGTGATTGAGGTTTCTAAATGGTATGGAATGGTACAGATTAATTGAAATCAATTGAGGGTTAATTCAAGATTAAAAAAAAAAAATCAAATGAAAATCTGATCACACTTCACTGAAATTTTGCAAAAGAATTTTTTTTTTTTTGCGAATTTTATTTCATTAATCAAGAATTAAGAAAGATCCTACTGTAATAACAGATATGCAATATTTATCCGTAAAACATATCGGTAAATCTTCCACTTTGGTCCCTTTTTTTCTTGAATTAGAATGAAAAAATTGTTTTTTTTGGAGATAACATAAGAATAAGTAGTGTATAAAGTCTGATTTTAACCAATTCATTGAAGACTCTGGTACTCTTGTAGAACTTATATTTTCCCGGACTACATTCATGATTGTGTTCCAATGAAACCTTAGTTAACCTCCATTTTCCATTCGGGTTTCTAGCCAAATTAAAGTGGGCCAGCACCTTATTTTCCTTTGTTGGACGTGATTGAACATGATTAGGTGTTTCCATTTTCGATTCGGGTTTCCAACACGGCTACACTAAAAAATAATCCATGTGACCCCATCATCGAATGGATGTTGGATTCATAAAGTAATTGTCTTTCAATTGATATTTCGTTTTTAATGTAACAAGTTTGTGTCATTTAGTACTAATTGATCCAATATGATTATTTTTTTAATGTAACAAGTTTGTGTTATTCAGTACTAATTGATCGGATATGATTATTTCCATCAACCGAAACAAAAAATGTTTGCGAAGAGTATACCCATTCAAAAATGTAAGTAGGGTAGCCGTGGATATTTCAAATACAATCACCATCTTATACATATAGTAGGGTAGCCGTGGATATTTCAAATACAATCACCATCTTCAATTGCCATGAAAAAATCGCTACATAACTTTTTTATTGACAGGAGAGACTTCCATTTTTATGCCAATGGATTTTATATTTGAACTAACAACCTATAATTTATTATACTTTGTGCTCAAATACTAGGTTATGACATTCCATTGGCAAAATCACTCCATAGCCACACATTCTTTTCATCGTATGAACAACAATAAGGCATCACATGTACGTAATATTTAAAGCTTAGGGGGCATTTGATTGGAGCTTTCGAGCATGGATGTCTTGACATCCAATAGGGATGGATTTCATTCTCATGTATGGTTTATTAGATAATAAAAGCAAGAGAATTCTTGATTCTCTAAGTAATATATGATGGGAATAAGATTACCATCAAAATTGGTGGCTTTACTCATTCCCATGAGGGAATGCAAAATTAAGGAAATAATTTTTTTATAAAGAATATTTCTCCCTCATTAATTAGTCGATCTAAATAGATTTTACAAATTTAGAATCTCCATAAATCAAAATCTTTTAAATTTCTTGAAATATATACAACAAACCAAACATGATAATAATATATGGCTTGAAATTATATTTATTGGAATATGATTCCTTGGAATTCATGTATTCTAAGGCATCCTTCAATACTCGAACCAAACGCCCCCTTTAATGCTATATAATATCAAGGAGAAATTGTTCAACAAATAATAGGGATACAAGTATATTAAAGTCAAATTGCATTTATGAAAGCAAAAACACAATAATAACAATATAAATACATTAAAAGAAAAAAAGAAAGAAAAACAACACTATATGTATACAAGATGAACCATGATATGATCAAGATCATATTTTACTTTCATAACGACATAATCAATGATTAGAGCATTTATATAACTTTGATGAGATTTTCATATTAGCGAGGAAAACTAGATAACATTGAATTTTGCTCTGAACTATAAGCCCCACTCGTATCACCTTCAATTTGTTGGTTTTCTAGCAAACTCCGTTGTTGCTCCAAGTGTTGATCTCTATTCCAATTATAAGCACTCCGACGCTTTGAAGCCCATAAGATTTCCAACCTCATCTCTACTTCTTTCATTGTTGGCCTTTCTTGTCCATTTGATCTCACACACTTTTGTGCAAGCATAGCAACTGATTCGAGTTCTGCAATATACTCCTCCTCCACAATTTGAGGATCTAGAATTTCAAGCATGCAAGATTCTCTAATTGCTGAGCTGAAATATTCAACAAGGCTCATGCCATTTGGTATGTTAGAAATAGGTTTCCTTCTTGATAGCATCTCTAAAAGTATGATACCAAAGCTATAAACATCACTTTTTGTTGTTAATCGGCCAGTTTGATAATATTCTGGGTCTAGGTAACCTAAAGTACCTTGGATAGCAGTGTTCGTCGCAGTTTCACCATCATCTGGAATTGATCTCGAAGCTCCAAAATCAGATAATTTGGATATGAGGCCATCATTGAGAAGTATGTTGCTAGTTTTGATATCCCTGTGGAAAATTGATATAGAAGCTGCTGAATGTAGATAAGAAAGAGCTCGTGCTGTTTCTAATACAATTCGTAAACGGTCGTTCCATGACAAGGACTGACCATCTTCTACATGAAGATGTTTGGTAAGTGTTCCATTTGAAATGAACTCGTAAACTAGCAAGGGGACTTCGCTTTCTAGGCAACATCCAAAAAGCTTAACAACATTTTTGTGGTTTAGTTGGGACAGAATAACAACTTCATTTAAGAATTCCTCAATCTCTCTATCATCCTTTATCTTGGGTTTTTTAACAGCGACGATCCGTTGGTCCGATAAAATACCTTTGTAAATTATACCATGACCACCGCAGCCTACAATAAGAGTTTGATCGAACTTGCCTGTTGCCTTTTCTAGTTGTTCTATGCCAAAGATCGTCATCCTTCCTGAAATATCATGATGCTTTCTGAATATTATGCCATTGTGTCGCTTTAAGTTCTTTTGCCTTGTCTTTTTTATCCTTCTTTGTTTACACGTCTTGTTAAGCATGTACACGGCAAGAACTAATATAGGGATGACGCAAATTAATGCAAATCCTGCAAACGGAGAAATTCAGCCATCAACGATAATTAAGAGAAATTGGAGATAATGACCTACCAATTGATGTTATCATCGTAAACAATTAAAATACAAGATTAACATATTTCCTAGATATTAGCTCTCCGTATTCTCTCAGAAAAAAAATACATATTTGCTAGATATTGAACTCTACCTTCTTCAAGTGTGTTAATATCACATATGTGTCAATCATACACTGTTTGTTGTTTGAGTTGATAACTTCAGTTTTTCATGTATGGATTTTAGACCTAGTGTGTTAATATCACAAGATGCCCTTTAAATCTCAAATAAATTGTCTTTTCATGCCAATATACATTTTTTTTAAATATAGTTTTATTGTAAATGTATATTTCTTTTATCACAATATACTGATTCAAATCTTTAATATACAATTTTTATGTTAATATACCATTTCCGGTGTCAATATCCCATTTTGAATGCCAATACACCATTTTGTTGCCAATACATATTTGTAATATTCACATATATTTTGTGTCAATATACATCATTAACGGTTCCGATTATCCATTTGGATATATATTAGAACATGTTTTTTGTTTGTTTGTGGTACAATGGCCTTCGTTCCCACTAACGAACGGACTATATATATGTTCAATTATTAATTCAAATAAACGAGACACATTTTGTTCTTATTCTTGAAAAAATGTTAATTTCATGCTAAAGCTTTCATATATAATTTTTGTTTGAATTTTCTTTTTGTTTTGAACTTCATATTAGATTGCTTTATGCATATAAACTATATATAAAAATGTCGGGCTAAGGCTGACTTGGCATGTGAAGGAAAGAATGCTACCTACAACTCGAAGCCAAAAAGCGACGCACTCACTGAATTACTTACTGAATCTCTAATATATAAAAAAGATTATTAAAGAGGCACATATGTAACATTATAGTATGTATTTTGATAATTATACTTACATATTAGATTCTACAAAATGCTGTAATAAATCAATCTATATTTAACTAATGACAAATTAAAAAAAGAATTATTGTAGCATAGTGTGAAATTTTTCCTAATTTATTTAGGTTTAATCTACAGAAAATTTGAAAGTGCGACGGGCTTGAGCACGCCTAAAACACAACAAAATTATGTATATACTATTTTTTTCCGCTTTTAAGTATACTACTTTTTCTATATATATATATATATATATATATATATATATATATATATATATATATATATATATATATATATATTACATTTTTCACAGTTCGGAATTTGTATATAATGTTTCTTTACTTTTCAATATACTATTTATGCTATATATAAATATATATATTGTTTTTCACTGTTATGTATATACTATTTTACAAGAAATGAATCTCGTATATTGTATATTGCCTCTAAATACTGTTTTTTCGCGGAAAAAAGAAAAAGAAGAAGGTATGCTGCATGATGCGGAACCCCTGTCATGCAGCATCAGGTCCATTTAATCTATCATGTGAGTCAAAAAAGGCGTGGTATAAAATTTATCAAGATAATTAATTATTTGACAATCATTTTGAGCACATCCCATATACTTTCTCTAAGGATGTGGTAACTCAATCTCTATAATCATCATCAAGTTTATAGTCAAATTAGTCAACCATCTTTAATATGGTCATTTATAATAATTTTTTTATTTTTAATGACCTTCTAATATTTTAGAATAACCACATATAATTAAAATTTTAATAATATTAATTTATAATAATCACTTATTTCAATGACCACCTATTTTTTCAAAAACAAAATATGAATATCAAATTTTGATGATGATTCTAGAGGTTGAGTATCTTTTCCCTTACTATAACAGATGAATATAATTCACGCAACTAACCTATTGTCAGCTTCATCCATAACACAAGCTTTTGCTTCGGCACGCATATTCCATAACCGTAACCATTAGACACATTGTATGTGCTTGATAGACATGTGCACTTGTAGCTTCCAGGAAGATTTGTGCAGGTCCCGCGGTGACACGGTACAGAAGCAGAAACACATTCATCTATATCTGCAGTGAATGGCGGCACAACTTAGAAAAGCATATTCAATATATACTTCACTTTTCTTAATTCGCATAAGATTTTCTTGAAGTGGAGGTGTACCTACTAAATAGATTACTAACTTTTTAAGACATATATGTAAGGGAAATTTACAAATAACCCTCTATCTTTTCTGAATATTACAAATAACCTTCTATCTTTTTAAAATTTACAAAAAAATTCCTGTCAGAAATATTTTCTTTACAAATACCCCCAAACATCCACTTTTCCATCCATTTAATTGTTAAATTTTTAAAAATGATCAAAATACCCTCACCTATATTGAATAAATTAAACTAAATTAAATTAATAAATAAACTTAAATAAACAAAATAAATTAAATAAAAATAAATTAAATTAAATAAACAAAATAAATAAAAATATAACAAAAAAATTAATTAAAAAAATTAATTAAATAGAAATAAAATTAATTAAAATAAATAAAATTATTAAAAACTAAAAGTTAAAAACTAAAAATAATTAAATAATAAACTAAAAAAATAAAAAATAAAAAATTATTCATTAAAAATTAATTAAAATAATAAAATAAACAAAATATAAATAATTAAAAATCTAGAAATAATAAAATAAAAATTTAATTAAATAGAAAATAAAAAATTAAATAATGTTAAAAAATAATAATTATTATTGACATACGAAACAATTATTATTAGTGACGGAACTTTATAAAGACCAGGGTGCATGCGGCATGTCACTCAAGATTTTGACAGAACAATATGTATCAATAGTGCTTCGGTGAATTTTTTTCGAAATACATGTATTTATATGTATTTGCCTCCCCCCCCAAAACCCAAATCCAATTTTTTTTGTACAGTGTGTACGAAGAATCCCACCCCGCCACCCAATAAACAGAGGCAAGATCCGTCACTACACATTATTGACACACAAAACCCTCTATTATCTTAAGTATATTTTTTTGTATCAATAATAATTATTTTTTTATTTTAATTATTATTGTTTTAACTTTTAATTTTTAATTTTTAATTTTTAATTTTTAATTTTTAATTTTTAATTTTTAATTTTTAATTTTTAATTTTTAATTTTTAATTTTTAATTTTTAATTTTTAATTTTTAATTTTTAATTTTTAATTTTTAATTTTAATTTTTAATTTTTAATTTTTAATTTTTAATTTTTAATTTTTAATTTTTAATTTTTAATTTTTAATTTTTAATTTTTAATTTTTAATTCTTAATTCTTAATTCTTAATTTTTTAATTTTTTAATTTTAATTTTTTATTAATTTTTTAATTATTTTTATTTTTATTTACTTTCTTTTGTTTATTTATTAATTTAATTTATTTTATATAGGTGAGGGCATTTTGGTCATTTTTAAAAATTTAACCATTAAATGGATGGAAAAGTAGATGTAGGGGGGTATTTGTAAAGAAAATATTTCCGACAGGATTTTATTTTGTAAATTTGGAAAAGGTAGGGGGTTATTTGTAATATTCAGAAAAGATAGGAGGTTATTTTTAAATTTCCCTATATATAAATCATCTGAGAAAAAGTTGGGTTGAATAGTTAGTGAGTTGTTTAGTGAAGCTAGGATTATTGTTAACTTAGCAATACAAATGTGGCGTTCGGCAAGGTGGACTAAGAGTGGAAGAGTGGAAGAAGCTGGTTATTCCAGCCGAATAAGAGTGGAAGTAAATGGAATCAATGGGTGGAAGAGTAGAATTTCCTAATTCCATGGGTGGAGGGTGGATGATCTTTATTCCATGGAATAAGCCCGTTCGGTAATATGGAATAAGAGTGGAAGAGTGGAAGAATGTGGAAGAAGATAGAATAAATGGATAGAAGAGTGATTTAACTTTATTCCATGGAGGGATGGAAGAGTGGAAGAGAGATGGAATAAGAAGAATTTTCTTTCCTTTCTCTCCTCTTTCCAAATTAAATAAATATTGCATTAATTGTTTATTCCATTCTTCCACTCATTTTATTGTGCCGAATATCCTTGGAATAAAATGAAAGACACATTTTTCCATTCTTTTATTCGTCAGCAATTCCATTTTTTGCCAAGCACCACCAAAATTACAGAAAAGAGAAAATGATCATGAGGGAGAGAGGGGATGTTAACATACCTTGGCATCCGTCAACAAGATAAGGGTTTCCATTGTAACCTTCGCTGCAATTACAAAAATAGCCTAGTCCATTCTGTGAGTTGAAGCAGTCACTATTTTTGCTGACACATGCATAACTATCTAGGTTCGCTATAGCATCTTTACATGTAACATTTCCAATAGCCCAATCTACCATGAAAGGTATTTGACTGTTATGTTCGAAGAAATCAATCATACTGGAATAGTTGTTAAATTCGGACAAGTCCGAGTCGAGCAATACTGCATAGCTACACGGGCTGAAACTCGACACAAGTGAACTATTGAAGTTAGAATCGAACCGGATCTCATAGTACCTGAGGTCCTTAGGAATTCGGGTCTGACAACAACCGATACCAGAGCAAAAACTGTTACTTAAGCTTGGGATATTCAAGCATACAGATACACACCCACTTTTACATCCCCTTTCGGAATCCTCTATGTACGCTAGAGTTTCACAACCAATTGTGGTGAACATATTGTAGAAATCAGAGAACCTATATGGTGTGGAGCTTAAGTTTAATTGCCCATTGACACCAGTGACGGTTGTCTTGGCATTATAGCACTGCCGAGATATGTTGTTTTTCATTCTGGCAATCCCTAATTGAAGATCAATATACATGATTTCAGCATTAAAGGCAAAAGGCTTGTAGGTATCATTTATCATCATGCAATCGATCTTGAAACCTTCCATTGAGCAATTCGATCCTATCCCAAAAGGGTACGGGATATTCACATCTCCACATGTGGCTTGACAGCCCGGTTTGGATTGATTCCCGTAGTATGTAACTGTGGATCGTGTGGATAATAGAAAGTAGAAACAAAGAAAGAAGAAAATCCCCATTGAAGATAATTGTTTATCTTCTTTTCTTTTCTTTTTATTTAATAAGATTACTCCTCGTTTTCTGCTGGCTTTCATTTGTAGCTTACATAGAGCTAATGATTTTTTTAATCTCCGGTCCCCCCAGGATGTGACTTTTTTTTTTGAAATGGACAAAAAAAAAAGATTAATTCACGGAATAGTCTAGTTTTGAAATTATTTGGGAAAATGGACATTTCGCTTCATATCTGGGCGAAAATCAGTTATTTTCGCCCAGGTCAGGGGCGAAAAAACCATTATCTCATTTTTCCCTCGCTCCGCCTGTTAGCGTTAAATCAGCTATTAATTAAGTTATAAAACAGACATTTTCGCCCAGTTATGGGGCGAAATTTGGAAATTTTAATTTTTTCCCATAATCTCAGGTTAGAAAGAATTCTTATTAAAAAAATTGAAAATTTTAGTATTTCGCCATCTGGGCGAAAATTATTTTGGCCCAATAATTGAGTGAACAATTATTTTGGCCCCATATCTGACTGGGAGGAAAAATTGAAATTTTAAATTTTCGCCCCATTGTGGGGCGAAAATGATATTTTTAAATTTTTTTGGGCTTTTAGGTTCGATTTTTTGGGCTCAGTCCGTTCGCTCAATTATTGGGCCAAATGAATTTTCGCCCAGATATGGGGCGAAATACTAAAATTTTCAATTTTTTTAATCGTTTCGTTAAGAATTCTTTCTAACCTGAGATTATGGGAAAAAATTAAAATTTCCAAATTTCGCCCCATAACTGGGCGAAAATGTCTGTTTTATAACTTAATTAATAGCTGATTTAACGCTAACAGGCGGAGCGAGGGAAAAATGAGATAATGATTTTTTCGCCCCTGACCTGGGCGAAAATAACTGATTTTCGCCCAGATATGAGGCGAAATGTCCATTTTCCCAAATAATTTCAAAACTAGGCTATTCCGTGAATTAATCTTTTTTTTTTGTCCATTTCAAAAAAAAAGTCGATGGATGTTGACTTCTAGTCAAAGACTTCTTGCATTATTATTGGTCTGCCATGTTTGAACAAGGAAGAAGATAAAGAATGGATTATATGTTGGATCTTAGAAAATCCTATTTCTTGGAAAAATTCCTTCTTGAGCACACCTACCACATGTTTCTTTTTCTGTAAAATATTTTTCGTTCTACCTTAAAAGGTCGTCTTCCAGAGAACAAATCTAACTATGCTTGGAGTTCACCATGACGTTTTCATCTTTTTTATAACATTCTTACGTTTCTCATAGGGTTTTCATGTTTTTTTACATTGCCCGTAAATTTATATACGTACAGATACACTTACAACTTTCAAAATCCCTCCAAAAATCATATGAAGTTTGAACCAAAACATCATGACTGCTCTACTAACATCATAGTCATTGATATTACTAAAGACAAGTTTTCGGAGTCTGTTCGATGTAGAAACTTTTTGCTTACTTTCACTCTCAGGCAGTACATTACTTAACAGAACTGTTCTCCCCCACCCACCCTCCAATCTGACCAAATTTAAAAAACAAAGAAAAGCAACACTAAAGTTACTTCCTTCCCTCATCTGAATTAAACCCTATATATGTTCCTATCGTACCAACCAAATAATCCATATATAACTGAGTCTGAGGTAATTTTAATCCCACTAGGTTGTCAAACAATAACTATGTCGAATTTTATTTTTTATCACTATATACAAAGCTCACTTTGAGCCAAAATTTCGACACGTGTTACCTGTTTGATTTTCTGTGACAAAATCTTTATAACATTCAGTATAGTGAGTCACTTTTAAGTATATTTTTTGAATTATATTTTTTTAAATGATCATTTTACCAATTTATATTAATTACATTAAATATATATTAATTAATATTAACTTAACATTAAGTAATATGTTAGATATTAATTATTTTCCTAATTACATTGGCCAAATATTTATGATATTCAATGTAGTGTGCTGCACCCCAAATTTCAAAAATAAAATTTGGAGGGTAACAAATAATAGTACATCACAAATTCATCCAGAATATAAAATACATTAAATATTATATATAAATTCTTAAATGAAAACTTTAATTAGCTATGTCGTTGCTCAAACCCGTTGACACTTGAATCCGAAACCTGAAAAATAAATAAAAATATCTTTCCGAGCTCGTTGTTAGTTGATTGACGGCCATGTGCGGTCACAACCTCAAGCGGCCATGGACATCGAGAGTCATGTGCGGCTATAACTTTTGCGGCCATGGACATCGAAAGCCATGTGCGGCATTAATTTACTCATTTATAAAATATAATAATTTATAGAAAAAATCGATTAAAATATAACGCATGAGAAAAAAATCCCTTACTTCGAAAAGAACAAATTGATAATACGACTCTTCGAAAACTCAACACATGTCTTGCTCTTTGTAATATTCCCAAATTTCAAAAATAAAATTTGGAGGGTAACATAGTGAGTCACTTTAAGTATAATTTTTGAATTATATTTTTTTTAAATGATCATTTTGCCTTTTATATTAATTACATTAAATACATATTAATTAATACAAATTAATATTAACTCAACACATTAATTAATATGTTAGATATTAATTATTTTCCTAATTACATGTTAATTATTGTTTAAATATTCTTGCATTTTTATTAGAAACTAATAAATGGAATATGATACTATTATTGTGTTAAGTATATACTATTTTTCGGTTAATTAATATTTTAAATATTTTTTTTTTAATATTCAAAAAATATTAAGGTATATAATCAAATTAAATATAGAAACAAAAGAGGTCAAGAAATTTTTTTAATTAACTTATGAGTGTATGTCTTTTTATTGCCAGCGACTCAAATATCCAGTTACTTCAATTTTTTGATAATTGAGAGTAATACATAACACTAATTCTTAAATTTTCCTTTATTTATTCCCTTCTTTCCTTAATAACAATTGGCTATTATATAATTTGCAAAATAAAAAATAAAAATTAAGGCCTTATCTGAAGCGGAGTGAGCTACTTGCTAGTATTCCTCATCTTCCACTCTTCTCCACAAGCCAATCGTCTTTTCCTCTTTCTCTGGCGAGTGGCAAGAGCGGCGAAACCCATTTACGGTTTTATTGAAGGCCCTCATATTTTGGATCACACAGACTAATATTTCTATTGACAGCAGGACTGTTTTATTGGATTATAAGGATTGTTTTCATTGGATCATTCGGGCCCAATTAAATGAATGAGCCTATTTTTTTATTTGAAATAAACTGAATATGGTGGCCCTACCTGACTTCTACCCAACAAATAGCATTGTTGCTCACAATCACTAATGCTAAGAATGGACTATAGTCTGTACACATTTAATCATGCCAAGAAACAAAATACCTCTATTTCGGCTTACTTTAACAATCACCCGTTCATGTTCCTTCCACAAAGTTTTTGGGTCTTCCTTTATTGGGCACTCGGAGACCAGCTCACTTTCACCTTAATCTTTTAATTTATTAGATAGCGGCCCAATTCAAGTACACTCCTATTATTAATTAAGCCCTTATTCTTTTTCAAAATTGCCTTGGGCACAGTTTAGCCCAAACCTGCATATCTGCAGCTATGCAGGTCACCTTAACTAATACAGTATACTAACTGATCACTCACTACTAAGATTTTCTGATCAATTATACTTGTTATAAATTTATTCTCTATGATTATTCTCCAATTTGCCAAGAAAAAAAAAATACTACAAAGGGTAACCAATCTTTTCTTTCCGAGAAGAGAAAATTTTTAGACAAAAGATCAGTTTTCAACGTTAGAGAAACAAGCAAGTTAAAATCAAATTGCATTTATAAATGCAAAAAAACAACACTAAAAACACCAACTGATGAAAGGGGGATTTGTAATCCCTCTCCAAATTTCCTCAAGAAAATAAAATAAAAACACCGAGTTAAAAAAAGAAAATCAGAACACAAAAAAGAAAAGAAAAAAACAAAGAAATCAAGCCACACCATATCTAGGTATACAATATCGATATAACTCGATCAATGTTGACATGATTTCCATACTAACGAGGAAAATTGGATGACAACCTTATATCAGAGTCCGTGCTATATGACCTGCTCATGTCACTCATAGTTTTGAAAATCGGAATCGGGATCGGAGTCGTTCAGTTCCCGCATAATAGGAATCGTCCGACTCGGATTGGAATCGGCCGAGTCAGATTGGAGAATCAGATTTTTTTAAAAAATCTTATTTTTAAATAAAATATTCAAAAATATATTTTTAAAATATAAAAACAATACTCTTCAAAAAAAAATATATATATATGTAAACAATGGAATTACACAAATGAAACTTACAATCATGTATATTCATAATATTAATATCTATTTTGGGAATTCGGAAAGCAAGCTGGTGATTGAAAGTTTGAAACCATTCAAAAGTATATCATCAAAAGAAAAAAGACAAAAAAAATATCATAAATAAAGAAACATCAATTATCACTAAATTATTTAAAAAGTATAATATTAAAAAATCAACAATGTTATTATTTTGTAAGTATGGTATATTTAAATTATAAATAATTTAAAATATATTATCTTGAAAATATATGGCCAAAAAATATATGTGTATCATCATTATATGTATATCATTCTTTAATCTAATAATACTGTAACACTCTTTATTAATAGATTTATATTATTTGCCAAAAAATCTCAATGATCATTAATAACATACACTTTATTTAGATGGACAAGGCTCACAGTTTAATATTAACACCATACCACACATCAATTATGGGATCATGCATTTACTATGAACCATGTTTATTTAAACGTTTATAAATATTAAAACCCTTCTTCCCCTACCGTCCCATCTCTCCCAAAAGCTCGAAAAGAAAAAAAATGGTGATTTCTCTCTACAAAAGAGTATTCAAACCCAAGAAACGACCCTAATCAGCCAGATTGAATGAAGAAACGAGCAACTCCATACCTGAATCGACGATCCTACACCTGAAATCGGCCATCTTCGGTGCATATGCACTGCAAAACCGTGATCCGACCAAATCGGGCCAAAATCGAACCGGAGGCCGGCGATTCCGAGTTGACTCGGCCAATTCCAGATTTGAATCGGCGATTCTTAGGACCATATTGTCACCTTCAATCTGCTGACTTCTTAGCAATCGTTGTTGTTGCTCCAGTCGTCCATCTCATCTCAACTTCCTTCATTGTTGGTCTCTCTTCTCCTTTTGATCTCACGCACATCTCCGCAAGTACAGCAACCGGTTTGAGTTCAGCAATATCCTCCTCTTCCACAATTTGTGGATCGAAAATCTCATACATGCGACCTTCATTCATTATAGAGCAAAAATATGCAACAAGGCCTTCATCATTTGGTATCTCAGCCTTCGAAACGGGCTTCATTCTTGTTAGAAGCTCAACAAGAATGACTCCAAAGCTGTAAACATCACTCTTTGCAGTGAACCGGCCGGTTTGATAGTATTCAGGATCTAGGTAACCTAAAGTACCTTGGATGACAGTATCGATTGCCGCCGTGCTATCAGTTGGAACGGACCTCGAAACTCCAGAATCAGATAATTTGGCTATTAAGTCATCATTGAGAAGTATGTTGCTAGTTTTGATATCTCGGTGAAAAACCAATATAGAAGCCGCTGAATGTAGATAAGATAAAGCTCTTGCGGTTTCTAATGCGATCCTTAAACGGTCATTCCATGCCAGGGACTGGCCTTCTTGGACATGAAGATGATTAGTAAGAGTCCCATTTGAAATGAATTCATCAACTATAAAGGGGACTTCGCTTTCTAAGCAACATCCGAAAAGCCCGACAACATTTCTATGGTTCAACTGGGAAAGAATAAAAACTTCATTTAAGAATTCTTGGATTTCTCTATTATTATTTATCTTAGGCCTCTTAATGGCCACAACTCTTTTGTCGGATAAGATACCTTTGTAAATTACACCATGACCACCTTCACCTACAATAAGAGTTGAATCGAAATTACTTGTTGCCTTCTCTAGCCTTCTATACCAAAGATTGTCATTATTTTAGTTAAATGATTGTTTGAAGAATTTGGCAATAACAACACCAATTCGAAGTACCGCATGGAATTCTTCGGCCTCTTTTTATTTATCTATTTTTTATTATACCATCTTTTAAGCATAATAACAGCACGCATTAAAATATAAAGAACCACACAAATGCCAACCACCATCGCAATTATTAGACCTGTACATGCCAAAAAAGAGTAGAAGGAATAATTCAGAATTAGCCACACATGCCAATTCTGTAAAGAAACCAGACAATCACACAAGAACTGAACCAGATAACCGCATCGCTAATAGAAAAATATAACAATAGTGACTGCGTAGTAACACAACAGTACTAAACCAGCAGCGACCTTGTGGTTATCAGCAACGAAAATAATATGCAGCAATAAGCTCACACTATCCCAAGAAAGAACAATAATAGAAGAAGAAATGATTGAATAATGAAACTTGAAAAATAAGATAAAATTCTTATTACAAGAGAAAGAAAGAGAGACAAAATATTGTTGTTGTTGGATTGAATAAAGCTCTACCCTTACATCTCTATTTATAGGATAGTCATATCTAATATAAAAAAATAACCCAAAGACTTACTGCCCCAATTAACATCTAATATATAAAAATACTAAACCTCCTTGTTAAGAATCTTATTCATGATAATACTAAAACTCCTTGTCAAGAAATCTCATTCATGGTAATATCAAATCTCCTTGTCAAGAAACTTTATTTCCAAGAAACCTCTTTTCTAATTTGTTGACTGCCTTCATAACATACAAATGCATCTTTATATTTAGCACTCCTCCTTAAAGTGCATTTGGCCAAGAGCCCTAACTTGGCTCACAATAACTCGAATGATCCCTTGGAGAGAGACTTGGTGAAGATGTCAGCCATATTTTCAATGCTTCTTACCTTGTCAACTCAAATAATTCCATCAAGCTGCCAACTTCAACGCACTCTGATTATCGCCTCGAATAACCATAGGACCAGTAACCACGTTGTAAACATCCTCGACCAACCTCCACAATCAAACACACTCTTGTGCCGCAAGTGATGACGCCTTGTACTCCGTCTCGGTACTAGAAAGAAAGACTGAATCTTGTTTCTTATACTAAGAAACACTTGCAAAACCATAAGAGAAAACATAACCGGATGTTGATCTCCGATCATCCAAATCACCGCCCATGTCAGCATCGGTATATCCATGCAAAACGAACTCGGAACCCTTCTTATAAAATAACCCGAGATCAAGAGTCGAACTCACATACTTGAGAATTCTCTTCCCTGCATCCAGATGCGAGTCTGTCGGAACTTGCATAAACTGACTCACCAGGCCAATCGCAAAGGCAATATCCGGTCTAGTAACCGTGAGATAAATCAGGCTTCTAATAAGAGCACGAAACTTTCGAGGATTCGGAAGTACCTTTCCATCATCACGTCTCAATATGAAATTTGCATCCAGCGGTGTCGAACAATGCTTACCTTCTTTTACGCCAAATTTCTCAGTGAGCTTCCCAGCATAATCCATTTGAGAGACAAAATACCCGTCATTCAAACCTTCCACTTCCAATCCCAGGAAGTGACTAAGCTCTCCAAGATCCTTCATCTCGAATAGAATCAAGAGCTCGCCCCGAAGTCTTGCTACTTCGCCTTCATCATTGCCGGTGATGATCATGTCGTCCACATATAAAAGGACGACCGCGTGTAGACCCACCTTCCTTTTCACAAATAAACTATGATCCGAACTCGAAGAAGAATAACCACAAAATTGCAAATATTCCTCAATCTTGCCATACCAAGTTCGAGGTGCCTGTTTCAAACCATACAGCGCCTTCTTCAGCTTGCACACATAGTCAGGACGCATCTTGAAAATATATCCAACCGATTGCTCCATATAAATCTCCTTGTCGAGTTCACCATACTACAAAATCATTCTTCACATCCAGCTGCCGCAGCTTCCAACTTAGCGAAGCAGCCATTGAAATCATAACTCGTACGGATGTCATCTTGGCGACAGGACTAAAGGTCTCTTCATAATCCTCGCCATACCGTTGAGAAAAACCTCTCGCTACAAGCCTAGCTTTATAGAGCTCAACACTCCCATCCGCCTTGTGTTTCAACTTGTAGAACCATTTGCATATAACCGGGTCCACTCCCTTGGGCTTCGGAATAAGATCCCAAGTTTTATTTTTCCGAAGAGCTTGCATCTCCTCGTCCATAGTATATTCCCACGACTTGTTACCTTTCGCCTCCTCAAAGCATGAAGGTTCACCATCCGTCGATCCTGAAAAGAAACACGAATATGTCGACACGAAGTTTTCATCTCTATATCTAGCCGGCCGAGTTACCATCCTTGTCGACCTCCATAGAACTTGTGCATTTCTATTTTCTTATGATTGCACTTCGTTGCTCCCACTGTCACCTTGATCCATCTCACTTGAACTCGTGACAGCCGACGTAGGCGACGAGAACCTCGGATCTTCACTCGGGTTACCCATGTCATCAACACCCGGGTTTCCCACGTGAACAACAGGTAGCATCGGCAGATTCGAAACTACCGCTTGGGAACCACCATCACCATATAGAGAAGACGCTTCATCAAACACCACGTCTCGAGAGACAATGAATTTATGAGTTGTCGGATCCATGCATTTCCATCCCTTCTTTCTTTGATCATAACCAATGAAAACACAATTCCGAGCCTTAGCGTCTAACTTCGTCCTCTTCTCATCCGGTACGTGAACAAAGCACGTACAACCGAACACCTTCAAATGTTTCACAGTTGGCTTCTCATCGAACATCAACTCGTGAGGTGACTTCATGTTAATCGAACTGCAGGAAAGCCAATTAACCACGTAGGTAGCACATGCCATATCTTCCGCCCATAAGGCCTTTGGTAAATTCTTCGCATACACCCAACTCCTACATACCTCCACCAGATGCCGAATTTTTCATTCCGTCACACCATTTTGTTGCGGTGTATAAGCACAAGTCCACTCCTTCTTGATGTCATGCCTCTCGCAAAATGAGAGAAACTCCTTGGATGTAAACTCGTTTCCATTGTCGGTTCGAAACTTCTTAATCTTTTTACCGAGTCTTCCCTCAATTATTGTTCTAAATTCTCGAAATTTAGAAAATGCCTCCCGCTTCTCCTTCAAAAAATAAACCCAAGTGTACCATATAAAATCTGTTAGTAGAATGCCCTAGGCCAATATATTTGAGACCTAGATGTATGGATTGTGTTAAACAAACATTGTGTTTATTTAGAGATATTTTATATAATAAATGCCTATTGGTTATTTTATTCTTATTACTAAAATGAACCTTGAATATGATATTCAGCTTTATATCATTAAAGTATGTGACTTTGACAGTATAACTATAAAGTATTATGAATGATATTCTAAACCGTCCCTGATCATTCATAGGATGTTTGTGAGACAATCATACTTTATGATAAGCTAAAAATGGACATCAGTATGTTAGTTGACTGATGGTCATGTTTTACTGATCATGAATAAGAGTTATTAAGTCATTAACGTAAGTATATGTTAGAGACCATATACTGGATTGACCCACCGTGAGAATACTACATGGTTCGTGTCATTAGTTATTCTCAGTAAAGAATGTATCTGTAATCCTTAGACTTGAGATTATCTCAGTTTCCTACATGAGAAATTTTATACTTTAATATAATCTAACATCGTCTTTAACCGGGCGGTCATAAAGGTTATAATTAGGTATATAATGAATTATGCGGAGGAAAGAGTTTAATTAAGATAGGATTTGTTCCTCTCATAAATTGAGAGAGATATCTTTAGGCATCTTGATGATTTGATTGAAGAAACGCACGGCCGTGCTCGAGTGAATTAATAAGGAGTTATTAATGTCATTTCATGTTCAATCAAATTCGGTGTCAAGAAATATTTATCGACCAACGTAAAGTTGACACATACCATGCCTTATGGAAAATATAGATATCGTGTAACAAAGGGATACAATGCATGAACATAAATTAGGTTTGATCGAATCATTCATACTTGCTTAAGTTGGGTAATCATGATGTCTTGCTAGAGGCCGCTCATGATTTATAATCTGTTGTGATTATTGCCAACATTAAGTAAACCTACATGGTCACACACAAAGAACAACTATTGAGATGTACACAGAAAAATCATAACTTATGTGATAAGTTGTATGAAGAGCTACATAGTCAAGTGACACATCCAATGCTACATCTTATATGATAAGGTGTGTTGCATATATGATTACATAGTTACCATGCACATAGAATATGAAACTTATGGACTATATAGGCACAAGAGACACCCCAAAATGAAAAAAAAGGCATATTATTTTCGTCCAACTTTTGTGAGACAAAAGGAGAGAAAAATCCGAAAATTATTTTCTTATTATTTCTGTGAGAAAAATGAAGAACGAATACCAACATATATCGTTCTTTATCCGTTCAAAGAGTTGTTCGTGTGGATACCGGTAGAGAACGAAGCGAAGTGCGGCGTCTTGAAGATCAATATACATGATTTCAACATTACAGGCAAAAGGCTTGTAGGTATCATTTATCATCATGCAATCGATCTTGAAACCTTCTATTGAGCAATTGGATCCTATCCCAAATGGGTACGGGATATTCACATCTCCACATGTTGCTTGACAGTCCGGTTTGGATTGAATCCCATGGTATGCAACTGTGGATCGTGTTGTTAATAGAAAGTAGAACCAAAGATAGACGAAAAGACTCATTGGATATAATTGTTTATCTTGTTTACTTTTCTTTTTATTTAATAAGATTACTCTTGTTTTCTGCTAACTTTCATTTGTAGCTTACACAGAGCTAATGACTTTTCCTCCGAGATTGATGTTAACCTGCTAGTCAAAGAAAATGATCGGTTGCATTTGCAAAAGTGTGAGGTCCCTCAGGATTGATGCTGACTTCTAGTCGAGGTCTTATGGCATTATTATTGGTCTGTCATGCCCTCTTGAACACGGAAGAAGATAAGGAATATATGTTGGATTTTAAACCATCTTATTTCTTTGGAAAAATCCCTTCTTGCCCACACCCACATGTTTATTTTTCTGTAAAATATTTTTCGTTCTACCTAAAACGGTCATCTTCCAGAGACATGAAAAGTAAAAAAAATCTGCTAGGATTGGAGCTCACCATGACATTTTCATCTTTTTTTCACTTAAACCCATACGTTTCATGTTTTCTTATTTACTTTTTCAACATTGCCCATAAGTTTATTTTTTTTTAGGGAATTCGGGGTATCCAAAAAGGTACCCCTGTTTTCATTCAACGAAACTATTTACATCTCGTAGGACCTACATTAATAAATGCATTCCTGCTACATACGTTACAAGATTACAAACACTCTAGTTTACTATCTATTACACAACAAATTAAGTCCGAAGACTACAAATTAATCAACCCTAAGCTACGAGTTAACACGAGAGTTGATCTGCCAGAAACATTCTTCTGCATGCACAATGCCACCTTGAAATTTAGCCGAGTTCCTATCTAACCAGATGTGCCAGCATGCCCATCCTCTCCAGATAGCCCATTTCTTCTTCACTTCTTTATCCCTCCCCTCACTGAATGCAGCCTAAGATCGCGCTTGAACTAGCCTTCCTTGTTGGTGTAACCCACACTATCTGAGCACTCTATCCCAAATGCACTTTGCAAAAGTACAATCGAAGAATAAGTGTTGCGTCGTTTATAGACTGCTTGTAGGACAACACACACAGATTCCCAATCCATCTCCACCTCTTTGAAGCCATTTTTCCTCCGTTAAGTCCTTGTTTTGCAAAATAAGTTTATATCTTCAATCGATTCATACGATTTTAAACCGCTATCCTAACAGACCAGCTCTGAGTCCGATTTCGATTTTCCAAACCTTAATTTATTACGTGCACACTCCCACCTCTCAAAATCCCTTCAAAACTCATACGAGAATCGAACCAAAACATCCTGACTGCTCTACTAGCACCATAATCATTGCTATTGCTAAAGATAGGTTTTTTATGATGATGAGAGAAAATAATATAAAGCTTTAAAGTAAGAAAAGAATAGAACATTTCTCTACTCTGGATTGATGAACAAAAGTCTGCTAGATTATCTACTAAATGTGCTGAGTAAAAAAGCTGCAGATACTATGGTCCCAATACCAGCCAGTATGGTACGGAGTCAGTTCAATATAGAAAACTTTTTCCTTACTTTTACTCTCATGTAGTTAACTAATTAACAGAACTTATCAACTGAAGTAAATTAGCAGATTAATTATTTTGGCTTGAGATTTATACTGAAAGGTGTGTCTATCCAACAATAGTACTTTTGCTCAAAGTTTCAACAAGATCCACATGAATCCACTGCTGGACCCAAGAGAACTAGACTAATATAAAGAGAAAATTCCAACAAATTTATATTTGATGATTTTAACATGAGAAATAAAATATTTCATTAAGAATTATAATTTTTTAAAGAAGAAAAGAAAAATTATTTATATTTTAATGAGTAAACTCTTCATTAACTATTGGTACATGTGATATTGTGGTAATAATTTAAATGGAAAGCTAAGATTTAAAAAACAATGATCCAACGGCCGAGATAAAATTGATAATTTGGAACCATTGGAACTCTAAATAAAGAGAAAATTCCAACAAATTTACATTTGATGATTTTAACATGAGAAATAAAATATTTCATTAAGAATTATAATATTGTAAAGAAGAAAAGAAAAATTATTTATATTTTAATGAGTAAACTTTTCATAATCTATTGGTATATATGATATTGTGATAATAATTTAAATGAAAAGATAAGAATTAAAAAAAATGATCCAACAGTCGAGATAAAATTGGCAATAGATCTCTTGAGAATGCTCAAAGAGAGATGAAAAATAAGGTATAAGGTATAAATTAATGAGCATATCATTTTTGTACATCTTCTTTTATATAGAATATATTCACATATTTTAGCAAGAAAAAAAATTGGACCATAACAATATGCAACTCAAAATAAAGAGAAAATTCCAACAAATTTATATTTGATGATTTTAATATTAGAAATAAAATATTTCATTAATAATTGTAATTTTTTAAAAAAGAAAAGAAAAATTATTTATATTTTAATGAGTTAACTCTTCATTAACTATTGGTATTAATAATTAACCCCAACCCCTTATTTTTCACCTATTTTTGAGCCTCCTCGAGAGGCCACATCATCACTTTTATCTCCGCCGTTCGATCAATTTTTTTGTCAAATCTTAGCCATTCATTTTCTCAAATTTATTGATATTTTATAGCAACATGTGTGTGATTATTAAAACATAATCATATGATTGGTTGAATTGGTGTTTTGTGTTTCATCCTCGATTTAGTGAGAACCGTTGTAAATTTATTTCTGACCATCAGATCTTAATCAGATGGCTTCAATGAATTATAGTTCAAAGTTATGTTCAATTATTAATATCAATAGTTAATGAAGAGTTCCCTCATTGAAATATAAGTAATTTTTCTTTTATTCTTTAAAATATTCTTAATGAAATATTTTATTTCTCATGTTAAAATCATCAAATATAAATTTGTTAAAATTTTCTCTCTATTTTGAGTTCCATATTGTTATGGTTCTAACTTATTTTTTTCTTGCTAAAATATGTGAATAAAAATTATATAAAATAACATGTAAAAAAATGATATGCTTATTAAGTTATGCCTTATTTTTCATCTCTCTTTAAGCATTCTCAAGAGTCCTAACGTTAATTTTATCTCGGTCATTGGATAATTATTTTTTCAAATCTTAGTTTTTCATTTAAATTATTACCACAATATCACATGGTCAGTTAGATTAATGTTTCGTGTTATATCTCCAATTAGGTGAGAACTATCGTATCAAATAAAATTTTAGAGTATTAAAAATTATATTGTATTACTTAATATATTATGGATAATATGCATCATTTTAATAACTAACAAAATATAAATAAGAAAAATAACGGTGACAAATTTTTCAGAAAATGAGTCATGTTATATTTTCTTATTTATAGTAAACATATTTTTTCTATATATATAATACTATATTTCCTTTTTACAAATCATGCTAAATATAATTATTATTTTTATATTTTTTTTAAAGTTAATCATCTATAATTAAGTCTTATGGGGTTTCAACTAAAATCTATGAAATAAATTATCGTTTATTTTTAGTTTTTAGTCTCCTTCATCGTCTGATTAATACTTCTTTTTTTCTTATATAATATGTCAATAAATAACGGCACAAGAAGACTAAAGAGATAAAAAAAAAGATGACATTTTAATCTTAGAAATCTTAATGCAAACATAAATTAATTATATTATAAATTAATAATCCAAATTATTTTTTCGATTATTGTTTTTTATTTTTTTTATGAATTTATTATTTATGTTATTTTATTTAATATATGTAAATTTATTTGTATAGAGTTACATCCTTATAAAATTAGATGTGATATAGAAACTTTTTTTAATGAATAATAAAAAGATAGAATATCTTTTAATATAATTCAATATGATTTTAAACATAACTAACTTACATAACAATACATAAATTTTAAATAAATAATAAATTTAAATATTCGCAGCGAAGCGCGAGCTTTATCCTAGTTGAACATAACTTTACACCAATATTCATTGAAACCATCTGATTAAAATCTGATGGTCACAAGTTCAACTCAAGATTCTTTCTTTTGGAATGATGTATGCAAACTATTGAATTTCTTTTTGCCAGCACAGAATTTAATATTCGTGATGGATGGATGATCAATTTTTGGGATTCAAATTGGAGTGAAGTAAGACTAAAATTTGCACTGCCCTCACTCTACTCTTTCTCCCAACAAAAAAGTGGTACATTGGCTGAATGTTATCAGTGGGTTCAAAAAACCAACCTTGCAAGAGCTTTGCATGTAAGAAATCCCTTATCAAATAAGATAATGCAAGAGTTATTGGAACTACAAACTAAAATCAATTCCATGAATCTTGCAGAGTCAGGAGATTCAATTAAATGGAAATGGGAACAAACATGCTGTTTTACTACCAGAAACGCTTACAAAGTGCTAGCTAGAGGCGTTTATTCTGAAAATTTATTAAAAAATGTTTGGAAAATAAGAGTGCCATTGCGAATGCAAATTTTTATTTGGTTAGCGCGACAAAATAAAATTCTTACGGTCGATAATCTATTAAGAAGAGGTTGGACCATAGTTAATCGGTGTACACTTTGTCAAAGGAAGAGTGAATCGGTGGATCATTTGTTTAACCTATGTCCCTATACAGCTCGAGTCTGGAAAATCGTAGCACAACTATTTAATAAGGAGTTGAACCTATCTTAAAATCATGTGGTATTCTTACATCAAATATTTGAAGAAGGAGAATCGATGAAGCTAAAAACAACTTTTAATATTGTTCTTTTTTGGAATTTGGAGGGAGAGATGCAATAGAGCATTCACAGAAAATGACTCCAATCATTGGGAGCTAGCGATGCTGATTCTACAGACTCGAAGAGAATTTATTGAAGCTTCTACTTATTTTTCTTTCCTTCTTGCTTTCTTTCCTTTTGGTTGTTTAAAAAAACAGAGGAAAGCTCTAATTATTATTAAACTCAATTCAAGATTTATTCCTAAATATCTTTAATAATCATATAAACCAAAACAAAGATGATACCATTCATAGAAACATCCTTACAAAATAAAAATATAAATACAATAGCAAGTAGGCCACATTTGCTCTTATTCAACAATATCAAATCATCAAATGCTAATATGCTAAAAATAACTTAATTAGGCCTCCCATCCTCCATAACCAACAAATTATCTCCCATCCTCCATAACCAAAAAATTATTTCCCATCTTCCATAATCAACATAGCTTTCTTCTCCAAGCTGTAATAATCACTCATCTCTATCTCATGGGTACTTGATGATTCACCATAATCAACATAGCTTTCTTCGCCAAGCTGTAATAATCACTCATCTCTATCTCATGGGTACTTGATGATTCACCTTCGGGAACCAAGCTCTTTGTTTCTTCATGATTATCACTCCATGGATGTTTCATAGTTTTTCTCAATCTAGAGAGTTCCTCAGCTACTTCTTTCATTTCGGGCCTTTTTTCTCCATCCAAATTTAAGCAATCTTTGGCAAGTTTGGCGACTTGTTTGATCAAGTCCATATCCTCTTCATTTACAATTTCGTCATCCAGAATTCCTTCAATTTTATTCGCCTTCATAGCCGACAGAAACCTTGAAGATAAACTCCTTTCCTCCTCTGGCAAATCAAAGCAAAATGCTTTTTTACGTGTAAGGAGTTCGAGAAGAACCACACCAAAACTATATACATCACTTTTTGTTGTTAACTGGCCAGATTGTAAATATTCAGGGTCCAGATAGCCGCGAGTTCCTTGCACTACTGTGAAACATTGTTCTTGATCAACCGGGGCCAAGACCGACGCTCCGAAATCAGAAACCTTGGCCATAAAATTCTCATCCAAAAAGATATTTGAGGATTTTACATCACGATGAACAATCGGAGGAGAAGCCCATGAATGCAAATAAGCAAGGGCTTCAGCTGCCTCTTTAGCAATCCTTAGACGAGTGCCTAAGGAAATACGAGAAGCATGCTTGGCATGAATTAGGTTAGAAAGGGTTCCATTTGAAATAAACTCATATACCAAAATAGGTATCTCTACTTCTAGGCAACAACCATGAATCCTAACAATGTTTTTATGATTTATTTGAGAAAGAATGAGAATTTCTTTACCGAATTCCTTCTTCTGCCTCTCATCGATTGTTTTGCGCCTCTTTATTGCCACAACACTATTGCTTTTAAGAGTTCCTTTATAAACCGTGCCGTTTCCTCCCTCTCCATGTTAGTATATATTTTGTATAGAATTTCTAATATGGATTCTATTATCACTCAAGAAACAACTTCTTTCTCTCTTAACTCAATATTTCATTACAAGCTCTTTTTTCTTTATTTAGATAATTGGAAAGATACAACTTTGAGTGGTGCTATGATTGACACACAACTCTCCTATTTATAGGATCATACCCTAACTCAAATACATGCATGATAATAACTCTTAAAACATGCATCTATAATAAATATTACATAAATAAACCAAATACATCCAACTTGGTGCATTCACCAATTAAATATTACTTGGATGACACAATACATTGCACTCCATAACTTAATGCATTCATATTCATATTCTTTTCTTTAGGCTTGGGCTTATCAACAAATTCCTCCCTTAAGCTCAAGCCTATTCTTCATCCCGATCATCACCTTATAATTCTCAAACAACACTGTCGGAAGTGGTTTCGTGAATATATCAGCCACTTGTTCATGACTCGTCACATGACTTAGTCGCACTTAACTTTTCTTCACCTGCTCTCGGATAAAATGAAAATGCATATCAATGTGCTTACTCCTCTCATGATGCACTGGGTTCTTTGCTAATTCGATCGCGGATTTATTGTCGACTCGTATTTCGGTTGCCTCGTGTTGCCTCAGTTTCAACTCGCGCAACAAATTCCTTAGCCAAGTTGCATGACATACACACCCAGATGCTGCTACGTACTCGGCCTCGCATGTTGATAATGTCACTATTGGTTGTTTCTTTGACATCCATGTGAATGCCGTATCTCCTATGTAAAACACATATCCGGATGTGCTTTTATGATCATCATCATCATCTCCGCACCAATCGCTATCCGAGTAGCCCACTAACTTATATTCGTTCGTCTTCGAGTAGTATAGCCCGAGGGACTCTGTTCCTCGGATGTACCGAAAGATCCTTTTTATCGTCTTCCAATGTGAGTATCGCGGCTCCTCCATAAACCGACTCACAACTCCAACACTATATGCGATGTCCGGCCTCGTACAAGTGAGATACCGTAAACTCCGAACCAAACTCCTGTATTTGCTCGCATCAACTATTTCTCCTCCCTCAAACTTGGAGAGTTTCGCACCGAGTTCCATCGGTGTCGCTACCGGGTTGCTATCCTCCATTTTGTATCTTTTCAAAATATCCTTTGCGTATGCTTCCTGCGATACAAAAATACCGCACTCGTCTTTTGTAACCTCGAGACCGAGGAAATACTTCATCAAACCCAAATCGGTCATCTCAAATTCACGCATCATTGCTTCTTTGAATTCCTTTACCATCTTATCATTATTCCCCATGAATATGAGATCATCGACATAGAGAGCGACAAATAACAAATTGTTTCCTTTCTTCTTCACATATTGGGCATGCTCGTATGGACATTGTGTGAAATCAGTCTCCTTGAAGTGTGTAACAATTCGGGCATTCCATGCCCGAGGCGCCTGCTTAAGCCCATACAATGCCTTTCTCAGTTTCAACACTTTTCTCTCTTTTCCGGATTTCACATAACCGGGCGGCCTCAAATAGGCACTACGTGCCTGGTTCACAAAGCTCAAGCGAGCTCTCTCTAGTCTTGGTTTTGTTGGCTCTCGAACCGATACTTCACTCTTTATTCGGTTTCAAGACAACGAACTATTGGTACTCTTAGTCTATGTGGATGATATCCTCATAACCGGTTGTAACCCGGCGTCAGTCGAACAACTTATCCAGGATCTCAACGCGCAATTCTCCTTGAAGGATTTTGGCTCTCTCCACTACTTTCTCGGCATTTAGGCACAAAAGGTGCAAAACGGGGTTCTTCTCTCCCAACCTCAATACATCCTGAATCTTCTTAAGAAAGCCAAGATGGATGGTGCCAAACCATGCTCCTGTCCAATAGCTGCTGGCGAGCAACTCTCCAAACTAAGTGGAAACCCAATGGAGGATCCCACATTATATCGCAGCACGGTTGGTGCACTTCAGTACGCGACGATCACACAACCAGAAATTGTCTTTGCGGTGAACAAAGTCTCTCAATTCATGCATTCACCAACCGATACTCATTGGGGAGCAGTTAAGCGCATCTTGCGATATCTCAAGGGCACAATAACTCATGGTCTTCTCCTTCGTGCTTCTCCATCGCTACGCCTTCAAGTCTTCTCCGATGTCGATTGGGCTGGGTGTCCAGACGATAGACGGTCCATGACCGGATATTGTATCTTTCTTGGTTCAAACCTTGTTTCGTGGAGTGCAAAGAAGCAGGCAACGGTAGCTCGCTCTAGCACCGAAGCGGAATATCGCAGCCTCACAATGGCTACCGCGGAACTTGTGGATCTAATTCCTACTACGTGAATTCCACATCATTCAAAACGAAGTTCCTCTCCTATGGTGTGATAATGTTGGCGCAACATATTTGGCTATCAACCCCATGTTTCATGCTCGTACCAAGCACATTGAGATCGAGTACCACTTCGTACGCGAGCTGATTGAACTCAAAACTCTCCAAGTTCGCTTCATTAGCATCAAGAATCAGATTACTTATATACTCACAAAGGGACTCACAACACCTTACTTCACTCGATTACGTGACAAGCTTATCGTGCTCCAACCCGGCTAGACTTGAGGGGGGTATTAGCATAAGTAATATAGAAGTGTATAGTGTATCTTAGTGTGGAGTAATGTAAGGAATTGTAAATGATAGATTGTAGAGATGTACATGATTAGTTAGAGTTAGTTAGAGACCGGTTCTATAAATAGAACCCTAACCCATGTAACTAATAAATCAATTCAAATACAAAATTAATCCAATTCCCTCTCTCTTCTCTTCTATCAATTCATCTGCACAAGTAAAATGGTAATTTCCAGCCGTAAAATCAAGTAAACAAAAAAGTAAAATGAACATCTTAGGATTTAGACTATACCATGACATTTTCTTCTCTGGATTTATGTACTAGATAGAGATTGCAGCCTGCAGGATTTTCATCAGTATTGTAGTGAAGAGGAAGTAGTCAAGTAGTTAATACAGAGATTTTGGTTCGTGCGAGTAAAAAGTTTAATCTTCAGATTCACGGATATTCATCGTAAACAAAATGGAATAACATTTAAGCAAAATAAAAAATGGAACAAGTTTCGTGCATCAAAATCAAATAACCAATTTTATAGAAGTCTTGCTAGAAATACGACCAAGCAGTCGAAATCAGGCAAAACAAGCGCATCTCTTAATTATAATCTTGACTTCTTTGGTACATGGCATCCGATTCACAGACTAATCTTTCAGTCCAGGCATCTTTTCGACTTTTCATCCCCCCAAAAAAAAAAGAACTATCATATAAGGCCATAATTTACTTGCCCAACATTGGGCCAACAAAATTGTGGACCGGCACAAAAGTAAACAGCCCGTAAAGCAGCTGATATATAGGGCCTAACATTGTACTTCTACAAGGTAGCTCCCTAGTCCCTACATCGTAAAAATAAGAAATTTGATCTGAAACAATTGCATTCGTATCTTAATGATGTGAGTTTAGTTGCTATTACACAACTAAAAATAACTTATTACTCAAAAAAAAAAAAAATAAATAACTTACTTCCCACACAGAAGAAAAAAGTTAGCATTAAGCCTAATAATACCCTTACATTCTAAAGTAAGATATATAACATCTAAACACACACTAATCAATTGTTATATAAAAGAGCTACAAAAAAAACATGACTGCAAATCAAATAAAATCATGTACACATCAACTACTATGGAAAACGGAAATTTTAACAATAACACCACCAACACTTGCACTGAACCGACAATACAAAAATAGGCAAACGAAGCACATAAACTACACCCGTGCAGATGATGATTAAAGATCATATCATACTATTACAATACAACACAGTTGGACCTACAATGTGGGGATTTCTATATGAGATGAAATTAGCGAGGAAGATCGGCAGACCTCATTAACTCAACCTCGAAGCTATATGCCCTACTTGCATCACCTTGAATGTGCTCACCATTTAGCAAGTTCCTTTGCTGCTCCGATCTTTCATTGGTATTCAAACAGTACATGCTCCGATTCTTTGAACTCCATAAGAGTTCCAGTGTGGTTTCAACTTCTTTCATTGTCGGCCTTTCTACTCCTGTTGACCTCATACACTTCTCTGCAAGTTCCGCAATTGATTTGAGTTCTGCATTATTCTCTTCATCCACGACTTGTTGGTCGAAAATTTCATGTAAACGATCTTCTCTCATTGCTGAGCAGAAATACTCAACAAGGCTTGTCGTAAGAGGCGAGTTTTTATCACCATCAACACTTTCATCATCTGGTAGGTTACAAATAGGTTTCATCCTCGTTAACAACTCTGCAAGAATGACACCAAAGCTATAAACATCGCTTTTCGCTGTCAACCGGCCAGTCCGAATGTATTCAGGGTCGAAGTAACCGAAAGTACCTTGGGGTTTTGTGTTCGGTGCAGTTAGGACGCCAACTGGAACTAACATCGAAGCTCCAAAATCAGATAGTTTAGTAACCAAGCCCTCATTGAGAAGTATGTTGTTAGTTTTGATATCTCTGTGGAAAACCGACATAGAAGCTGCTGAATGCAAATAAGCTAAAGTTCCTGCTGTTTCTAATGCTATCCGTAGACGATCATTCCAAGGTAAAGACTGACCCTCTCCAACATGAAGATGATCAGTCAACGTTTTATTTGAAATGAACTCATAAACTAGCAGTGGTGCTTCGCTCTCTAGGCAACATCCGAAAAACTTAACAATATTTCTATGGTTTAGTTTGGAAAGAATGACAGCTTCATTTAAAAATTCATCAATTTCTCTATTCGTATTTTTGATTGGTTTCTTAATTGCAACAACTCGTTTGTCCGATAAAATACCTTTGAATACTTTACCATGACCTCCGGTTCCAACAACTAGAGTTTCGTCGAAGTTATTTGTTGCCTTCTCTAACTCTTCCATGGTAAAAGTCGTCGTCCTTCCAGTTCTATCACCAAGCTTAAGCAATAATATATCCTCATGTCGTTTTAAGTTCCTTTGTCTTGTGCCTTTAATTTGTCTTTTCTTATACATCTTGATGAAAATGTATGCAGAAAAAACTATAAGAAGAAGGACCAAACAAGCGCCAGCTCCTATCATGAACATGACTGCTAGTCCTGGAAAAGAAGAAATTTTACATGAAAAGGCAACTAAGAGAGAATTTTTATGAGCTTGAATATACAAAAGGTCCTGCTTTTGGAGAATTTTGTGAAAATAAGTTAAGATTAGAAATTAGAAATTACACAAATATTTAAAAAAGAATCAAATGGTGAGCAACAAAATTGTGACGTACGCTAAAACACACCATAAAACTATATTTAATCAAGATAATGGAGTATGATTTTTTTTAATTCAAAGTTAAATAAGAGATTTTGAACACCATAAAACTTGAGGGGTTTGAAAATTATTATAAAACATAAGCTGGTTTTTAGAAAGTTCAAAGTAAAAGATAAATAAATAACTATCAGAAAAATAAATTAAAAAAACATATTTTCTTATCTTAGTTGGGGATAGATTTTTGGGCTGGTTTTTTATTTTGTATCTTGTTAGGGTCTGGCCTGTTAAGGTTTAGAAAATCTATAGATTAATTTTTTTATTTCCATATTTAAAAAATATGTAAAAAATAGAATGTAAATATATGAAAATATATGGAAATCATACATTTGGATTGGGGGATAATTAAAGCCCTCTCCAAATTTTCTCAAAAAAATAAATAAATGAAACATATAGGTAAATTAGAATGTTACAACATCATTGTATATTTTTTGGGAGGGGTATAATAATGCATCTGATCTATCAATGTTCTTTTATTATAATAGATCGAATTGTTTTGTTAAGAGGAACAAAGTGATGCTAAAACATGTTTTTTTTTTATAAAAAGAAAATAAAAGGCATAAAAATAAAAGAAGCCACATACCAAAGGAATTGCACCCTTTTCCATTAAAACGCATGCCCATGGACAAAAACATTCAAATGAACCCATAGTATTCTGACATTTCATGTTTATCGCCTGGCACGTATTATTCATAGGCTTACACTCGTCAATATCTACATAACAAAATAAATATCTCAATTGATCTGTTTTCAAGATGTTTCAACCCTACAAGGCTACAAAATAAGGAGAGTGACGAGAGATAGAAGCACATACCTGTGCAGCCTCCCGATACATATGGATTTCCTTCATAGCCTGTAGCACAGTGACAAGTATACCCACCAACCCTTGAGTTGGAGCAGGTACTATTCGTACTCTTGCAGACGTACCCTTGGTTACCTGGGTCGGTGCATTTGTTCCCAATAGTCCAGTCAAGAACTAGAGGCACAATATGTTCCTTCAAGATACCTTCTTTTGTTACATAATCCTTAGTGTAGTTGAAAGCTGTAGCTTCCATCAAAGCAATGTAACGGCACGGATTGTAGTCAGGAAAATAGGTATATTTCGGATCAAAGGAGACTTGGGAGAACCTCATATTGGAAGGAATGTCAGTTTGGCAGCATCCTATGCCGCTGCATGGTTGGTATTCGTGATCAGAAATTCTGTTTTCTGAGTCGCAATAAGAGATGCATCCAGCTTGATGGGGTGTATGGTTGTCTTGAGTCATGTTTACTTTACCAAGCATCTGACAACCTACGACAATGAGCTTACTAAGGTTGTATGAGAAACGAAATGGGGTTGACGATAGGTTGATCACTCCTGGTAGTTGGCTAAACGTGCTTGCTTTGTTTGTTCCATTAGCTTTGCACTCCCATGTAAATGAGTTGTTAATGCGTGCTTCCGCAGCCGAGATGTCGATGCTATGAAGAGGATAACCGTGTAAGGAGGGATTCTCCCCGGTTGTAGTGTTGGTACACTCCACTTCAAAGCCTTCAAGGAAACAATCACTACCGATGCCAAATGGATAGGGGATATCAACTCCACCACAGCCGCTCTTGCAGCCTCGTTTTGCAATGGGCGACGCATATGTATATGTGATTGTGAACAGGATGAAGAGAACTTTGGGTAGAATCATCTCTTTTGTTGGTTTGCTTAATTGGTATATTGCATGTCAAAATATATTGCGTAGCGCTATATATAGTAACAATAATCTACAAGGTCAAAGAGCTTGCTAGGAATTTGCGGTCTTTTAATTAGGAAGTCTCAACGGAAATTTGTTGTTAATAAAAAGAATAGAAGGAAGGGAAAGAAAGAAGAAGATTCCTTTTAGTTAAGTTAAAGCTAGTCATGACCAGCACTGGCATCGGGCCTTTAGCCATGACTCAGTAAACTGTAATTCATTTTTTTTTTTTTTTTGAGTAGGTAATTCATTTATTCAACTCAATGTATTATTTAATATAAAAATTAGTTCAATTGGTATCCGTGAATCTTCCTACCAGTTTCCATCAATTACTTTTAATTTCTTTCCTAACCAATATCACTTAACCCTTAAGTAATACTACAACGATTAAGATATTGTTTCAACTTAAATAATAAATAAGATATTGTATTGATATAAGCTTGTTTGAAATGACTAAAACTGAACATATAGAAGACGTCAATGTTGTTGCTAGACAATGTATTGGAGGAAGACAAAATGCAGAGGTCAGCTACACGGTAAAAGCAATTTTCATTTTCCGCTTGTTTCTCAATTGAATTGAGGTGAGATACACGGCCTCTTTAAATATTAACTAACTCGATAACTTCATGAAAAATCCCAAATAGAGGTATAAATAAGTATATTCTATACCATGTGGGATGTAGCCATCCAGATCAACAGCACTGATCAACTGATGTAGATTAGCAGCTTAATTAGTTGGCATGTGTTACGACTCAAGTAGTATTAGAAAGTATTAAATGTGGAGATATTTAGATGGGTTGATTATGAGTCAAGTAAGAAATTAAAGTAGGTATTTGGATACGTATTGGGTATGTTTAGTAATTAGAGTCAAAAGTAGTTATTGCATGGTTAGTTATCTAAATATTTAATGTGTAGTTATTTGGAGTTAGTTAGTTGGTTATTGTGTATCTTCATAAATAGAGAGAAAGAATGATGAATAAAAATAGTTGATTTAATGTATTGTTTCTCTTTTATCTCTTAATACTTCTTGTGAATTTGTATCCATTTTGCTCTTTAGAACTTGTATCCACTTTCTAAATCCTAATTTCACCCCCAAATCCGTTATGAACTAACCCGGGTTCGCAACAATTTGTATCAATTATTGGACATGATTCTCCAGAACTGAAACCCCACCGTTTCACAATACTCCTTCTACAAGCTTCTTGGGCCTTTATTTGTTGGGGACTTCAAATGTTTCAATTTATTAGATTGCAGCCCAATTAACTTAAATTATTGTTATCAGATACTAGGCCTTCATTCGTTATAAATTTCTTTTTAGCACAATTTAACAAGCCGATATAAATTATCAACCCGACAGAAGTTTCTACAGGCCAGTCTGGCATTATATCCACTACACTGGGCGTACTACATAATTTTTAAGCCTAAGACTAACTTTTCTTTCTTAAAAGCCCAGAGCAACAGCATAGTCCAGCCCAATAGATTGGCTTAACTGGGCCACAATCTTATAAAATATAGGTCAACGGCTTGACATTAATTAATGAGCTAGAGAGAATCACAAATCAATCATTTATTTGAAATTTAACTTTTTTTTATTTCGTCTCAGATCAATCATTTTGTAATCCATAGTCACTATCTATGTGACATTGAAGCTCTTTTCTTAGGTTATTAACATGTTTTCGACATTGTTATTTTGCACGCAAAATTGAGCTCTTTAACTTTGCTAATTTTGTAGTGATTAACAAATTATTTACTGCTGGTGTGTCAAAAAATGTTGAGTTAGTCACCTGCTCAATTGAAGTTAATTGGATGCCTATGAATTTTGCTTAAATTTCATGAACTTAAATGATGGCGAATCAACTAAAATTTCCTATCCGAAGATAACACAATAAGCTGGACTGGAACAGTATGAGCAATACATCTAAAAATCAGTTTACAATAGAAAGTGAAAAAGAAAAGAATAGACAAAACATAACACATTAAAAAAAAGAGACCTATATAAGCGATAAATGGTATATAAAATCAAACAAATAATTTATAAAATTCATTTTTTTAGTGGCAGTAAAACAATGTATATATAAAATAATGAAAACAATACATAAATAACAAAATGTATATTCAAAAATGAAAAAAACATCACACGGCCGCGTTTTGGGTAATGCTCAATCCCGTCGCGCTTTCGGATTTCCCTTAAAGAAATTGCAACTTAGCGTTCGGATTCTATGTCTCGAACAGCTTTCAACTCCAAACTGGAATAACAGGTGATCTCATCGAACCCTGATGCTTCGCCGAGCAAGATCTCCACCTCCTCCGTTTGATACTGGCCTCATCAGGGCCGGTCCCAGAATTTCGGAAACCTTTGACGAAAATAAAAATCGGGGCCTTCAAAGTTTTAAATAATATCATCATAAATATCCCTTTTTATTTCAATTAATCCTAAATTTAATTGTTCAATTGTGTACAATAAACTCCACCTAATTATAAAAATTAGAAAACAAATGTATAACTAAACAAAAAAAAAAGACAAACAAGAATGAAGAGAAATCTTGAAATTAAAAAGAATATCATTGCTTGCTTGTCCATGGTCCCTACTAATTTGAACTTAGCATGACTCGTTGACTGTTGACCCAGTCAATGAGTGTCTTTGTCTATGCCATTGGAACTCCGAAGTCCAAACCCAGCTTCGCCTGTAGAAATTGTGAGCCCATAACTTGCAATGTCACAGGTCCATATATATTTGAGAACTTAAGCCCATTTATTGAACCGAACAGGGAGATGAGATATGGGTTGACCGTTGACCTACAGTCATTTCTTCCTCAACGAACAGTCTCCAGTCATTCCTCCACTCTCTTTCCTTCTTCTCTCCGCAGGCGGTAACCTGTGTAAAGAAATCAGACAGTCACACAATGACTAAACCAGATAACCGCATTATTAACAGAGAAACAGAACAATAGTGACTGCGTAGTAATACAGCAGCATGAAACCAACAGTGAACTTGTGATTATCAGCAGCGAAAATAGTAGTGCAGCAATACGCTCACACTAGCCCAAGAAAAAACAATAATAGAAGAAGAAATTATTGAACAATGAACTTGAAAAATAAGATAAATTTCTTATTACAAGAAAAAGAAAGAGATACAAAATATTGTTGTTGTTGGAATGAATAAAACTCTACCTCTACCCCTCTATTTATATGATAGTCATATCTAATATAAGGAAATAACCCAAAGAATTACTGTCCCAATTAACACATAATACATGGAAATACTAAACCTCTTTGTCAAGAAATCTTATTCATGGTAATACCAAAACTCCTTATCAAGAAACCTTATTCATGGTAATAGCAAGCCTCCTTGTCAAGAACACTTATTTCCAAAAAATATTTTTCCTAATTTGTTAACAGTCTTCATAACATACAAATGTATCTTTATATTTTAACACTCCCTCTTAAAGTGTATTTGACCAAGAGCCCCAACTTGGCTCGTAATAACTCGAATGATCCCTTGGAGAGAGACTTGGTGAATATGTCAGCCACATTGTCAACGCTTTTCACGAATAAAGTGATGCTTGATCCTGATGTGTTTGGTTCTCGTGTGACAAACAGGATTGATCACCAATTTCAACGCACTCTGATTGTCGCCTCGAATAACCGTAGGACCCGTAACCACGTTGTAAACATTCTCGACCAACCTCCGCAACCAAACACACTCTTGTGCCGCAAGTGATGACGTCTTGTACTCCGCCTTGGTACTAGAAAGAGAGATCGAATCTTGCTTCTTACTACACCAAGAAACACTTGTAGAACCACAATAGAAAACATAACCAGATGTCGATCTCCGATCATTCAAATCACCGCCCATATCAGTATCGGTATATCCATGTAAAACGAACTCGGAATCCTTCTTATAAAATAACCCGAGATCAAGAGTCGAACTCACATACTTGAGAATTCTCTTCGCTGCATCCAGATGCGACTTTGTCGGAACTTGCATAAACCGACTCACCAGGCCAACCGCGAAGGCAATATCTGGTCTAGTAATCGTGAGATAAATCAGGCTTCCAACAAGAGCACGAAACTTCCAAGGATCAGGAAGTACCTTTCCATCATCACATCTCAATTTGAAATTTGCATCCAGCAGTGTAGAACAATGCTTACCTTCTTTTACGCCAAATTTCTCAATGAGTTTCCTGACATAACCCGTTTGAGAGACAAAAGACCCGTCTTTCAAACCTTCCACTTCCAATCCAAGGAAGTGACTAAGCTCTCCAAGATCTTTCATCTCGAATCGAATTGAGAGCTCGCCCCAAAGTCTTGCAACTTCGCCTTCATCATTGCCGGTGATGATCATGTCGCCCACATATAAAAGGACGATCATGTGTAGACCCGTCTTCCTTTTCACAAATAAACTGTGACTCGAACTCGAAGAAGAATAACCACAAAATTGCAAATATTTCAAAATCTTGCCATACCAAGCTCGAGATGCCTGCTTCAAACCATACAGCGCCTTCTTCAGCTTGCACACATAGTCAGGACGCACCTTGGAAATATATCCAACCGGTTGCTTCATATAAATCTCCTTGTCGTGTTTACCATACAGGAAAGCATTCTTCACATCCAGTTGCCACAGCTTCCAACCTAGCGAAGCAGCCATTGAAATCACAACTCGTACGGATGTCATCTTGGTGACAGGACTAAAGGTCTCTTCAAAATCCTCGCCATACCATTGAGAAAAATCTCTCGCTACAAGTCTAGCTTTATAGCGCTCAACACTCCCATCCGCTTTGCGTTTTAACTTGTAGACCCATTTGCAAGTAACCGGATCCACTCCCTTGGGATTCGGAACAAGATCCCAAGTTTCATTTTTCCGAAGAGCTTGTATCTCCTCGTTCATAGCATCTTCCCACGACTTGTTACATTTCGCCTCCTCAAAGCATAAAGGTTTACCATCCGTCAATCCTGAAAAGAAACACGAATACGTCGACACGAAGTTTATATCTCTATATCTAGTCGGCCGAGTTACCGTCGTTGTCGACCTCCTTAGAACTTGTGCATTTCTATTTTCTTGCGATTACACTTCGTTGCTCCCCTTGTCACCTTGATCCATCTCACTTGAACTCGTGACAGTCGACGTAGTTCCATCCCTTCTTTCTTTGATCATAACCAATGAAAACACACTTCCGAGCCTTAGCGTCTAATTTCGTCCTCTTCTCATCCGATACATGCACAAAGCACGTACAACCGAACATCTTCAAATACTTCACACTTGGGTTCTCATCGAACATCAACTCGTGAGGTGACTTCATGTTAATCAGACTCCAGGGAAGACGATTAACCACGTAGGTAGCACATGTCATACCTTCCGCCCATAAGACATTCTGTAAATTCTTTGCATACACCCAACTCCTGCATACCTCCACCAGATGCCGAATTTTTCATTTCGCCACACCATTTTGTTGCGGTGTATAAGCACAAGTCAACTCCTTCTTGATGTCATGCCTCTCGCAAAATGAGAGAAACTCCTTGGATGTAAACTCGCCTCCATTGTCGGTTCGAAACTTCTTAATCTTTTTACAGAGCCTTCCCTCAATCATCGTTCTAAATTCTCAAAATTTAGAAAATGTCTCCCGTTTCTCCTTTAGAAAATAAACCCAAGTATCCCGTGTAAAATCGTCGACGAGTACCGACATATACCGAGCACCCCTGTACAACGCGTTTTGCATAGGACCCATCAAATCACCATGAATAAATTCTAACGCATCTTTACACCTTGACTGAGACTTCTCGAAAGGCAGCCGGTGAGATTTACCATATTGGCAACCCTTACACACCTCAACACCACTTGTAAAAGAAAGAGACGGAAGCCCGTTGACAAGATTTCTCAAAATCATCGCCTTCAACTTGTCAATACCCACATGGTCGAGCCTAGTATACCAAACCGACATGCCATCATTGTTTCTCATCTTGTCAACATATGAGGAAGAAGTCAAAAGAACATACAAGTCTTTTACCCTCTTACCGACGTGAGTAATATCACCCTTCACCTCCTCCATATTCCGGAGGAACTTCACATTCTTCAGGCCAAATAACACATAGTGACCCGCATCAACCGCATTCGCCACTGACAGAAGATTCTTCTTCATACCAGGCGCATGATAAACACTATCGAGAGTTATCAACCTGTTTTCTTTATCAGAAACAACAACCACGCCCTCATTCATCACGTGGTGAATACTGTTGTCGGCAGTAACAAAGGCAGTATTGCCTTTATACCCGCGAAGTGAAGAAAACTTGGAATCGTCACCATTCAGATGATGATCACAACCGGAATCAACGATCTAGTTGTCCTCGTAGTTAACAGAAGCACACACGTCTAACGAAACTCCTTCTACTACGAAACCCGTATCCCAAACTTCAAACTTCACAATATCCTCCTTACCCGCGATATTTCCTTCCCTCAACTTAACACGACAATTTTTCCTTATATGACCGAGTTTCCCACATCGGTAACACTTGATAATAGACTGAGAACCATATTTGAGGAAGACTCCCCCTTTTTCGTAACCTCCTTCTTCTGTTCCTCTTGATCATACCGAGTTTTTATTTTGTTAGACACAAGAGCATGACCTTCGTCTTCAGAACCCAAAACACCCGCCATTTGTCGAGCCAAAGATTCTTGAGAAGTGAGCAATTTTTCAAATTCCGTCAAGAATGTTTGTTGCACCCACCTTTGTATTGAGGTAACGAACGGGACATACTCTCTTCGAAGACCGCAAATAATATACCGCTTCAACTTCGTCTCCAAAATAGCCTACTCCGGTTCCAAGATTGAAATTTCAGAACATAAACCCTTTACTCTCAAGAAATATTGAGAGATACATAATTCACCTTGTGTGCAACTCGCCAACTCATTCTCCAGAAATTGTAATCATGATGTGTTCTTCTTGTTGAACAACTCGTCAAAAGTTCTCCAAATCTCAACCGCCGATTTGCACCCCTTAATATACTCGAATAGATCGCGTGATATCGACATCTTCAATAAGAACTCCACCTTAGCATTCACTTTTGACCACTCCTTTACTGCATCTGCATTCGTCACCGTACCAACAATAATCTCCCATAACCCCTCACTCTTAATATAAGATTCCATACAACTCTTCCACATAGAATAATTCGAAAGATTTTCCAATACCAAGTCCACTAACCCGACCTCCAAACTCTAAGGACGCCATAATAAACAATCCTCTTCTTCACCAAGGGACGAGAACAACACCGTCTATCGCCAACGTCGTCGTCCATCACCCTTGAAGCTCTGGTACCATGTAAAGAAACCAGACAATCACACAAGGACTGAACCAAATAACCGCGTCGCTAACAGAGAAACAAAACAATAGTGACTGCGCAGTAACACGACAACACTAAACCAACAGCGACCTTGTGATTATCAACGGTGGAAATAATAGTGCATCAATACGCTCACACTAGCCCAAGAAAGATCACTAATAGAAAAAGAAAGGATTGAACAATGGAACTTAAAAAATAAGATAAATTTATTATTACAAGAGAAAGAAAGAGATACAAAATATTGTTGTTGTTGAAATGAATAAAACTCTACCCCTACCCCTCTATTTATAGGATAGTCATATCTAATATAAGAAAATAACCCAAAGAATTATTGTCTCAATTAATACATAATACATGGAAATACTAAACCTCCTTGTCAAGAAATCTTATTCATGGTAATACCAAAACTCCTTGTCAAGAAACCTTATTCATGGTAATGCCAAACCTCCTTGTCAAAAATCCTTATTTCCAAGAAACCTCTTTTCTAATTTGTTGAGCCTTAATAATATACAAGTGCATCTTTATATTTTAACAGCCTGCTTTGTTTCTTTTTTCCCTCTCTCTAAACATCCCCATCTCTTTTGAAATTCTAATTGATGTTGCATTCCTGAAGCTAGTGTTTTTCACTTGATTTTCCGTTTTTAATGTAACAAGTTTTTGTTATTCAGTACTAATTGATCCGATACGATTATTTCCATCAACCGAAACAAAAAATGTTTGCGAAGAGTAGACCCCTTCAAAAATATAAGTTACTATATTCAACATCTCATACATATAGTAGTGTAACCGTGGATATTTCAAATACAATCACCATCTTCAATTTCCATGAAAAACCGCTACATAAATTTTTTTATCGAATGGAGAGACTTCCCTTTTCTATGCTAATGGATTTTATATTTGAATTTTGAACTAACCTATAATTTATTATATTTTGCACTCAAATACTAGATTGTGACAGTCCATTAGCAAAATCACCCCATAACCACACATTATTTTCTTAGTATGAACAACAATAAGGCATTACAAATACATAATATTTAAAGCTTAATGCTATATAATATCAAGGAGAAATTGTTCAACAAGTAATAGGGATACAAGTATATTAAAGTCAAATTGCATTTACGAAAGCAAAAATACAATAATAACAATATCAATACATTAAAAGAAAAACAACACTATATGTATACAAGATGAACCATGATATGATCAAGATCATATTTCATTTTCATAACAACATAACTTAATCAATGATGAGGACATTTATATAACTTGATCACTAATGATGAGATTTTCATATTAGCGAGGAAAACTAGATAACATTGAATTTTGCTCTGAGCTATAAGCCCCACTCGTATCACCTTCAATTTGTTGGTTTTCTAGCAAACTCCGTTGTTGCTCCAAGTGTTGATCTCTATTCCAATTATAAGCACTCCGATGCTTTGAAGCCCATAAGACCTCCAACCTCATCTCTACTTCTTTCATTGTCGGCCTTTCTTCTCCATTTGATCTCACACACTTTTGTGCAAGCATAGCAACTGATTCGAGTTCTGCAATATGCTCCTCCTCCACAATTTGAAGATCTAGAATTTCAAGCATGCGAGATTCTCTAATTGCGGAGTTGAAATATTCAACAAGGCTTACACCATTTGGTATGTTAGAAATAGGTTTTCTTCTTGTTAACATCTCCAAAAATATGATACCAAAACTATAAACATCACTTTTCGTTGTCAATCGGCCAGTTTGATAGTATTCGGGGTCTAGGTAACCTAAAGTACCTTGGATGGCGGTGTTAGTTGCAGTTTCACCATCATCTGGAATTGATCTCGAAGCCCCAAAATCAGATAATTTGGATATGAGGCCATCATTGAGAAGTATGTTGCTAGTTTTGATATCCCTGTGGAAAATTGATATAGAAGCTGCTGAATGTAGATAAGAAAGAGCTCCTGCTGTTTCTAATACAATCCGTAAACGGTCATTCCATGACAATGACTGGCCATCTTCTACATGAAGATGTTCGGTAAGTGCTCCATTTGAAATGAACTCGTAGACTAGCAAGGGGACTTCGCTTTCTAGGCAACATCCAAAAAGCTTAACCACATTTTTGTGGTTTAGTTGGGAAAGAATAACAACTTCATTTAAGAATTCTTCAATTTCTCTATCATCCTTTATCTTTGGCTTCTTAACAGCAACGATCCTTTGGTCCGATAAAATACCTTTGTAAATTATACCATGACCTCCGTGGCCTACAACAAGAGTTTGATCGAAGTTGCTTGTTGCTTTTTCTAGCTGTTCTATGCCAAAGACCGTCATCCTTCCAGAAATATCATGATGCTTTCGGAATATTATGTCATTGTGTCGCTTCGAGTTCTTTCGCCTCGTCTCTTTCATCCTTCTTTGCTTACACATCTTGTTGAGCATGTACAAAGCAAGAGCTAAGATAGGGATGGCGCAAATGATTGCTAATCCTGTAAATGGAGAAATTTATCCATTAATGATACTTCAGAGAGAAATTGGGGATAATAACCTATCTGTAAAGTTAGAGCAAACATATGTACCTGCTACAAGCGGGTGAAATTTTTGCAACCAATTTGTGTATGATGCAATTGGAGTAGAAAAATCAAATCAAGGAATAGAAGTATTACTAATTACGAATAGAAGTATTGCTATAATTAGTGTTCTATTATATTGTTATATTAGTTAAAACTTGCTAGCTCGGTAAGACACTCTTGAACTCTGAGAAGATGTCCTAAATTCGAATCCAGCAAACACATTTAACACTATTTAGCAAATTTTTCAACCTATTAAAAGTGTGTTTGAATCTCAAAAAAATATTATATTGTTATATTAAGCATCATATTGACAATGCCTATATAATAACATTGTAAATATGATGCTTAATATAGCAGTATATTGTTTTTTGGAGATTCAAACCCACTTTCAATGGGTTGAAACACTTCGTATGTATATATATATATATATATATATATATATATATATATATATATATATATATATATATAGTGTGGCTAAAAAACATACGCCCCAAAAATATACGTATATCATCAAAAATTCAAATTTCAACCGTACAGATGGAATATATATGTTTTGAATATGTTGTAGATTTATTTTCACAGGAATCAGAATATTATATCATCGCCATCATATATCATCAAAAATCATATAATCGCATATTTATACATTATACATATTTTGATGATATATGATGGCGATAATATAATATTCTGATTCCTGTGAAAATTAATCTACAACATATTCAAAACATATATATTCCATCTGTACGGTTGAAATTTGAATTTTTGATGATATACATATATTTTTGGGGCGTATGTTTTTCACCCCAAAAACATACGTATGTTTTTTAGCCACTCCCTATATATATATATATATTTTTGATGATATATATATATATATATATATATATATATATATATTGATGATACATGATGGCAATGATATAATATTCTGATTATTGTGAAAATTAATCTACAACATATTCAAAACATATATATTCCATCCGTACGGTTGAAATTTGAATTTTTGATGATACGTGTAATTTTTTGGACCGTAAGCAAAATTTTCATTTTGCTTACGTATGCTATTTAGCATCTCATATATATATATATATATATATATATATATATATATATGCCATTACGAGGTCAGTGTACAGAAGTTTATAGATGCACAAGTAAAATCCATAGAAATCTTCTATAATACCCCTTAATTTTCCCACAAAAGTATCATATAGGTCATCATGACATTATAGAGAGGATAAATACAAAAATCATGATATCATAGGGGGTATAAATACAAAACCATAACATCATATGAGGTGTAAATACAAAAATTATGATATCATAGAATTCAATGATGATGTATATGCCATTTTTGTGGTGGGGAATGAGGGGACACTTTTCCAAATTTTCATATATCAAAAGGCTGAAGCTGAAGTTATATTAAACAATAAAAATGCATTATTAAATCCACCTTCTTCTGGTGTGTTTATATTACCTAGCATATGTTAATCATGCATAGACCTGATTTATTAATCTCAAATACAGTCTCTTAGTGTATTTAACAATCGTTTGAGCACATCCCATGTATTAATCTATAACTTATGAGTAGAATTGGCAATATTAGGAGCAACTAACCTATTATCAGCTTCATCCATAACACAAGCTTTTGGTTCCGTTGGTTCGGCACACATGCTTCGTAGTAGTATTCAGCGTAATGAAATGCTCCGTAATAAGTGTAATTAACATAGTGTGTGCTTGATGGACATGTGCAATTGTAGCTTCCATTAAGATTTGTGCAGATCATCTCAGGTCCACATGTCGAATAGTTGCATTCATTAACATCTGCAATAAAAGGCAAAATTAAGAAAGTATGATCAATATTTCACTTTCCTGAATTGAATTAAGGTTTTAAATTAGGTTGCATTTGTTAAACAAGTTAGTAAATCTGTAGTTAATATTTTCATTGATTTTATGTCTCATAAATATGTAAATCATGTGTGACATAAAAGCCAATACAAAAGTTGGTTGAAAGAATTAGTGCGTTGTTTAGAGGGAAAATGATCATGAGGGAGAGAGAGACCTTAGCATACCTTGACATCCATCAACAAGATAAGGGTTTCCATAGTAACCTTTGCTGCAATTACAAAAATACCCTAGGCCATTTTGTGAGTTGAAACATTCACTATTTTTGCTGACACATGCATAACTATCTAGGTTTGCTATAGCATCTTTACATGTAACGTTTCTGATAGCCCAATCTACCATGAAGGGTATTTGATGGTTATGTTCAAAGAAATTAATCATAGTTGCATAGTTGTTGAATTCGGACAAGTCATAGTCGAGCAATACTGCATAGCTACACGGGCTGAAACTCGACACATGTGAACTATTGAAGTTAGGATCGAATCGGATCTCATAGTAACTGAGGTCCTTAGGAATTGGGGACCGACAATAACCGATACCAAAGCAAGACCTGTCAGTTAAGATTGGAGTATCGAAGCATACAGATACACACCCACCTTTATATCCCCTTTCAGAATCCTCTATGTATGCTAGAGTTTCACAACCAATTGTGGTGAACATATTGTAGGCATCAGAGAACCTATATGGTGTGGAGCTTAAGTTTAATTGCGCATTGAAATCAGTGAGGGTTGTTGTGGCATTATAACAATGCCGAGATATGTTGTTTTTCATTCTGGCAATCCCTAATTGAAGATCAATATACATGATTTCAACATTAAAGGCAAAAGGCTTGTAGCTATCATTTATCATCATGCAATCGATCTTGAAACCTTCCATTGAGCAATTGGATCCTATCCCAAAAGGGTACGGGATATTCACATCTCCACATGTTGCTTGACAGTCCGGTTTGGATTGAATCCCGTAGTATGCAACTGTGGATCGTGTTGTTAATAGAAAGTAGAACCAAAGATAGAAGAAAAGCCTCATTGGAGATAATTGTTTATCTTTTTTACTTTTCTTTTTTCTTTACTTTTTTTTTTAGGCTCGGTAGGCGATTGCTGAGATTTTCGTTTTTGAAAAAATAAAAAGTTTGTTACATCATACAGTCATCCCCATTTTTTTATTTAATAAGATTACTCTTGTTTTCTGCTAGCTTTCATCTGTAGCTTACACAGAGCTAATGACTATTCCACGGAGATTGATGTTAACCTGCTAGTCAAAGAAAAAGATCGGTTGCATTTGCAAAGTGTGAGGTCCTCAGGATTGATGTTGACTTCTAGTCGAGGACTTACGGCATTATTATTGGTCTGTCATGCCCTCTTGAGCACGGAAGAAGATAAGGAATATATGTTGGATTTGAAACCATATTATTTCTTTGGAAAAATCCCTTCTTGCCCACACCCACATGTTTATTTTTCTGTAAAATATTTTTCGTTCTACCTAAAACGGCCATCTTCCAGAGACATGAAAAGTAAACAAAAATCTAACTAGGATTGGAGTTCACCATGACGTTTTCATCTTTTTTTTCGTTTAAACCCATAGGGTTTGCATGTGTTTTTTACATTGCCCGTAAATTTATATACATACAAATACACTCACACCGTCACACATTTCAAGATCCCTCTAAAAATCATGAAATTTGAACCAAAACAAATCCCTCTAAAAATCGTATGAAATTTGAACCAGAACACCCTGACTGCTCTACTAACATCAAAGTCATTGCTATTGCTAAAGTTAAGTTTTCATGATGCAGAGAGAAAATAATACAAAGCTTTATTGTTTACTTTCCTCATCATCTGAATTAAACCCTATATATATTCCTATCGCACCAACCAAATAATCCATATATAACGACTGAGGTATGTAAATCCCACTAGGTCGTCAAACAATAACTATGTTGAATATTCCACATCTTCCACTCCTTTCTTCTCCACAAGCCAATCCTCCTTTCCTCTCTCCAGCGAAAGCGGCGAAACCAAGCGACGGTTTTATTGAAGGCCCTCATATTTTGGATCACACCGCCTAATATTTTCTATTTACAGCGCGAAACTGTTTTATTGGTTTATAAGGACTTTTTTCATTGGATCATTCAGGCCCAATTATATGAAATGAGCCTATTTTTTTATTTAAAATAAACTGAATATGGTGGCCCTACCTGGCTTCCACACAACAATAGCATTTTTACTCACAATCACTAATGCTAAGAAGGATAGTCTATACACTTTTCCATTTTTTTTTTTGAAGGAAAAATCTGTACACATTAAATCATGACGTGGCTCAAGAAACAAAATACCACCATTTAGGTTTAACTTTAACAACCACCGGTTCAAGTTCCTTCCACAAACTTTTTGGGCCTTCCTTTGCTGGGAACTTGGAGACCAGCTCACTTTCACTTTAATCTTTTAATTTATTAAATAGCGGCCCAATTAAACTACACTCCTATTATTAATTACTGTAGGCCCTTATGCTTTTCTGAAATTGCAGTTGGGCACAGTTTAACCCAAACCTGCAGTATGTGCACCTACGCAGGTCAGTTTAACTAATAAAGTAGACTAACTGATCAATACTAAGATTTTCTGATCAATTATACTTGTTATAAATTGATTTTGTATGATTATTCTCCAATTTAATGGAAGAATCTACTAATTTTTCGTAATGTTAGAAGATGTCAAATGTAATGCAAGCTTAAAAGTTAAGCCTGGGAGGATGTCAAATGATCCATAAATTACTTCGTGGTTGACATTTTTATAATTTATTAGAAGAAAGCAATTTTATTGAGAATAAATAATGATAATTAGCTTTTCTGCGAATAATTAATAATAATAATGGTTGTCTAAATTCTCTTATAGGGAAGATAGTGCTCTAATAAAACATATTTTTATACCATTACTGGCATATGCTATACAATTATAAAATCGTTGGTACTATTACTAACACATGATCAAATGACAAAGTTCTCTGATCTAGTCTGACACATGCCAAGTATGTGACAATTGACTTTATTTAATTAGTCTACCAATTGATCATGCCCGCAATTAGACAATACATTACTGAATACATAATTTGCATATATGATTTTCTATTTAATCTTATAGGAACATTATTGTTTTGAACCTGAATGGGGAAGTTATGAGGCTTTGTCCACAATACAATTAACACAAAATATCAGTTATCTAAGTTTGTTAATAAATTCTGTTGTCTACTTGACCCCTCGCTTTCAAAATAACCCGAACAAAAAAAAGAGAAACAAGAAACTTTCTATATATGTCTATTTCTTTGGAACTAAGCCTAATTGGGGTTTTCTCTAATAAAAAAAATGAAAATAAAAATAGAAAAGAGGGTTCAGACCTGGTCAGGGCACGAGAAAGTTAGTAAGATATTCTAAGTGGTTTGCTTCGTCCAATCCAACCCTGGTCCCAACAAACTGACCTCTTTCTCTTCTTCCTCTTCTTCCCTTTCTTGGACCGAAACCCCTCCATTTCTGTCTACAAGTTCAACTGTGCATGAACAATCTTTTAATATTCTTTCTACAAGCTTCTTGGGCCTTTCTTTGTTGGGCACAAGGCTTCAATCTTTCAATTTATATGATTGTGGTCGAGTTAACATAAACCCTTATTATTAATTATTGTAGGGCTTTATTATTCGTTTTAAATTTCTTTGTTGGCATAATTTAACCCATAGGCTAAATCAACCCAATTATAGTTCCGGCCAGACTGACCTTTTGTCCAATAACTGGTCCCCATTATATATTTTTGAAGTCTAATCCTAATAATTAATTTTCTTTCTTCTATCAAATCAAAGCCAGGAGCATAGCACACTCCGGCCCATTAGTTTAAATTACTGGGCAACAAATCTTATAACAGGCCATGTCAACATCACAGCTTTATCCATTTAGTTTATCATTTATTAATATCACGATTCAGGGAACGGCCATGGGAATGTTTAATACCAACTCATCCAAAGTTGTGAAAGGAGTTATTAATAAACCATTTATTATTAATAAACGAGCCAGGCTGCTAGAGAGAGAATCTCTGTTTTGTTGCCTGTTGGGGTCGTTCCTATGCAACTTTTCCGGTGCAGAAATATGTGTGTTGGGTCATACCTAAACAACTCAATCACATCCGTCCATCTGACATCAAGTCTCACTTTGTTGAAGATAAGATGGTGAATATTCTAATGTCCAAGGGGTGTTTTCGTCCATTAATCCTCAAGAACAGTGCTGATTTCAAACGAGCTCTCTTTTGTCCAGTCTTGTCACTGAGCGTGCGAGACTTGAGAGAGAGAGAGAGAGAGAGAGAGAGAGAGAGATTAGAGAACAATGAGAGGCTCCGTTTTATGTTTGTTGTGCATCTGTCTCTGTATGGCAATGCTGATTGGGGCCACCAATGGTGGAGAAGAAAGGGAGAAGATAAGTGGAGAGATCCATTCGAGGAGCACAGAGAAGGGCTGGCCAGGCTATCTCTATATCAGAACTATTGGCAAATGCACTCCCCAGTCAGTCCTCTCTCTTTTTCCCTTTCTTCATTTTTTCTCTTTCTTTGATTTCAACAGAAATAAAAACTGCCCGTGTTTTCATTTTGTATTGTTCTTGATGAATTCATGGGTTTTGGGTATACTTTAGCCTTTAGGTACCAGTATTTGAGTGAAAAATTGATCAAGCCTTTTGCATTATGGCAATTTCTGGTATTTCCTAAAATGCACTCCCCAGTCAGTCCTCTCTCCTTTTCCCTTTTCCATCAGTTAAGCCTCTTCAGTCCGTCATAAAACTTAAATTAAACCTCAGAAAACCCAACAACTATTCAATCTTTTAAACAGGTACTGGAGCAGTGGGAGAGAGGCATGGCCAAATATAGCCCCAAAACATGCGGCCGTCTTCGGCTCCAGAGTTCTGGAGCGGTACGAACCGAGTCTAACTCTTTTAGACGCCACTCAGAGAAACGACGACATTGGCGGAACCGTATTCGCCAAGTTAGTCAAACACGCCACCGCCGCTCTGCTCAATTCGTACACAAGAGACAACTTTCCACTTGATTCTTGGGAGGTAAAATTATGAAGAGAATGATAAGTCAAAAGTTTGGAATTGTGAATGGGGATTGAAATAATTTTTGGTTTTGTTTTAGGTGAAGAGTTTGATGTTGGAGGCGTTGGTTTCAGAGGAGTCCGCGGAAGCACAAGCTGAGCATTTTGAGCAGGCAAATGAATCTTGTACTTCAAATTAAATTTAGACTTAGTTGTATCTCTTGTTTTGTAATCAAAAGTCAGTCACGGCCTATGTGACTAGAAACTCTTGTCTTAGGTTTGAGTAGCTTTATTTTATGCTCAGTTGTGAGATTAAGATCTAGTTAGTCTTTCGTTTACAAAATTAATGTGCTATGTAGCAAGTGTCAAAAATATTCACTGGTTCTGGTTGGATCTTAGGATTTGGAAGTGAATTGGTCCTATTTGTAAAAAGAAAATCTTGAAATAGTTAATGGGACGGATTGGGCTTTTATTTTTTGTTATTTATACCTATTTGATATCATATGAAAATGGTTACCACATGTTTACCGACTGCTGTAGCCCACCAATTTTCAAGTTTGATTCTGGACCGGGCCTGGATGAGTAATCATGAATAGATTCTACTAAACGTTTTTCACGTGTAGAACTTGAAATGTTTCTTGGGATGATTATAAGATAAATTAATACTGTACATATTATTTTAAAAAAAATAATGTACATGGAGTACACATTCCAATCCATGACCAGAAAAATTGAAATACCTACCAAGTGTTTAGAACATGGACCCATGTTGATGTTTAGAACTATCACCAAGTTGATGTTGAGCTTTATTATTTTTTTATATTTTGATGAATTATTGGATTAAAATAGCTCAACATGTGGATTTTGAGCCATTCAATTAAATGTTTAAACTACCCTGTTGATCTTGATTCTGATTTGTGAGATATTCTATTTGACCTGGACCTTCAACCGATCAAATAATTGAGTAAGCACGAACTATTCCAAAAGGAGGAAAGGAACGAACCTAGATAATAATTACATGCAAAACTCCTCTCATTGAGCTTGTCCGGCCATGGTCTATCCTTCTACTTCAGAAATATGCGTCGTACTTCTTTTAAACACAGGTGAGTTAATCTGGTCAAGCAGAGTTCCTTATACATTCGTATTATTTATCTTCTCAGATTTTTTTCCAAATTTTGGTTCGATATTTCCAGAGCCCCCTGTTAAATTAGAAGTTGTTACATTTTATCATCAGTTATGTCATGCCATTCAATTCATATTTTCTTTTCTCTAACAGGTCTTGTCACAATGTGTATTCATTGGCAAAAAGTTAAAAAACTATTTCTTGGTTCACTCAGCGAGGCCGAAGCAGAAAAATTAAAAGAACAATCTGGAAGAGAAATTGTCGATACTTTATTTGCGGTGATTCTTTTCAGGCAGCACTTTTCCGTGACTTTTCTTGCCATGGTTACATCTTTGTTGCTGATTAAGGCTTTGCACGGGATGGCTCAGAAGAAAGTAGAGTATATAGAAACAATGGCTACCGAGCAAACATTTTCGCATGTCAGAATCGTTTCATTCGTGGTTTTTCTTTTTATGGTAGATTGCTTTTTATTTACTAGTTCTTTCAAGTCTCTCATCCAGGCTCACCAGGTCTCAGTTGCCATTTTCTTCGCTTTTGAGTAAGTTTTTTTGTTTTAATCACTTTTGTTTTTCGATCTTTCGATTTTTTTTTTTCGAAAAAATAATCAAGTTGGAGGAAAAAATATCGATCTTCTTATTTATTTAATTCTTTTTTTTTAAGCTCGGTGGGCGATTGCCTATAGAGATTTCATTTAATTCTTTGGTTTATCTTTTTTTTTATGTAAAGGAAGGAGTATTGTATTCTGTTTCAAACAATCAAAGTCTTCATTCTCAAAAAAAGAAAAACAATCTAAGTCTTTATTTCATATTTTGTTGAGCTGATTTTTATATTGGTCATGCTAAATTCATGGTAGGTACATGATAATGGCAGCAACAGCAATGTCTACATTTATTACATATATTTTCCATGTAAGTAGTATGATTATGGAGGGGCAATGGCAAAAAAAGGTTGTATATACATTTTATTTAGGATTTGTTGGTGACTTTTTCCACCTCTTGTTGCACACGCTCTTCTCAATTGCAGTTTTTCCGTAAGTATTGTACACTTTTTTTAAGAAAATTCATTTACTTGAAAACTTGTTTGAAATGTTGGTTATTTTAATGGTACAGGAATTATGGTGTGCCGATCTACTTGATCCGTAAATTGTATGAAATCTTCCGAAATTCCCGAACTAGGGTATCAGATTACTTCCCGTACCGCAAAATCACTTCCAGTATGAATGACCGCTTTCCTGATGCAACTCATCGAGAGCTTGAATTGTAAGCCTATACTCATAATTTTTTAGTTCTTAGACACTCCTGAATACCAAATTGACACTATATTATTACCACAAAATTAATGATATTTAACAACGTTTTTGTATATCAAATACAGAGGAGATGCAACGTGCGTTATTTGCAGAGAGGAAATGACTAGTGCCAAAAAGCTTCTGTGTTGCCATTTGTTTCATGTACAATGTTTGAGATCTTGGCTTGAGAGGCAGCATACTTGCCCCACTTGTCGCGCCCTCATTGCACCAGCTAATCATGCGGGCCATCCTTAGGCAACAATACATAATATCCTAATCTCAATTCTCAAGCCAGTAAGATTTATTCCACATTGTTGCTTGTTCAGACGTGACAAGAGAAATTGTTTCATGCTTTTTCCACAGCTTCTAGAGCTGAAAGCAATTTATCAAGGAAACGGTAAGGATTAGAAGTTCCAATAGGACTCTGATTCACAAAAATTCTTATCAAATATTGTGGAAAAAGATTGATGACCGACTTGCAAATTTAATGGGTATGGTTCTCATTTTTGTACTTTTAAACGATTATCTCGACAAAGTTGGAGAATTTTTTCATTTCTCAATCTAATAATTAATAATTATCAGTACTCATAATAAACAATTTGATTTTTTTTTCTCTATATTGGTATAGTTCTAGTTTGATTTTTTTCTCAGTTAAGAATATGAAGATATATTATGTAAGAGAGAATATGTGGAGAAAATTAGATACGAAACATTTACATTGAAAATATATATTTAAATAATTTATCTCTTAAAATTTATTATAATAATGAATTATTTCTCTTTGATTAATAAAAAATTAAAAAAACAACATTGAGTTGGACTGGAGCATATATCAACAACCTTTATTGAAAGTACATATCTAAGAAGAGTTATTTTACAGTCAGAAGGCAAAATAAGAAAAATAATACAAAATATAACACATTCAAGAAAAAGAATAAAAATTACAGCTTAACGTCCGGATTCTATGTCTCGGACTGCTTTCTTCTCCAAACTGAAGTAACCGGAGATCTCCATTTCACCGTGTCCCGATGCTTCACCGAGCAAGTTCTCCACCTCTTCTGGTTGATATTGCCCCCATGGATGTTGTTTAAGTTTAATTATTCGATCGAGATTCTCGGCTACTTCCTTCATTGTCGGTCTTTCGTCTCCCTTAATATTAAGGCATTCCTTCGCCAAATCGGCTACTTGTGTGATAATTTCCATATCTTCATGGTTTTTTATTTGTTCGTCCAACATTTCATTGAGTTGGTTTTCCTTCAGGGCAGAAAGGAAGATTGAAGAAAGACATTTGCCTTCTCCATCAGTCTCATCAAAACAAATTGGGGGTTTTCTCGTTAAGAGCTCTAGAAGAATTACGCCAAAGCTATATACATCACTTTTTGAGGTTAATTCGCAATTTATAAGGTACTCTGGATCCAAATAGCCTCGAGTTCCTTGCACTACAGTGACGAAATGAGATTCATCTGCCAGTGCTAATACAGAAGCCCCGAAATCAGAGATCTTTACAGTGAAATTCTCGTCGAGAAGAATGTTGGTTGACTTAACATCGCCATGGATGATTGGAGGAGACGCCGATGAGTGCAAGTAAGCCAATGCTTCTGCCGACTCTTGAGCAATCCTTAAACGGATTTCTAGGGAAATGCTTGATATACCGTTTTTTCCCTTAATATATTGATATAACGTACCGTTTGTTATATATTCGTAAACTAGCATGGGGACCTCAACTTCGAGGCAAAAACCGAGAAGTTTGACGATGTTTTTGTGGTTGATTTGGGAGAGAATCAGCATTTCTTTTCCGAATTCTTTCCTCTGATTTTCATTGGTGATCTTACATTTTTTTATTGCCACAGTACGATCCTTCAACTCTCCTTTGTATACAGTACCAAAGCCTCCTTGCCCAACAATCTGAGCATTGTCAAATTTGCTAGTGGCGTGTTCTAGTTCTTGCTTGGTGAAAACCGTAATACCAATTCCCTGATTTGCCTTGATTTCATCGTACAACTCCCAACCACCGTGTTGTTGAAAATATTTCTCTCGAACTTTCTTAAGCTTTCTTCTTTCCCGCACGAGATACATGCAAATGAGAAGAGAGAACAAAAGAGAGAACAAAAGGAAGGCTCCAATGCTCATTCCTACAAAAATTCAATTTATTTTTTAGAGAATTTTGAGAAGATATTTTTTATTCAAAATTCTGTCCCTTTTCCTATAGATTTTTCCAACTTCTATTAAGACTCTTAAGTAATCTTTAAGTCATTTGGTTCTTATAGTTAATAACATATATACTGAATTCATTTTAACATCCTTTTTAAAAATATGAAAAGAAAAATAACATCTCATGTATTGACCCAGAACACAAAAAGAGCATGTCAATTGATTGGGACTTCACTTCTATCCTAGTACTCAAGTTGATGGAACGTAAATTATAGTGCACAAATAATTTTTCCTTTCAAAAAAATAACAAATTAATTAATTTTAAGTGATAAGTCATCTCTATGATTGTTTAAACATTGCATTCAAGAAAACTATATTTTGGAGGGTTGTGAATTTACCGATAAGGACTGGTACATCTAACTGGCAGTTCTCATGACTATCAGGATTCAGACGCATGCCAAAAGGACATGAACACCTATATCCTCCGACCGTGTTATGACACTCAGCTGGCTTGGAACATGGGTTGTTATTTTTATCAGCGCACTCGTCAATATCTGTAGCAAAATTATAAGCAAGTTTAATAATAGTAGTAATAATATCTTGGTTTTCTACTGAACACTTGAGATAAGAATTGATAGGAAGTGAGACCTTCGCAACCTCCAACGAGATAAGGATTGCCTTGATAACCAAGAGAACAATTGCAGAAATAGCCAACGTCATTGGTTGAGTTCAAACAAACACTATTTTCACTTTTGCACATATAAGAGAGGGGATTTTCAAGCGCGATATTACACTTCTCGTTTCGTATAGCCCAATCTAATACCAGGGGCATTTGTTGCCCAGACAGTGCATCTGTCGTGATATATTTTGTATCAAACGAAAAACTGGAATCCTCTGCTAGAACCCCGTAGCTGCAAGGGTTGAATTCATAAACATCTGAATTGTTGAAGTTGCCATCAAACCATACATAGTAGTAGCTAATTCCTTTCGGAATGGCGGTTTGGCAACAACCAATGCCAGAGCATGACAGATCTGCAAGGCTCAAGTTGTTGCATACAGAGACGCAACCACTCTGGTAATCATTCCCTCTGTTACTAATTGAAATGTAAGCAAGGGTCTCACAGCCGATAGTAATGAATTTGTTACGCGAGTAAGAGAACCGGTATGGATAGTTAGTTAGGTTCATCCACCAGTCACTATAATTAGCTATGTTGGTTGTTTTATTATAGCACTGTTGAGATACGGGGTTGTTTATGCGTGCTTCCGCGGTTGAGAGAGATATGTCGAGGAATTCTATGTCGTTAACTAGGAAAAGCTTGGAGGTGCCATTCTGATAAGTGGTGCAATTGAGAGTGAAACCTTTGAATGAGCACTCGGGACTGATTCCAAAAGGGTATGGCACCGTTATGTTGCCGCAGCGGTCGGGGCAGTCCGCTAGAGTGTTGGTCCCGCTTTCAATAATGTTTGGTACTGTAAGGAGGATAATTATTAGTAGGAGATGAGAATTCTTGAGGACGAATGTTGTGCAGCTCATGGTTAAAGAGTTTTTATTTGCTCAGTCTCTTTGCAAAAAACCAGGCTTGGAAAGACACTAGGTTTGGAGGGGATATAATATAATACATTCAATGATATTGACCTTGACTCAGCAAAGATATTACATTTTTGTTTTTTCATATAAATAATATTTTAAATAGAGGATACTTATTGTATTGAAATATAATATTTTAAATAAAATGAGAATAAAAAAACAGAAGTCAATATTTTCAATGCAAGTTACGTGCACCGAAATTGCACACAATTACTTGTTTCAAATTATTATATCAACTCATAAACCAAAAAAGTTCAAATTAGCTATAACTTGAAATAAAATCATTTCTAGAATGCAAGATGAACATCAATTCGAGAAACAAAAATACCGATGCTAATATCGCACCTCGATGCCTAGTCGGGTCATCATAATTAACCTTAAGTATAATTTATCTCATGTTAACACATCTACATGAAATTTGAACAGTTCTAACCAGGGTAATCGTTGGGATTTATACTCAATTGATTTACAATTGAGAAGAATCCTACAAGTTTCCTCACTACCTATTTCCTTTTTCAGTATCTCCTAGATCATCACAATTCAGATTCCCAGAGTCAGCCAATAGTTGGCATTAAGCTGATAGTAGTAGTAATAATAATAATAATAATAATAATAATAATAATAATACATAATAATAATAATAATAATAATTATTATTATTATTATTATTATTAATTATTATTATTATTATTATTATTATTATTATTGTTGTTGTTGTTGTTGTTGTTGTTGTTGTTATTATCATCTATTAATTTTAACTGATTGATAGTCACATTGTTGTTATTTAATAGAAGGCATTTGATAGTTCGGATTGTAATTATTTACTAGAAGACTTTACTTTCTTTTGAAATATTAGAACGCGTCAAAGGTGGTTGCAAGCTTAAGTCTAGGACGATGTCAAACGAACCGAGGAAAGATACCCGCTGAAGGAATTTTCTTGCAAAATCCTTCCTTTCCTCCTTTTGGAATAATTCGTGCTTATCAACAACTAATTGATGATTTGAAGGTCCAGGTCAAATAGAATATCTCACGAATCAGAATCAAGATCAACGGGTAGTTGAAACATTAAACTGGATGGCTCAAAATCCACATGTTGAACTATTTTAATCCAATAATTCATCAAAAAGATAAAAAAAAATAGTATAGCTCAACATCAACATGGAAAGTTCCAAGTTCTAAACACTTGGTAGGTATTTCAATTTTTCTGGTCATGCATTGGAATGTGTACTCTATGTACATTATATTTTTTTTAAATAATATGTACAGTATTAATTTATCTTATAATCATCCCAAGAAACATTTCAAGTTCTACACGTGAAAAACGGATTTTTTTTTTATATACTATTTTTTTCAAAAATAAACTAATACTTACCACTCTTTTGAAAATAATAAAGTAACTACCATTTTCGCTACTACTAGTGACGGAACAATAGTGGCGGAATATGTGGATTTTATAATTTTTCAAAAACGGGATTAATTAGTGAAAAAAACATGTTCCGCCACCGTCACTCGCGGAATAAGAAAAAAATTTACGTGTTCCGCCACTTCCACTGGCGGAACAGAAGAAAAAATTTTCTCAGGAAAAAAAAAAATCAGCAGTCGGTAAACATGTCGCAACCAATTTCATATGTATTCATATCAAATAGGTATAAATAACAAAAAATAATAGCCCAATCCGTCTCATTAACTATTTCAAGATTTTCTTTTTTCAAATAGGCCCAATTCAGTTCCAAATCCAGATTTTTTTTTTTAATATATTATTTTTTTCAAAATAAATCAGCAAATACCATTGTTTTCAAAATAATGGGGTATCTAACATTTTCGCCACTATTAGTAGTGGAACAGATTTTGTTCCGCCACTAGTAGTGGTGAAACATGTGGATTTTATAATTTTTCAAAAACGGGATTAATTAGTGAAAAAAACGTATTCCACCACTGCCAATGGCGGAACAGGGGAAAAATTTACGTGTCCCGCCACTTCCACTGGCGGAACAGAAAAAAAATTAATTTTTTCTCAGGAAAAAAAAACATTTCTTGTTCCGCCACTACTAGTGGCGGAACACTATTCACTTACACTAATTGATCGTGTTTAGTCAGTCAAATGAGAAATTTTTGAAAAAACTGAAAATTCACATGTTCCGCCAACAGATGTGTTCCGCCACTGGTAGTGGCAGAAATGGTAGATACCATATTATTTTGAAAGGGGTGGTATTTGCTGGTTTATTTTTGATGAAAATGGTATAATCAAAAAAAAAATCTAAGATCCAACCAGTGAATATTCTTGACACTTGCTACATAGCACATTAGTTTTGTAAACGAAAGACTAACTAGATCTTAATCTCACAACTGAGCATAAAACAAAACTACTCAAACCTAAGACAAGAGTTTCTAGTCACATAGGCCGTGACTGACTTTTGATTACAAAACAAGAGATACAACTAAGTCTAAATTTAATTTGAAGTACAAGATTCATTTGCCTGCTCAAAATGCTCGGCTTGTGCTTCCGCAAATGGAAAATCAGAATAAATAATAAATTAAAATTATTTTGCAAATAACAAAGACAAATATATTTTTATCAATTTTTTTGGATTAAATTTCTCAAAGGTTGGCGGGGATGCAAATAGGATGTTATTGTCCAGTCCATCTAAAGTGTTTGGGTGGGCACATATCAGACAGGGATTAACTATCATGATTCAATAATTAAATGCTCGAGGGTGATTTATTAATGCATTAAGAATTTGATCGGGAATTGTAAATCACTAAATAAATGTGATAATGTCGTTGAATAAATTAATTATGTGTTGATTTGCTGTGTGCTATTGGATTTTTAATATTCTAGGGATAATTTCATATATACCATTACAAAAACTCGAAATATCATATTTGCCATTACAAAAACTTAAATATCATATTTGACATTATAAAAACTCAATAATATCATATATGTCATTTCAAAAAACCTAAAATATCATATTTGCCATTATAGAAACTTAATATATCATATTTGCCATTAAATTTACTCAAAACTGAACACCATCCATTTTTCCGTTAAAATTAACGGTCCAATCTTATAATTATCATTATACCCCTAAATTTATTTCATGAATTAGATTTCATATTAAACATTCGTATATAAACAAAAATCTCTCTCTCTCTCTCTTCATGATTAAAATTTCTCAAAGGTTGGCGGGGATGCAGATAAGATGCTATGTCCAGTCCATCTAAAGTGTTTGGGTGGGCACATATCAGGCAGGGATTAACTATCAGGATTCAAGGGTGATTTAGGAATTAAATGCATTAATAATTTGATTGGGAATTGTAAATCACTAAATAAATGTGATGTTAAACCATGAATATGACTCTTATTGCCAAATGGGCTTTGAAATATTACGGCAAAGATGAAGGATTATGGTCCAAATTGGCAAGAGATGTTTATTGTCACACCGTCGTACCGACTGTTATCACGCAAGACGCTACCACTTCAACGCTCATGAAAGATGTCCATACTGCTATGGAAATATTTAACACATTCATTAAATTTAGTGGATTATTCAGAGACAATAATTGGATGAGACAGAGATTGCAAGCTACTTTCCCAATTCTATTTTCTTTTGTCAATAGTCAACAAAACATCTCTATAAATGATGCTTTCGTAATTCAAGACTGGACCGCATTACTCAACTTACCTCTTTCCAACATGGCTACAATAGAGCTGGATGAATTGATCAACCTTTGGGAGGAATGAACTTCAACAACTCTAACAGGTACCGAATTGACAGTGTCTTGGTCCTTAACAAATGATAGAAACAAGGGATAGCTCGCGCTTGCGCGAGTTTTTTTAAATTTTTAATTAAGGTTATAAATGATACTATTTTGTTATGTAATGATCTAAATCGTACTCTATAATTGTATGTGCTTCTTATGTAGAAGTCTCTATAGTGATATTTTTTATATTATACACAAACATGAAATTACTCTTTTTTATGAAATTTTAGCACTATATAAAAATAAAGCCCATCCTATTTATATAAATAGAAGAATATGTGATTTTTTAATTGCTTATATAGATGTATATGTTCTTATTAACATTATAAAGATTTTTTTTATGATCAAGTTCATCTTTATGATCAGTTCATGCCTTGTTATTTTTTTTGCTTTGAGACAAATATCTTGCATGATATTGAAAACTATAATATTTATATGTCGTAAATTGGAAATACCTGCACAATAAAATGAATGAAAATATCTAAATTTGTAGAGATAAATGATTAATTGATGTCAAATGAATTTTATGATACAACTTGCTATTGTATTTATATTTTTATTTTGTAAGGATGTTTCTATGTATGGTATCTTCTTTGTTTTGGTTTATATGATTATTAAATATATTTAGGAATAAATCTTCAATTGAGTTTAATAATAATCAGAGCTTCCCTCTGTTTTTTTAAGATGGATCTTTAGGCCGAAGTCGCCGTCAAAGCCCAAATAAGAGAAATAAAATGATTCAAAAGCCCAATTTAACGGGGCTGTCAGCCAATATGATATATTTATTTTATTTTTTATTCCTTCAAAAAAATATGATATTTTATTATATTTTATGCAGGGATGGAAGGATTGAAGATTGAACATAATCTTTTGAGATTGCAACTGTCATTAGCATGACTTACTTTACATGTCGTCACTGACTCGGAGTAAACGTCTACTAGTAAGACCCGTGCTGGATTTACTTGTCCTTATAACTTGTATTTATCAAGTTACGGTGGCCGCCTTGGTCCTTAGATTCTGCTGACTCAACATTATCGAATTTTAAGATAACAATAAGAGATATTCCCGCGTTGTGCGATATTTCCATTGGCTTTTTTTAGGATGTTGATTATATATTTAGCAAACAAAAAGGGAGAAGGCACAACTAAGCAAAATAAAGTTTATTGGCATATTACATGTACTATGCAATTTTTATTTGTATGGCATTATATACTTAAGGCACACAAAAGAAAGATGATGAAATAATATTTATTCACATATAATAATATTACAGGATATTAATTTATTAGATAGATAAATAATATAGTGTCATTCCAACGTGATATTCTATATTAGATGGCTTGACTTATGATAAACTACCTTTTTTTAATGGTATAATAAACTACTTCTGAGCTTCAGAAATCCGAATTATCTGGATAGAATGGGACATGAAAGATATTTCACTTTACTTTTGAATTAGAATAAACTAAATACTCCCAGTTTTATTATTTTTAACGAACTCGAATTCATGAACAAAGAGAATTTTTTTAAACAATAAAAAATAACAAATATATGAACCCATATGCCTATAAATCTTTAAATAAACAATTGAATATTATTTTTTTTAATACATTGTTCTCTTGGGCATTTAAATAAATAATTAAATATTATTTTAGAATATATGATAATAAAAATATTTGGATGACATGAGTTTGGATCAAAACAAAATTTTATTTTATAGTTCTAGAGCCCCGTCTTCCTCAGCACCACATGAGTCGCGAGTGATGCGAAGCTGTTGAGCATTAGATGACCTTTAGATGAAAGGTCATGCAAACATAAGAGGTAGAGAGAAAAAGAGAATAAAGAAACCATGAAGAGATATGTTCAATTTAGACATGACCTTCAAACATGTAATGTAGCCAAATCTGGGTCCTTCAATGTGGATCAAATGGTTCATGTTTTTTGGGTGATGTGACAAAATATGGGTAAAGTACTGTAGATATGTCCCATTAGAATTATATATATTACAAGAGAACAAATAATGGCTTTTAAAAATTCAAAATTTTGGCCTTTGAACTTGAACACTTAACACAATATGAAAATTTCTAAGGATGTAACTGATAAGTTTTGAGAATTGAAATGTGACACTGTATCTCTCAAAGAAACAATTCTCTTTTTTTTTTTTTTTTGACTCGCCAACCCCCACTCCCACTCTCCTCTTTATATTTCCCTCTTCTCCCTCTCCTACCCCTCTTAAACGAAAAAAAAAGAAGGAAGAAACAATTCTCTATAGACATTAATACCATTCATCATGAGCCAATTATGTTATGTCAATCTAAGAAAGAAACCAAATTCTGTTTTTATAATATGTATTCTAGTAGGGTTTTTTTCAAATCCAGTAGTGCAATTTTCTTAAAAAGAAAATTATAAATTTATAAAAATCATGTAGAAACTCTTGTAAGTGTCGGGACCAGATGATATAATTTGAACAACTATTGTCTTCTTACACCGTCTTATCATTTCTTTTTGAAGTTGATGTCCGGGACTCTGATCAAGTAAAGAAATTATGATGGATCATGGTCAAGAGCCACGACCACTGTTGTTATAGCACACATGCTTGATATTTTTAAACCTACAAACAAAAATTATGTTGCCACAGCTGTCAGGGCAGCCCGGTAAAGTGCTGGTCGTGCTTTCAATGATGTTTGCTACTGAAAGAAGGGGAATTATTAGAAGGAAATGAGAATTCTTGAGGAAGATTGTTGTGCAGCTCATGGTTAAAGAGTTTTTATTTGCTCAATCTCTTTGCAAAAAACCAGGCTTGGAAAGACACTAGGTTTGGAGGGGATATAATATAATACATTCAATGATATTGAACTTGACTCAGCAAAGATATTACATTTTTGTTTTTTCATATAAATAATATTTTAAATAGAGGACACTTATTGTATTGAAATATAATCTTTTAAATAAAATGAGAATAAAAAAACTGAAGTCAATATTTTCAATGCAAGTTACGTGCACCGAAATTGCACACAATTACTTGTTTCAAATTATTATATCAACTCATAAACCAAAAAAGTTCAAATTAGCTATAACTTAAAATAAAATCATTTCTAGAATGCAAGATGAACATCAATTCGAGAAACAAAAATATCGATGCCAATATCGCACCTCGAGGCCTAGTCGGGTCATCATAATTAACCTTAAGTATAATTTATCTCATGTTAACACATATTCTACATGAAATTTGAACATTTCTAACCAAGGTAATCGTTGGGACTTATACTCAATTGATTTACAATTGAGAAGAATCCTACAAGTTTCCTCACTACCTATTTCCTTTTTCAGTATCTCCTAGATGATCACAATTCAGATTCCAAGATTCAGGCAATAGTTGGCATTAAGCTGATAGTTAGCATAATAATAATAATAATAATAATTATTGTTATTATCATCTATTAATTTTAACTGATTGATAGTCACATTGTTGTTATTTAATAGAAGGCATTTGATAGTTCGGATTGTAATTATTTACTAGAAGACTTTACTTTCTTTTGAAATATTAGAACACGTCAAAGGTGGTTGCAAGCTTAAGTCTAGGAAGATGTCAAACGAACCGAGGAAAGATACCCGCTGAAGGAATTTTCTTGGAAAATGCTTATACTGGAAAATATAACTCATCTTAAATGCACTTTTTAAAATATATTTTGAATTGATAAACATATCCTTTGTAATTATCCCAAAAAATTAGATAATTTCAAATAAATGTCTTTCATAAATCATTTACTTTTTTGTGCTTTTCAATTTTTTCAAGAAAATAAAGTACTTTACAATGAAAAGCAATATTTTACCAAAACATAAGATATGTTCCACCAAGAGAGTATTTTTCCCAGCGAACTTTATGAATTATGACCTCCATGGACGGTTGGAGGGGGGGAGGGGGCCTTGGCTCCCCCCATGATTTTGAAATTTTCATATTAATCACTCTCATATTGTCATATTTTCGGCCCCCTCATAATTTTGCAATTTTCATATTAACCCAATTATGTTTTCACTTGTAACTTTAGGGTTTTGTGTGATATTCCTACATTTTTGTAATAATTATTGTCTAAAATAAATCAAAAAGACTATGCTAATTCATGAACTCTCATGGTATATAGTTGCATAATATTATATTGATTATTTTAATTCTCTTGTTGCATTATATATAACTTATATTTTCTTCTACTTTTTTGCGATATATTATGTCAAATAGAAAGAAATTGGAGTTTTTTTAAGAAAAGTAAGAAAATGATGCCAATTCGTAATTCTTCAACTAGTAAATCCGATGCTCCTTCTTTGACCATACTAAGTAATGAAACAAACACATGTATTGAGCAATTCATGTTATCTGTAAAACAAGACTCCATTAAAAAAATGAATGATATTGTTTTAACAAAAAGTTTGTAGAAACTTTTTAACAAAAATATAGTTTTAAAAAAAATGAATGATAATTTTTAAGAATTTTATTTTAGCAAAATGAATGATAGTTTTTAACAAAAAAAGGAATGATAGTTTTTACAAAAATGAGTGATATTTAATTGTTTATATTACAAAAAGTTTGTAGAAACTTTTTCAATGAATAAAATTATAGAAGACTTGATTTAATGCAAAAAAAGAAAATTTAAATAAAAGAAAGACGGGCTCCATTACGTAGCAAGTAGATATATTAATGTATGTACTTTTGGCTATTGGATGGTAAAATTATATACTTTCTTATGTTATGTAATTTCTTTTAATATAATATTTGCTAATCAGTCCGGCCCCCCAATATATATTTCTGGCTCCGTCCCTGATGACCTCAATTTTATAATTACACAGGATTTCTAGGTCCTTCCTTGCAAGTGCATAATAGAACTAATAATCCATAAGTTGCTTCTTTGTTGGCATTATTATTAATTATTAGAAGAAAGCTACTTCCTTGCAGATATATACTAGCTATAGAAGATATCAAAAGTTCTTGTGTACGAAGTCAGCTATGAGGAAAATGACTGAACTATATTATGCAAGAAAGAAATGTTCTTTAAAATCTTTGTTGTTACATGCAGAAACTAAGTATTCGAAATTAGCTTTTTTCTACAAATATTACTTGTCTCATTTTTCTTATCAGGTATTATTTGCTGTAAAATTCAAAATTTTGTTACTATTTCTAGTAAATATAACCAGCTGATTATGATCACATGACCAAGGCGCTCTCTAGTCTCAGGCCCCCCAATTCTTATGAAAATTGATGCAATGCATGTGAAATTTGACTTCAATTTAATTAATAGTCAATCAATTGTTTGTGCAAACAAGTAGACAATATACTATTGAATAAACAATTACATGTAGGGATCCAAAACTATATTATTAACGAAGTCCGTTTTGAATCTTAATGGAGAAGTTATGTGGCTTTGTCCACACAATACCTTAAAATAACTATTTAAACGTCTTTGTTGATCCTATTCTTCAGAAACTCCCCAATAACTATTTAAATGTTTATTTCAGCCCCAACTAAATCAGATTGGATCTTTTCTCCAATAAAAAAGAAGGAAAAATAGGAGGAGGAAAGGGGCAAACCTGGTCAGTAGACAAACAATTTAGTCAACCATGAAGCATTCTAAGTGCATCGCATTCGCTTCTGTTCACATGTCAACTCACGGAGCTCTTTCGCTTCAGGGCTTCACCTCTTCCCTCTCCATCAACAATGACTGAGCATCCACCGTTCCAAATTCCTTCTAGACTTCTCGGGCCTTCGATTATTCGGCACTGTTTCCCTTCAAACTATAACTATTTTTAGCTTCATTTCATCATGGCCCAATTAAGATCATATTCTTATATTTACTTATTCTTGGCCCTTATTTTTTTATATTTCTTCATTCGCTCAATTGAACTCAAGACTAACACAGCACAGCCTAATGGGAAGCAGCACAGGCCAGCTTCGGCTTTGGTAATTATTCCATTGCACTGCCAATTATACTTATTTCTAAGCCCAAACATTTATTTTCTTTCTTCATTTATTCGTGTCACTTCATTTCTAAGCCCAAATACTCATTCTAAGCCCAAACATCTTTAGTCATTAGTCGGTCCATTTAATGGAGATTGATCACATTGATCTTCTTTATTCGTGTCACGATTTCGGACCCAGGAGTCAAAGAGTCACGATCCTATCAACGTTTAATACTCGTTATTTCGACAGTAAGGGAAGGGAACGTTTAATACTTACTCGTCAGTTGTGAAAGGAGTAAATATAACATAATAAACGAGCCAGGCAGAAAATCGCTGTTCTGTTGGGCTCGCTCTCTGCTCAGTGCTCAGTCTCTTAGTATCGGTATTGGGTCAAACCAAACAACAGAATTACAAAATTACTTTTGTTGGATATTACTGTTTCTTTTCTTCTTTTTTGCTTTTCTGGATAAGTTTTAATTGTTAATCCTAGATAAGATAATCCTTCATTGTTTTTATTAAAATAATAAATAACCCTTTATTGGAATGAGTTTTCATGAACCCACATGGCCCTTGTGAATTGTGGTCGGTCTACTTACTTGGCCCAATTATATTCTTCTTTCAGAATGTGAGAAATCCGCACATAAAATTACTTCAAAATGTTCTTTCAAAAAATATATAAAAATGAAGAACTTTTTGAAATTCATAAAAGAACTTAACTTGCATAAGGCACTTCATATATTCGTAAATATAAAATTACATTATAATTACATAATCAAGAGTAAGATTGCCGAAGGTCACACTTATATATAAGCCATTTCATATATTAACACTTGAAATTATATAATTTTTTGGGATAATTACAAAGTTTTTCACCACAAGATTTCTAGGAAGTAAAATAATCTTCTCAGGTGACGCAGACCTGAACCGCTTTGTGCTTCAAAATGAGAAATGATATTTCGCAAACGACATACCATCTCACATCTCCCCCCTTCTAGGTCAAAGTGATCTCTTTCTTGATGCTGATGACTTGCGTTACAAGAACATGAAATCAATGATCCTCAGCTTTCTCCACAGCTGGGATATTCAGACCTCATTTTTACAGGATGTTCAGAAGGCTGCGGACTGGGTTTTGAACAGTTGGAGGAACAAGGATGTTGTCTTTGTGAGTGTAGAAGCAAAAAGAGTATGTCAGCTAGCCTTGTCTGTTTTAGGAGAAATCATATAAATGTGCAACTGATAAAATAACATACAAGTCGAGACTTGTAGGTACTTAACTTGTGTACAACTTGTGCAGTTTTCTTTCAACCTAATAGGCGCAAAAACAATGGGATTGAATGTCGACGGTCCTGAAGGAGAGAAACTAAGAAGAGAGTTTTTCATACTTGACGAAGGAATTTTTGGTGTTGCAATCAATCTACCATATACTCGTTATGCTAAAGCTCTAAATGTAGGAGCATCAATTCTTTATTTTCATTTTTCTTACTTTTAGCATATGTACGTGTAAAGAGTAGAGAAGAGAGAGAATGGATTGGTTAATTATGATTTATTAGAATTGGTTAAATTGATTAGGCTTTACAAGAATACTCTATTTATATAGCTAATCACCTATCTAATTTACTCTACAATTAAAGTATATATCTCTACAAATACAATCTTTACAATTCCTACAATCTCCACACTAAGGTACTCCTATATACACTACTATAACACCCCCTTTCAAGACTAGCCGGGTCTCAACACGGTGAGTTTGTCACGAAGCCGAGTAAATCGAGATGATGTGAGTCTCTTCGTAAGGATATCTGCAATCTGATCCTTGGTGCTTATGAAGCGAACTTGAAAAGTTTTAAGCTCGATTTGTTCGCGTACGAAATGATAATCAATCTCGATGTGCTTCGTGCGTTCATGAATGGTTGATAGCGAGATATGTAGCTCCAATGTTATGACACCATAGGATAGAGACTTTCTTTTGAAGGATGTGGAGTTTCACGCAATAGATTTATATGTGGGGGGGGGGGGGGGGGGACTACATACAATCATATAAATCTATTACAAAATACACTACTATTATTATATATACATGCCAAGACTTCAAAAAACTTGGGGGGCAGCTGTCCTCCTTAGTTCCTATTAAGATCCGTTATTAGACATAATATAAAATGAGTTATAGAATCATTACTCACTGTATTTTCAATTCACATTATATATCACAATAACAATCTTAAAAAAAAATGAGTTGGTCTTCTATATAGATCAATAATATTAGTGATAATATTATTGGAAAATACGTATTCTATCTTTTTATATATCCATACATTAAAATCAGATAATTTGAAAATCTAACCATTATTTTCTTATCTATTATTTTCGTAGTGATAAATTATATTAAATATATAACTATTTCACAATCTCAAAGTAGAACAAGGGTACAATCGATTATATATAATTAAGTGACGAATTGTTCTACAATAGAGATATAAGAACGTTAAAGTCTAACTGCATTTGCAAAAGAAAAACAACAATACAAATAATATAACATAACGCCAACTAAGCAAAATATATAAAAATAAAGCAAACTAACTACCACACTAAAAACATCACTTTTCGCAGTAAGCCGGCCGGTCAGATAGTATTCAGGGTCTAGGTAACCTAAAGTACCCTGGACGGCAGTTTCAATTGTCATCGGGTTATCAACTGCAATAGACCTTGAAGCTCCAAAATCAGATAATTTGATTGTCAATCCATCATTAAGAAGTATGTTGCAAGTTTTGATATCTCTGTGAAAAACTGATATAGAAGCCGCTGAATGTAGATAGGATAGAGCTCCTGCCGTTTCTAATGCTATCCTTAAACGGTCATTCCATGACAAGGACTGGCCTTCCAGGACATGAAGATGATCAGTAAGGGTCCCATTTGAAATAAATTCATAAACTACCAAGAGGGCTTCATTTTCTAGGCAACATCCAAAAAGCTTCACAACATTTCTTTGGTTCAGTTGTGAAAGAATAAGAACTTCATTTAAGAATTCTTGAATTTCTCTGTCATTATTTATCTTGGGCCTCTTAATCGCTACAACTCTTTTGTCGGATAAAATTCCTTTGTATATTACACCATGACCACCTTCACCTACGATAAGAGCTTGATCAAAATTGCTTGTTGCCTTCTCTGGCTCTTCTATGCCAAAGATTCTCATCATTTTCAGTATGTGGTTGTTTGAAAAATTTGGCAGCAGTGATACCATTTCGAAATCTCGTGTGGAATTCTTCTGCCTTTTCTTATTTATCTGCCTTATATCATACCATCTTTTTAGCATAAAAGCAGCACGGATTAAAAAATAAAGAACCACACAAGTGCCAATCACAGTCACTATTATTAAACCTGCACACACAAAAAAGCAGAATGATAATTCAGAATTAATAGCACATGTGGATCCCAATAGTTCAATGAGGAAGGGATGGAATGTAATAATTGAGATTCAAGAAAAAAATGACAGAATAACTTTAAAAAAATCAGTCTTCTTTCCTCATCGGCCTATATGCGCTTGGACAAAACTTTAAAGATCATTTACGAACGTATTCTCCATCTTCAAGTTCCAGTAGGATATGGATTGAGTAATTCTACATTCACTAGACAATCCACTAACTTTATTATTAATTTATTTATTTGTTAGTAAGAGAATTAGTAAAGTGTTAGGAATATCTAGCATGGTTAGATCCACTCAGATTCAACCCCCAACAACGGACTGATAGAATCCAAATTTACGCATGAGTATTTGCGTCTACAAATTCACGGGGGTAGTAGAAAATTGGGAATTTGATACATATGTATGTCCAATATTTCTAGAGGATGCATTTCTGGTATTGTAATTTTATTGTTGTACTAAAAGTGGATTTTGTTGCCCGGTTCCGTGAGAATTATTATATTTTCCGTGCGATCATTTTATATAGTGAACTCAGTTTAGTATGATATCATGTCTTTATTTCTATAATGTCCAAATAAATAAATAAATTAATTAATTAAATCTACACAGACAATAGAGGCATTGCATTTGATGGTTAAAATTAAATCCAATTAAAGCATATTGAACCGATTTATTAAGGATTTTTTTTTAACATGCATATAAATTAAAATGAACAACGTATTTTCAAATAAGAACGAATAATTATTTTATATATAAACAGTATATCTTAAGCTAGTTGGTGATTTTATAACTAAAATGTTAGTTGACTAGTTAAAGGGCATATTTAGTGTGCATTATAAATAATGAATACATACAAAAAGAATTCATCTATAACTTTTTGGTTTCGTTCCAATATTTTAATTTATTTGGTTCTTATTTTAATTTATTTGGTTCTAATTACGAGAACTTAATTGAAACAGTCACCCTATCTCAATGAGGTTTATTTGCACAAATAAAATATAACAAGACAAAACATACCAACAAATGTGCCAGTGTTCAATAAGCACGGTTCATCAGGATGTGTGGCATTAGGTCTCCATCCAAGAGGACAAGAACATGAATACCAACCTTCTGTATTTTGACATGTTCTGCTTTTTGGACACCAAACTGTATTCTTATCCTTGCACTCATTGAAATCTGCGGAAAAATGTTCCAAAGCAGAACGAGTTATCTACTAAAATGACAAAGCAATAGACATTTCATATTTAGCTTCAATTCAGAAAGAGGGAAGGTTCATTGAGCCATATACCTGTGCAGCCTTCATCTATATATGGATTTCCTTCATAGCCTTTCTTACATCTACATGCATAGCCACCAATGGAGCTGCTTGCATTCACAAACTCACTTATGTTACTCTTGCATGCGTATCCTAGGTCACTTAAGCTTGGACAGGATTGGTTACCAATATTCCAGTCAAGTAGTAGAGACGTTTTTTCCCTTCAAGGACGAACTGCCATTTACATAACTTGTAGTGAAATTGAATGTTTCAGCCTCCATCAAAGCAGCATAGCGGCAAGGATTGTATTTAGGGAAATATATATAGTCTTTATCGAATATAATATTGGAGAAAGCCATATAGCCTGGAATATTGGTTTGGCAACAACCCATTCCTGAGCACGGTTTGTACTCAAGATCACCCAAAGTGTTTGCCGAGTTGCAGAAGGAGACACAACCAGACTGAAAGTAGGTGTGGTTGCCACCTTGAGTCATGTTTAACTGAGCAAGAGTGCGACAACCAACTACAATGAGCTTATTAAGGAATCTTGCGAAGCGGAAGGGAGTGGATAGTAGGTTCATCGCCACTATTGAGCTGGATTTTATTTCGTCTGACGCAGTATCATTGCATTGCCATGCAATGTGGTTGCTTATGCGTGCTCGTTCTGCTGAGATGTTGACATCAAGAAGTAGATAGTTTTGTAAGTAGGGTATCTCACCGGCTTCGGTCCGAATACACTCCACTTTAAAGCCTTCTAGAAAGCAATTAGCTCCGATGCCAAATGGGTAGGGGATACAACTGCTCTGGCATCCTGGCAATCCAAGCGACTTGTTGGAGGCAAATGCATATTTGCTTGCCAACAGGACTAGCAAAAACTTTACTAGAATCATTTTTGTGTTGTTTTTCATGAACTCTCTCTTTTTGGAAAGAATTGTTGGTCTATTGATTGTTTGGTGCATTGTGCAAAACAACGATAGATACGAAAATTGATGCAATGCATACAACATATATGTGTGTGTGTGTGACATGTAATTTCATTGTGACGTGTAATTTCATTGAATCATAATCTAACAATTGCTTGTGCCGACAATTAGACAATATACTATTGAATATACAATTGCATATAGAGATTTTTTTTTTTTAAATATTCCATATGGTCGGAATCTAAAACTATATTATGAACCTTTGACTCAGTTATCCAATCTTATGAGAACACACTGTTTTGAATCTTAATAGGGAAGTTATGCGATTTTGTGTGCAGTACCATTTAAAAATCTAATTATTGTTATTCGTTTGGGTACGTTGTTGTTTTTTGTTTTTTGTTTTTTTTCTTCAAAATAAAAACAAAACGTGTTTGATAATTTCTCAACGTTTCCATTTTTTTTGCTCAAATCCATAAATCCCTCATCTCTTTCTTTTTATATTTAGTCTTCTTACCAATTATCATATCATGGCTAATCTCAAAGTTTATTTCTCTTAATAATAAATAGGGAAGTGATATAAGCAGGAAATGATTTGATAGGAGCAGGAAAAATTGTGATAAAAAGACTTCTTTACCCTTGTTTGTACATATCAATCAATTGAGTTAAAAAAGACAAGAATATATCACTCTTTATTGTTGATTCCTTCTCTTTCCAACGTAATTATCATCAAAACCTTCAAATTTATGAATATTCATTAAAACCAATTAATTCTTTATAAAATATGTTGTTAACTTATTAATATTAATTATTTTTGTTCATGAAATCTTTAGAAATTTCAATATTAATATACTTATTCAAATAAAGGTTGATTAAGAAAATATACTGGCTAAATACTTACAAACATATACAAGAATAAAAAATAAATTTTCAATATTATGCAATTTCATGAATTCATAATTGCTCCATAAACACGAAATAACAAGTAAATAAAAAGGCCAAAATGACTAACTAATATTTTTTTTTATAAAAAATCTTATAACGGACTAACGAAATTAAAATTTTGTTTTTTTGTAGAAGAAAGCCGTTTCGTTTTTCAAAATTATCAATCGCGTCATTTATTTTAATTCGTTAGTATTTGAATATATTATTTATTTTTATCAAATAGCATTTGTTCTTAATATGTTATTTTTGTTTTTCAATTTTAATTTAGTTAGTCCGTTATAAGATTTTTTATAAATAAAAAAATATTAGTTAGTCATTTTGGCCTTTTTATGTACTTGTTATTGTTTATGGAAAAATTATGAATTCATGAAATTGCATAATAATGAAAATTTATTTTTTATTCTTGTATATGTTTGTAAGTATTTAGCCAGTATATTTTCTTAATCGACCTTTATTTGAATAAGTATATTAATATTAAAATTTCTAAAGATTTCATGAACAAAAATAATTAATATTATTAAGAAAACAACCTATTTATAAAGAATTAGTTGGTTTTAATGAATATTCATAAATTTGAAGGTTTTGATGATAATTACGTTGGGGAGAGAAGGAATCAACAAATAAAGAGTGATATATTCTTGTCTTTTTTAACTCAATTGATTGATATGTACAAACAAGGGTAAATAAGTCTTTTTGTGACAATTTTTCCTGCTCCTATCAAATTATTTCCTGCCCATATCATTTCCCTAATAAATATTTTTCCTCCCTTGAATAATGACATGAGTTAGTTAAATCAGATCAGTATCAGCAATAAAGTTATTTTAATAGTGTATATTTTACTTTATGACCGTATAACCAACCAGCATGAAAATTATTATTTGTGTATATATTTGATGTGTAACATGCTAACAACATGGTAGTGTTAGTGATATTTCTACAAATATCAATTTAGTAATATTATTTTTTACAATAAAATAATATAACAAGTTGTGTTCTCGAGTGATGCTATATTCTTTTTACGTATTATGAATTTACAAATTTTTATATTGTAGTTATCATGTTGAATGCATGGAGCAAGATTGTTCAAATTTTAAAACAGAAAAATAACTTTTTTTGAAAATAAAAAAACAAAAAACTATTTTTTGTGTATGAAAAATGAAAAACAAAAAACTATTTTCTCTTTGGCATCATTTTCGTTTTTCTGTTTTTCATTTTTCAAAAACGAAAATAATTTTCTGTTTTTTATTTTTGTTTTCTAAATATTCATTTTCATTTTTAAAATGGAATGTGATATTTAATCTATCCATTCAATATGACATTCAGGAAAGAGACATAAAAGAGATTCATAATGCACATAAATTATTGATGGTGTTATGCCATAGGCCAAAGTGTTTGTGACCTAGATGATGGATTGTAATAACAAACATAATATTTATTCTAAGATATTTCATATAATATGTGCGTATAGGTTATTTTAATATAATTAAAATAGACCATGAATATGCAATTCAACTTTATGTCATCAAAGTGCGTGACTTTGATAGTAAAACTATAAAGTGTTATGAATGCTATTCTAAATCATCCCTGGTTATTTATAGGATATTTGTGGAGACAAATATACTTGCAGATACATATAAATATATATTTATATATACAAGCTATAAATGTACACCAGTATATTAGTTGACTGATGATTATGTTTTACTGATCATGGATAAATAGTTATCAAGTCATTAACATAGGTATATGTTAGAGACCATATACTGGACTGACCCGCCATAAGAATGCTACATGTTTTACGTCATTAGCGATTCTTGTAACATAAAGTATTTATAGTCCTTTGACCTGAGATTGTCTCGGTTCCCAACATGAGTAATTTTATACTTTAATATAATCTAACACTGCCTTTAACCGGGTGGTCATAACGGTTATGATTAGGTATATAATGAATCATGTAGAGGGATGAGTGCAATCAAGACGGGATTTGTTCCTCTCATAAATGAGAGAGATATCTTTAGGCCTCTTGATGAATTGAACTGAAGAAATGTATGGCCATACTCAAATGAATTAATAAGAGTTATTAATGTCATTTGTTCTTGTTCAGTTTAATTCGGGATCAAGAAATATTAATTCGATTAATATAAGGATGACGTCTTACATGCCTTATGATCGATATAGATATCGCGTGACAAAGGGACTAAATACGTGATTGTTGATTAGGTAAATCAGATCACTGATATTCACTTAAATTGGGTAGTCATGATGGCTTGCTAGAGTCCGCTCATGATTTATAGACGGTCAAGTTTACTGCCAACATTAAGTGAACCTACAGGGTCACACATAAAGAACAAACTGAAACGGGTGCAGAAAATCCTAGCGACTTATATGATGAGTTGCATAAGAATGACACAAAAGATATTGTCATCTTATGTGATAAGATGTGATATATATGTATATAAAGACTATGAGCACACAAGATCATGTAATCTAGAAGAGTCTAGATGATGATATGTGGATAATGATGAGTGATGTCATACACATCTTTTAGTGTGAATAGACATGACTCTTCACCTCTATATAAGGACATAGAGGGCTCCAAATTCATAGTACAAAATGATTCTCTCTCTCATTATTTCTCATTCTCTTTTGTGAGATAAAAAGAGAGAAAATATCCTTTCTCATTTGTGTGACAAAATTACTAAAGGGTGCTTTCCTTTTATATGACAAAATGAAAGGGTGCAATTATATGAGAGAATTATACATCTTTTGTGAGACAAAATAAGAAGAAGAAAAGGAGTTTTCTTGTGCAAGAGAAGAACAAGCTATTAGCATATATATTGTTCTTCTTCCCGTTTTAAGAAGTTTGTTCGTGTGGATACCGGTAGAGGCGTTCGTACTTTCGGCGCTTGTGATCTATTCGGCCTAAGAAGATGAGAACGGGTTGTTGAGAGTTTTGGTGGAGACCGATTGTGTGTGCGGTAGATGGCTTCCGCATGATCCGACCTAGACGGACTAGACGGACGGAAAATCGGTTAGGACTTTAACCGGTTTAGAGGCGCTTGGACAACACGCATGGTTTGAGCGTCACGGATTAAGCGTAATCCGAAAGGTATCTTTAAGATTTATTTCTTTGATTTAACCGATACGCACGGATTCTCGGGATGGATTTTGGACGAATAATTTTGTTTTCCGCTGCGTTATGCACGTCCGAGTCCCAACAGTGGTATCAGAGCGACGTACGTGTTTCGGTTAAATTAAGACGGTATATATGAGATATATACTATTTAGTTACGATTTGTAATTTTGATTTATAATTTTGATTTATAATTTTTATGCAAATTTATTTTTATTTATGCACCTGTAGTTGCAATAATTTTATTCTTTGCACACAAGCTGCAAAATTTATTTTATGAACCAGAAGTTGCAAAATATAGCAACAGTAGTTGCAAGAATATAAATCAGAAATATTGTCTCAATCTCGAAGATCAACTCTCAAATAATAAATTGAGAAAAGATGAAGAATATATATTTATATTAAATAATGATACTCCTCACATTTTATCTTGCTCTTGAAGCAGCAACAAGATGAAGAGAGCTGTAAGATATATTGAAAACCAATATCATATCTTATTGTGAATAAGCAAACTAATGAGTTGTAAAAGAAGAAATTATGAAACTTGTCTAATTAATTGCATTCAATTCCCAGAAGTGAATGTTGCAAAACAATGACATAAATGAGATGAGAAGATACAACAAGATATTATTTGTAACTGATTCCAAAATATGTATTTTTGATGTTGTATAAAAGAGCATTGGTTAAGTACATGTTGTACACCAAAAGTTTTTGTCGAATTCTATAAAGTCTCTTTAAAAGAGAAACAAAAAATGGTTAATTATGTTTATAATTGAAAACCATTTCAGTAAGCTCTTAAATATTACATAAGACTTTTAGGCGGACTTTCTTGACCATATATTTATTCAATTTTTTTTATTTATTTGTGGAATCTAAAATGTCTGACATATGTCCAGCAGACATTGAACAACTAAAATAATAATTAGAAATTGAAAGATAAGTATGAATACAATATCATGTATTATAAATATAATTTAAGACTCTAGAAGAGTTACTATTTTGTTGCATGCACATAGTAGTACTATTTTAAAATTGTAAATTACTGTTTCTTGTATATAAGCAAAATAATGAATTTTCATTAAAATGAAAAATCATGAATTCCGTACAGTTGGTTCCGCATCATTCCCAGAAGTGAATACCACATATATAAGTCGTGATTATGAATGTGGATGCTGATGTGTAAGAGATCAAGGTCGAAATTATACGTGTGACTGTGATGATTATATTAAGAAAAACGCACAAGAAAGCGGAAAGAACGCACAAAATGGTCTAAAAATATATGTGGTAGTAAAGGACATTTGGTATGTCTCTATATACGCCCTAGAATCTTGTGGAGGTTTATTAAGCCGTCTTAAAGGTAAAGAGAAAATAATAATGTCGACGTTGGTTATCACGATAATGGAAATATTGATAACCGATAATGATACCATCAACTGGATCTAAAGTGCATTAGCATGAACGAGTTAGAGAGAGAATCGGGTAAGAAAAATTTCTTTTATTCTATTTTATATTCTTATTATTATTCTTATTATCATTATCATTATTTTTCTTTCTTTTGATACTACTAATATGAATCAAAGTATGTATGGGCACAATAAGAGTTAGAAATATGTGTGCCTCATTGTAGTGGACAATATTTCTGCATTTTAAGAAGCATTTTGAGAAATGTTCAGGAAAGAAATCTATATTAGAACAACATGCAGCTTTTCTATTGATTTATATTATGAAGGACTAATACAATTAACTCATATTTATTAGTAAACAAGAAGTTTATTGACTTAAAACTTATTTATGCTTTTGCATAATAGATTTGGTCCAGTCGAAAAGTAATTTTATAATTTTGACATGAACTTGAAGTTTACTAATTAGAAAAGCAACTTTATCATTAAACATGAACCAGAAGTTCAATAATTTGAAAAGTAATTTTATGATTTGACATGAACCAGAAATTCACTAATTCGAAAAGAAATTTCATATTTGGCATGAACTAGAGTTCATTAATCTCGGAGCAATGATGATGCAAATAATCACAGGGAATTCAAATATACATCAATTAAAGAAACCAAAAGATTCTTTTATCAAATGAATTTTCTTGTGCTACATGTTTTCAAGGAAAATTAATTATTAGACATCACAAACCAGGGTTGGGAATGAATCACCCAATTTCCTTGAGCGTATTCATCGAAATATATGTGGGCCTATTACTCTTTCATTTGGACCATCTAGATATTTCATGGTATAAATAGATGCATCTGCTAGATGGTCACATATATGTTTATTATTATCTCGAAATATTGTATTTGCGAGATTGGGTGCTCAAATATTCCAATTAAGATCATAATTTATGAATTGTATAATTACGACAACTCGTTTTGATGATGATCAGTGAGTCACATCCAAAGTACTCGACGAGTATTGTACGTTGATTGAGATTAAAGTTGAGCATTGGCCCACGCACGCACTTAGAATGATGTGATTATAATTAATCGTTGGCTCCTAATAATAAAATGAAAGCTCGTCTTTTGATTGAGGCCATGAAATGATATATGTTACATCACAAATTATAGTAAAGCCAACATTTTATAATAAGTACTCCCCATTATAATTTGTGACCGGCCTGCAGCCGAGTAAATACTATTTAAAATCTTTTGGATGTGTAATATTTGTTCCGATAGCTCCACCGCAACGCACAAAAATGGGTCACAAATAAAAGTCAGGCATATATGTTAAGCTAAATTGCCCTGCATAATTTGATATCTTGAACTTCATTACATGAATTTATTCACTACATAATTTATTGATTATAAATTTGATGTGACAAATTTTCGATCATTATCTAATTTTGATACTTGATCTTATATATATGAATTATAAGTTAAAATGTAACTCATTTGTAAAATATAGCAAATCTATTATTAGATATATTTGTTTTTTCATAAAAAGTAATCTGACAACATCTTAATTCGGATGCATATCCCTGGAGGATCATCCAAAAACACACCTGAAGTGTCTTAGATGTTTATAGACAAAATTTCAGAAGAAATAATTGAATGAATACCTAAGTGATTGTTGTGAAACAATCAAATATTAATGAATACGTTCAAGATATAATAGATAATGAAAGTCCTGAAGAACTTGATTAATAATTAATGATAACATTTGGGGGAGAGAAACAAAAGCTGGAAAATATAAGTTATATCTTATATGGAATGCATCATTAATATCTTTCACTTAGATCCTTGAACAAGTTAATATGAACTAGAAGTTCATAAATTTACTAATGTGAAACAACATGTAATTATATTATTTATATTGATGCAAAAATGATTATCATATCATACATTCCAGCATTATGTGCTCATAATTGTATTGAAGTACCCTTGGATAATTCTATGTTTGATATATGCCAGAAGCATGGTCGACCAATCGGTTCCAATGATTAAGATCTAAGGAAGAAAAAGGAGCATAATAAGAAAGTTGGCATAATTGAAGTTAACGATACTTCTAAAGAAATAAATTCTTCTGAAAAGAATATTAACAATAAAAGAGTAGAAGACATAGACGAGCAAATAACCGCAGAATAGGTTCAGGTACCTAATAATATTAACAATATTGAAAATAATGAGATCTCAATAAATTATGTCTCTACTAGAATAAATATGGAACCGTAATAAAATTAAGATTAATAAAAATTTATTTATGCAATTGTAATTGATATAATAAATAAAAGAGAAAAGCTCGCTTTTGCCCCCTGAACTTTTTAAAATTGTTCAACTTCCCCCTCAACTTTTTTTGCACACTTTTGCCCCCTAAACTCTTCCAACTGTTCAACTTGCCCCCTCCATGCAGTTAAATGCCCAGTCACCAGTTTAGTGCTTGCGTGGCAGGTTGACGTGGCAAATATATTAATTTTTTAATCGCCCAGTCAGCACGCCATTCTTTCTCTTCTTCTTTCTTCTCTCCTTCGCTCTGTCTCTCTTCTCTCCTTCGCTCCTTCGCCCAGTCGCCGTTGCCGCCAGCCCTCTCCTCCTCCTCTTCTCTCTCCACTCGAAAAATTCCCTCCGCCTATCCTTTTCGAGTGGAGAGAGAAGAGGAGGAGGAGAGGGCTGGCGGCGACGACGGTGGCGGCGGCGACGGCGACGGCGACTGGGCGAAGGAGCGAAGGAGAGAAGAGAGACAGAGCGAAGGAGTCAAGAAGGAAGAAGAGAAAGAGAAGAACGGGAAGAAAAGAAAAGAAAAGGGAAGAAAAGAAAAGAAAGAATGGCGTGCTGACTGGGCGATTAAAAAATTAATATATTTTCCACGTCAGCCTGCCACGCAAGCACTAAACTGGTGACTGGGCATTTAACTGCATGGAGGGGGCAAGTTGAACAGTTGGAAGAGTTTAGGGGGAAAAATTGTGCAAAAAAAAGTTGAGCGGGCAAGTTGAACAATTTTAAAAAGTTCAGGGGGCAAAAGTGAGCTTTTCTCTAAATAAAAATAAGGATCTAGAATTAAAATTATTTGTATAATGTCGACAGCTAAAGTATTGGCCAAATCGAAAGTTAAGCGGGTATAATTTATAAGAGGGTGTTTTAAGAATATGTAATGAGAAAATTAAATTGTGATTTGCAATTATATTTCTAATTTCGTCGTCCCTGATGGACTTATTAATGTAGTAGCAAATTATTCATATCTCATTTGATTGCAATATATTAATGAAAATCCCTGAAAGATTTAGAATGCTTGAAGCATTTCAAACTCTCGAGAGATTTAATCTATTAAATTACAAAGATCTTTGTACCAATTAATGCAATATTGAGATATGTGATACAATTGCTATAACAAATGTTTGTTGAATGAATGTTATGTAATTGATCAAAATTACGTTTAGAAAAATATATATTTACCTTTTGAATGTTGATATATATATTGATGATTTAAAATCTTGTGGTACTCTCGAAGAGCTCCAAAAGCTACCATATTATTCAAAAGAATATAAGATTAAATTCTTTAAGGCATAAAATATTATCTTGAATTATAAATTGAATATTTCCCTGAAGGAGTCATAGTTTCATAATCCATCTATTAAATGATATAATATGGAGAAATCGCATCCATTAAGATCATCAAGATAACTTGTTTGATGTATTAACAATTGAAATCGCATCCATCTATTCCAATTCTCTCTTTTATTGTTCTTTTGTTCTTTATTTTATAACGCTTAGTTCATTATAAGACTAGCAAACTCTTCGTGCGTTGCGCGAAATTTATATAATATTACTTAAAAAATAATTTAAACATTATTTAAATAATAATAATATTTTTATTGAAATATAATAGAAATTAGTATTAATGTACAACGTAATAATAATTTACTGAAAAATAGTATAATTGTGCCAAATATTTACAGCTTGGATACTAAATTGGCGACAAAAATCCAAAATATTAACGATGCAGTAGCTTTGGATATGAATTCAGTTCAGATATTTATAAATATACAGACATAATTTTGGATGTTGTTGGATGCTTATATAAATACTGTTTCATTTCAGATATTTAAATGAACACATATCAATATTATTTTTCTAAACACATAATTATTTGTGACAACAACGTTAATAAATTATAACAACTTCTACAGAAATTAAAAGAATTAACAACAAAATATTAATATGGATATGGATATTAAAATATCCATATATGTATGTGTTTATATATTCATATTTGTATCTATAAAGAGTGAAATATTTGAAAACGGATATTATCCGAATAACAAATATCTGGATTTAGATATTATTTGTATCTTTATCTCAGAACCAAATTGATAACCAAATTTGTATCCGTATCCGAATAAAACTATTTCAATCTGTATCAATATCCGACCGTATAAGAATAATTTGAATTGGATACCAAATTTATCGGATATGGATACACGTTGTCGGATAATATTCTTCCTGTTTACACATTTATATGTTCAAAATATTAACATAAATATTGGATAATATATGTATCCGAATATGATATAAAACCAAAATACATACATGTATCCGTATAAGTATTTATACTCTATATATAGTGAAATATCTGAAAGCATATATTATACATATACAAATATTATCCGGATATGGGAGCCAAATAGATAACAAAATTCATATTCATATATGTATCTGTATCCAGCCAGATACGGACAATTTTGATTCGGATACAATTTTTTTTGCGGATACAGATACGGGCCATGTATGGACAATTTTGATCGGATAATATTTTGCCCGTTTATACCCATGCATGTACCTAGGTTGAATTTTGAATTCTTTTTGGAGAAAATTTTGTCCTTTAGATGACGCATGGCTAAATCTTAATCTTTAGATGATCCAATCTAATGTAAATATCAAAAGCTTATGTTGCCTTTTAAGATGAGAGAATTTTTTTTTTAGAATTATAACCTATTAATAATAACTATTAACAAAATGTTAGTATACACCACACGACATGTCCGACACGGTATCCAGTATTCGATACGGGTATGGATATACGATATGATATAACTGGATTTTGAAGTATTCGCGTAATATATGTCTAATAAAAAATATAGAATATGATTTTGGCTAAGTTATCATGTATATCTTTAAATTCTCTACTTAATATAAATAATATAATTAGATGAAATATTTAAGGAATATATTAAGTAATGAAGAGAATCAGATAATTATAAATGGAGATGATTCAATATAATGTTAATTAATTATCATGAGACACTTGTTGACATCAAACTTAGATCCGATGGTGGAGATTAAAAGGGTGATGTGGAGCTCTTTTGTTTCACCAAAATGTTTAGGATTAATAACTATTAATAATATGCTAAATTATATACTTAATATGGAGAAAATTTAGTAGACCAATTATATAATTCTATTGAAAAGGCGAAAACATATTCCAATCTCTAAAAGAAATATATTGAAGAAGTAATGCTAAACCTGAACAATGCATATTGAAATACAGTTATGATAAAAGATATTGGGAAAAAAAAACTGCATCTATTCCAATTTCATGAAAAAAAATCATAACATAAATGCTGAAAAAGTAATATCATGCTTGAGAAATAGATTGCATGAGTGAAACCTCTTCTAAAAGCATGTTGGTTATTTAAAAATGACGCCACAATCAAGTACAGAAATATGTAAAATAATCATCATTAATGAAAAAAATTTCTAAACAAAATGACTCAAAAATTTATTTATAATCAAGAACATGATATAAACAAAATATGTTCACTTAGGATGACAAATTATAATAGTAATTTACATGTCTCTGGTAAAACTTTGTTAGACTTAGGATGACAAATTCTAATAGTAATACACAAACTTCAATAAAAAAGAGCTTGTTAATTGTTTGCCATATATCACACATGTAATGCCCTTTGTGTCTGATTAATTAATATATATAAAATCACAGCCATCAAATTATTATCCAAGGATCACTATTGAAATGCCACCGTGTATGGCTAGTTTTAGAGAAAAATGTTTCAGATTAATATCCTATTAATAATGTGAGTTCGCAGAAAAATGTATACTTGATATATTATTTGTGGAAGATGACAAAAAACCAAAGAGAACATATATTTATTATCATAGCACAACATATAAGTTGGTGACCAAGAAATGACAGTCAATAACAATTTTAAGTGGCAGCATGTGGTTTGATAAGCGGTGACATGGTTATTACACTATTAGCGGAAAAAACGAAAACAAGAATTTGTCGTTTAAGAAATTGCGTTTTTTTTCAGGCGTCCGAACTAAAATAAATGGAAACGAGGGTATCTAGCCAAACACGTTTCCATTTTATTTTAGCAAAATAAAACGGAAAATGGCAAATAAAAACATAGCCAAACGAGGTTAATTAGTTGATCTTTCTTTTTAAGTTGAATAATAAGTTTGATCTTTCAATATCAAAAGTGACGAAAAAAGAAATAGATGGATACCTGGTCACGTGACGAATAACTTGAGGATTCTTTTTCTGACATTGTGTCCTCTATTTATATTGAGTGACGCTATTTTTAGAACAGATTTTTCTTCATCTAGAGCGACATTTAAATTTTTTATCAAAATCCCGAAAATGTCCTTACATCAATTATGAACATCATTGATTACACAAAGGGAAATTGGAAATCACGCTGGTGGTACTATAGCGATCCTGTAGTGACGGATTGAAATTATATACTGTTTTCTCACATTCCTATATACGCTATATACTATTTTCATTTTTTTAAATATATACTCTTTTCCGAATGAATTTTTATATTCTGTTTGTTTTCAGTTTATATGTTTGTATATACTGTTTTCATTTTTTTTTTAAATATATACTGTTTTATAGAATGAATTTTTATATACTATTTGTTTTCAATTCATATGTTTGTACATACTGTTTTCAGCTTTTATATACTATCGCTATATGGTCGCAATAGTAATGTCGTGATGTATCAGCTCCCTTACACAAATCAGCATTGACCTTCATGAATTTGACTATGTGGCATACATATGTATGAACATGTATAAGTGGCATACATATCTATAAAAAAGTAAAATTCTTATTGTAGAAATAATAATTATTAACTTAATGACAAAATATTAAATAACAAAGTCAAATAAAAGAATCATCATATCATATATGATTTCGTGTAAACCAAAATAAATTTTATTAATAAAAATATTACATAAAGTGTTTGTTTGATTCTTTTTTGTCATTACATAATATCATTTTTTTCTTCTTTGCATGAAAATTGAATATAAACACAATCAATATATTTGATTTAATCTTTTGTTATTTTCAATGAAGTTTGATGTTTCGAGAAATCCATAACTATATTTCTATTACTATTTTTATCTATAAGAAAATTCATATAAAAAATTATATTTATTTGAGTTTAAATCATATCATATATTTACAACTTGGAAAATGAGTCAGCTTAGAGAACAAAAAAAAAAGATACATAATTATGAGACACGTACTTCTCAAATTGTCAATATAAAAAATGCTTATCTCATACATGTGCAGAGATATGCGCCCCATCAAATCAGGACTAGATGATAGGTTTATTGAATCAAATGCAGAAAGTCAGTAAATGCGCTAGATTGGCAAGGGTAAAATCGGAAATCTGAGAAAATATAATCTATGAGCGCTCAACTCATAAAAATAGTGCTCAAAATATCACTACTTTTGTGTATCATTTCTTTCTTAATTAATTCCAGCAAACATAATAATAAACAAATTAAACAAATATCTCATCTTCTTATTCCAATATGATAACTACAATTAATATAAATCACACAAATATCTCATCTTCTTATTCCAATTATTTTGTTGCACAACAGTCAAAATTAAAAATTTGTATCCATTTTTTGTTGAATGACCAAACCAACCACCATCTAGTCTCTTGTTCCATGTTTTCTTCCTCTTTGAAGATTTGATAATCAATTAAATCTCTTCTATATGTGAAGATTTGCTTTACTTTCTTTTTGATCGAGATTTTTTGTTCTTGTCACTGATTTCCCTTTAGGCGAATATGGATAATGTAGAAGCTTCACACTCTCTTACTAATGAGGATCTACAGTTAGTAAATTCTAATTTTAGCACTTACGAAGAATTGCTTGAAAACATTCGAGAATTTTATCGGATGAAAGATTATGCTCTAACAATAATTGGTTCAAGAAAGAATAAATATGTAATTTTGTGTTGTGATAGAGGTGGTTCATATCGGGACCCTAGGAATATACCGTTGGATCAAATGAAAAGGGAAACGGCTTCCCGCTTAATAAATTGCCCGTTTCGGATATATGGAAAAAGAAAAAATGATGGATTTTGGAATGTTGAAATTAAAGTAAATTTGCACAATCACAATCCTTTTGAAAATATATTCGGACATTCATTTTTTCAGAGATTGTCAGAAGAAAAATTAGCGAGTGTTGAACAAATGACTAACTCCGGAATAACACCTTGTCAAATTTTGTTGTCACTTCGACAAGAAAACCCGGATATTCAGGCAATACCTAAAACAATCTATAATGCTAAAACCAAAATAAAAAAGAAAAATTTGGCAGGTCGAACACCAATACAAGCTTTGTTTGATGAGCTCCGAAACAGAGATTTTAAGTATAATTTTAAGAAAAATGAAAATGGGCATCTGAAACATCTTTTCTTTGCTCGTCCCTTATCAGTAACCCTGACAAAGAACTTTAGAAGTGTTTTTATAATGGACTGTACCTACAAAAGCAATAGGTTTCAAATAACTAGTATGTCATGTGTCCTTGTATGCTTTATCAGAGATACACAAACAATACTTAAAAGCTAAGTCCGGTAATATACAACCATATTGTACCGGTCATTTTATCACAACCATGGGTCTTCTGTGTGCACATAAAATGACACATTGATATTTTGTTCATCCACAGTGGTGGATTAGTGGAAGAACACTTGATGCCCCAGTCAACAATAAAGATAATAGAATGGAAGATTTGTTAACCGAGGTTCAAGAGAATTATCGAAATTGGCCTTTTAATCAAATAGAAATTGCCAAAGAATTTCTTTTTGAAATACTCGGTCATTCACCTATTATTTTTGAACCAAATATTCAATCTCATAGAGGCCGTAAATCAAGGGCAAAGAAAAGAACAGCGGAAAGTTCTACTACGCGTGATCCTTCATTATTTGAACTTGTTGAAGCATCAAGAAAAAAAACATCTAATGGTACTCGACATAATACCATTTCAGATCAGAACAACCCTAATGCTGCATGTTGCACAGTTGAAAGATTCTCAAAAAAAGTAATGAGGACTTCCCAATGAAATACATTTTTATTGATACAATAATTTTATTAACAACAAATAATCTTGTACATATCAAAGAATTGCACAAAAACCTCATCATTTAATTATTTGGAAAAAAATATTTTTTTATAAAGTTTAATATCTAATATCTATTATAATTGATTATATAGTTATTATAATTTAAAATACATTTATTATATTATTTTAAAATATCAATATTACGTTTTTTTTAGCAAAATACTATTCTACTACAATAGAGTAAACCATTTCAATTTATAACAATCTTGTTGAAAATAGCATTAATTATTTGATTAAAATGAATAGATTGGGACAAAATGAACATGCATTTATAGATAAAAATCTTATTTTTAATCAATAATTATAAAAAAATTAGCAGATTGTATATGGCTTGGCCCCCCCTAACATCAAGCTCTGGCTCCGCCCCTGGACATAATCACAGAGAAACCTCCGCCGAATGGATGACTTCACCGAGAGCATTATCTAAAGAATCTTTAAATCGTTGGTTTATTTGGAGAGCATGGACTTGTTGGGAGATTTCGCTAGCAAGGAATTCTCTTATTTTTCAAGGAAAGCAGTAGAATGTTGCACGCTGATTCTGGGATATTCAAAATAAGGTTAATAGTTGGTCCAAGATGTGTAACCTAGAAGGTGTGTGAGTTTAGAGTGGCGTTGAAATGTAGCATTACAAAATGTAATTTGTATTTTCTGTTCTGGCTGCGTTTCTGACAGGCCTCTGTGTAAATAACTGAATGAAATTGATTCAAGGGACCCACAGGGCCCCTTGTTTCCTTCAAAAAAAAAATTATACTTGTTATAAATTGATTTTGTATGATTATTCTCTAATTTAATGGAAGAATCTACTAATTTTTCGTAATGTTAGAAGATGTCAAATGTAATGCAAGCTTAAAAGTTAAGCCTGGGAGGATGTCAAATGATCCATAAATTACTTCGTGGTTGACATTTTTATAATTTATTAGAAGAAAGCAACTTTATTGCGAATAATTAATGATAATAATGGTTGTCTAAATACTCTTATAGGGACGATAGTGTTCTAATAAAACACATTTTTATACCATTACTGGCATATGCTATACAATTATAAAATCGTTGGTACTATTACTAACACATGATCAAATGACAAAGTTCTCTGATCTAGTCTGACACCTGCCAAGTATGTGACAATTGACTTTATTTAATTAGTCTACCAATTGATCATGCCCGCAATTAGACAATACATTACTGAATACATAATTTGCATATATGATTTTCTATTTAATCTTATAGGAACATTATTGTTTTGAACCTGAATGGGGAAGTTATGAGGCTTTGTCCACAATACAATTAACACAAAATATCTGTTATCTGAGTTTGTTAATAAATTCTGTTGTCTACTTGACCTCTCGCTTTCAAAATAACCCGAATAAAAAATGGAGAAACAAGAAACTTATCTATATATGTCTATTTCTTTGGAACTAAGTCTAATTGGGGTTTTCTCTAATAAAAAAATGAAAATAAAAATAAAAAAGAGGGTTCATACCTGGTCAGGGCACGAGAAAGTTAGTAAGATATTCAACCGCTGGTCCCAACAAACTGACCTCTTTCTCTTCTTCCTCTTCTTCCTCTTCTTGGACCGAAACCCCTGCATTTCTGTTTACAAGTTCAACTGTACATGAACAATCTTTTAATATTCTTTCTACAAGCTTCTTGGGCCTTTCTTTGTTGGGCACAACGCTTCAATCTTTCAATTTATATGATTGTGGTCCAGTTAATATAAACCCTTATTATTAATTATTGTAGGGCTTTGTTAATTATTGTAGGGCTTTATTCATTTTAAATTTCTTTGTTGGCATAATTTAACCCATAGGCTAAATGAACCCAATTATAATTCCGGCCAGACTGACCTTTTGTCCAATAACTACTCCCAATTATATTTTTTGAAGTCTAATCCTAATAATTTATTTTCTTTCTTCTATCAAATCAGATTTTTTTTTTATATACCATTTTTTTTCAAAAATAAACCAATACTTACCACTGCTTTGAAAATAATGGAGTAACTATCATTTCCGTCACTATTAGTGGCGGAACAGATGTGGATTTTCAGTTTTTTCAAAAATTTCTCATTTAGCTGGTTAAACAGGGTTAATTAGTGTAAAAAAATACTGAAAATAAAATTATTCCATCAGTGGCAGTGGCGGAACACGTTTTTTCACTAATTAACCTCATTTTTGAAAAATTATAAAATTCACATATTCCGCCACTACTAGTGGCGGAACAATATCTGTTCCGTAGTGGCGGAAATGGTAGATACCACATTATTTTGAAAAGAGTGGTATTTATTGGTTTATTTTTGAAAAAAATAGTATTAAAAAAAAATTCATCAAATCAAAGCCAGGGGCATAGCACACTCCGGCCCATTAGTTTAAATTACTGGGCAACAATCTTATAACAGGCCATGTCAACATCACGGCTTTATCCAGTTAGTTTATCATTTATTAATATCACGATTCAGGGAACGGCCATGGGAATGTTTAATACCAACTCATCCAAAGTTGTGAAAGGAGTTATTAATAAACCATTTATTATTAATAAACGAGCCAGGCTGCTAGAGAGAGAATCTCTGTTTTGTTGCCTGTTGGGCTCGTTCCTATGCAACTTTTCCGGTGAAGAAATATGTGTGTTGGGTCATACCTAAACAACTCAATCACATCCGTCCATCTGACATCAAGTCTCACTTTGTTGAAGCTAAGATGGTGAATATTCTAATGTCCAAGGGGTGTTTTCGTCCATTAATCCTAAAGAACAGTGCTGATTTCAAACGAGCTCTCTGTTGTCCAGTCTTGTCACTGAGCGTGCGAGACTTGAGAGAGAGAGAGAGAGAGAGAGAGATTAGAGAACAATGAGAGGCTCCGTTTTATGTTTGTTGTGCATCTGTCTCTGTATGGCAATGCTGATTGGGGCCACCAATGGTGGAGAAGAAAGGGAGAAGATAAGTGGAGAGATCCATTCGAGGAGCACAGAGAAGGGCTGGCCAGGCTATCTCTATATCAGAACTATTGGCAAATGCACTCCCCAGTCAGTCCTCTCTCTTTTTCCCTTTCTTCATTTTTTCTCTTTCTTTGATTTCAACAGAAATAAAAACTGTCCGTGTTTTCATTTTGTATTGTTCTTGATGAATTCATGGGTTTTGGGTATACTTTAGCCTTTAGGTACCAGTATTTGAGTGAAAAATTGATCAAGCCTTTTGCATTATGGCAATTTCTGGTATTTCCTAAAATGCACTCCCCAGTCAGTCCTCTCTCCTTTTCCCTTTTCCATCAGTTAAGCCTCTTCAGTCCAGCATAAAACGTAAATTAAACCTCAGAAAACCCAACAACTATTCAATCTTTTAAACAGGTACTGGAGCAGTGGGAGAGAGGCATGGCCAAACATAGCCCCAAAACATGCGGCCGTCTCCAAGGTCTTCGGCTCCAGAGTTCTGGAGCGGTACGAACCGAGTCTAACTCTTTTAGACGCCACTCAGAGAAACGACGACATTGGCGGAACCGTATTCGCCAAGTTAGTCAAACACGCCACCGCAGCTCTGCTCAATTCGTACACAAGAGACAACTTTCCACTTGATTCTTGGGAGGTAAAATTATGAAGAGAATGATAAGTCAAAAGTTTGGAATTGTGAATGGGGATTGAAATAATTTTTGGTTTTGTTTTAGGTGAAGAGTTTGATGTTGGAGGCGTTGGTTTCGGAGGAGTCCGCGGAAGCACAAGCTGAGCATTTTGAGCAGGCAAATGAATCTTGTACTTCAAATTAAATTTAGACTTAGTTGTATCTCTTGTTTTGTAATCAAAAGTCAGTCACGGCCTATGTGACTAGAAACTCTTGTCTTAGGTTTGAGTAGCTTTGTTTTATGCTCAGTTGTGAGATTAAGATCTAGTTAGTCTTTCGTTTACAAAATTAATGTGCTATGTAGCAAGTGTCAAGAATATTCACTGGTTCTGGTTGGATCTTAGGATTTGGAAGTGAATTGGGCCTATTTGAAAAAAGAAAATCTTGAAATAGTTAATGGGACGCTATTGGGCTTTTATTTTTGTTATTTATACCTATTTGATATGAATACATATGAAAATGGTTGCCACATTTTTACCGACTGCTGTAGCCCAGAACACCAGGCCAATGTGTATGAGATGCGCCAGAACACCAGGCCAATGTGTACGAGATGCGTGACACTTCAAGAGGTATTAGTCACTTTAGAAGGGGGTATGGGCTCAGTGGGGTTCATACGCTTGGGCTAGGGCATTTTGTTGGTCCAAGGCTTGGGTTTGACTACATGTCAGTTGGAAGTGCGTATGATACCTACGAGCGTCACAGTGAGGCGCGTGGCTTCACCGTCGACATACGATTATGCAGTAACCAGGTTAACAGTAATACTTCCCGTAAGATAATGTTTACTTGCACTTGACGTGAATAGCATGGGTGCGGTAATAAGAAGAGGAAAAGCCAGAGTAGAACATTTTTTTTGGAGCAGGATGGTTGGATAATGAAGTGTCATGCGCGCATGATTATTGAAGACATATTCAACATTGATGTGTGACATGTCTAGGAGTTGGTTAGTGCAGACAATCACGTGATAATTGCGGGCTCATTTGGTTTCATTCCTGATTTTGCACAACCGATGTAGGGTCTAGCTTAGAATATGCCGAATGGAATTGTATGATTACCTCATTTTAGAATTATTTATTTCAATTTGTGCATGTCATGTAATATTTGAATTTATATTTTCAAATGGATGCCGTTCTGGATGTTTCTACTGTGGAAGGTATTCCAACAAGCTACATGGGAGATGAGTTAATGCTATATAATGAGATGGTTAAAATGATTATTTTATTTGAACACTATACAAAAGTTGCACTAACTACATAACCTTTTTAACTTTGTGTTGCATTATATTTTCTGGCCATTGTTGGAGCAGCACTTGCACGTCCAAGCATGGAGAATTGACGGGCGGTATAACAAAATAATCTTGATGCTTTCTGTATGGCATTTAGACATAGACCTATTGTGGATGTAGAGATCTTTTTGGATAATGTCTTAGGCATAGTCCTTGTTTAGTTAGTTTTTGTTCTATATATTGTATATTAAGGTTTGTATGTATCATACGCGTATGTAAGTTGCGAGAAGTCAAAAATTTTGTATGGTAGTTTATTCGAAGAGGATTGTGAATTATTTATCTTAATCTTACTTATATACTTAATCTATTTGCGCGGTAATCAGTGTTATATTAATTAGTAGTGGCAATGAAACATTGAAAAGGTTAAAATATTTTGAAGGAATTAAAGTGCATTTGCTGTTTGGTGGCTGAAAGAAGGTTAAAATTGTTTGTTTAATACGTAGTAAAGAGTAGGAATGCATTGTTCAAATGTGACGTGACCTCAAATTGGCAATGGAAGTTAGATGTTGAGATGCAATCATGGTACATGAAGACTTTTTTTATTGCATAGGAAACATGAAAAATTCTGGGAGCTCGTCAAAGTCAGTGATGCATGATGAGGACAATGTATCCGATCATTCCGTAATTAAGATAAGTGAGAGATTTGATGTTAAAACACCATATACATTGTTGGTATGGTTTTGATTATAACCAATATTGTTTATTAAATATGCAGGCGATGATGATGGCGTCCAAGTGAAAGAAGTACCCTCGAGGTACAACTTGCCTAGCTTGAAGGTTTTGTATAGGGCCAGAAGGTACCAACAAAGTTCCTGGAGGATAAAGTATCACTGAAAGAATCAAGTCATACTATGAATGTAACTACGAAGACATGAATCCAGATATCTCATGGCAAACACGGTAGTACTCACATGGTCGTCATTCTCCCCTATTGCAGCAACAACCTTCCTCATTATGAAGTGTTCCGATAAGTCCAATTTCAACATAACATAGCCATAACGGGGAGTTTAGACCACAAGCGACAATCCCTCCATCAATATCAGACGTTACATCCGAATATCTAGCGGACTTGATTCTCTCCAATGGAATTATATATTTCATGCACTCGCCAGCGGTGTCCCAGAATGTATCGCATTGTTGAATGGACCCCCTAATTGCATATTTGGGCTCATTTGGGCTTTTATTTTTAGTATGTATTTAAGACCTTTGACATAAAGGATAAGACAAGGGTTCATTTTGCATCTCTTCATCTCTCTCTCTCTCTCTCTCTCTCTTGGCCACCATTAAAGACACCAAAAGGTGCCTCGAATCCACGTCAAAATTCACGCTTCCGACAAGAAATCCTAACAATCTGGTATCAGAGCGAGGTTCTACACGTAAATCTCTACCGGATTTCACGCTTTGCCTAAACCGGTACAAACCGGTTCAAAACCGAAGGAGGAACTTTAGTTTTTGGGTTAATGGACATGTCGGGACGGTTTGATATTGAGAAGTTTGACGGTAAGACGAGCTTTGCCTTGTGGCAAGTTCGTATGTTGGCAATTTTATCCAGTCATGGGGTAAAAGATGCGATTTTTGGGAGAGACAATTTGCCGGATGCGATAACGGACAAGAAATGGAGAGATATGAATGATAAGGCTCTTTCCATTGTCCAATTATGCCTTAGCAATGGGACATTGCAAGAGGTTATGGAGGAAAAGACGGCGGAAGATTTGTGGGAAAAATTACAAAATATTTATATGAAAAAGTCGCTCACGAATCGATTGCGGTTAAAGTCGCGTCTTTATACGCTCCGGATGTCGGAGGGAGGTTCCGTGTCCGAACATATTTCGGAGTTTGCGTCGATTATTAATGATTTGACCAAAATTGACGCAAAGGTGGATGATGAAGATCAAGCTCTTTTGCTTTTGTGCTCTTTACCCGCTTCATATAAGGGGTTTAGAGATATGATGATTTATGGAAGGGAGAAAATCTCTCTTGAGGATGTTAAATCGAATTTGCAAGCGAAATCTCACATTGATGGTGAGATAACCAACGAGAAAACCGGTACGGGTTCCGGTTTGTTTGTGGATCGCGGTCGGTCATCGGATCGGTCGTCGAAAAATTGGAGAAGCCGGTCGAAATCCAAGGGTAAATATAATCCAAATATTATTTGCAATTATTGTAAGAAAAAAGGCCACATCAAGGTCGATTGTTACAAATTGAAGAATAAGCAATCGGCGGATAATCGTGGCAAAGGTTCCGAATCGGCTAATTCAGCAAATATCGACAATTTTGATTCGCTTTCCGTTGTCGATAATTGCTTAGAGGATGAGAATTGTTGGATTATGGATTCGGGGGCATCTCAACATATGACTCCGAATCGAAGTTGGTTTGTAAAGTACGAGCCTACGGATGGGAGAGTTATTATGGGAAATAATAATTCTTGCAAGGTTGCCGGTACCGGTTCAATATCGCTCAAGTTTCATGATGGGCGAATTCGGACGTTAACGGGTGTGAAGCACATACCCGATTTGAAGAAAAATCTTATCTCGTTGGGATCGCTTGAAGAAAGAGGTTGCAAGTTCCGAAGTGAAGGTGGAGTAATGCGCGTTTCAATCGGTGCCCTCACAATCATGAAGGCGAAACGCATTGGTACACTTTATTTTTTGCAAGCCTCGACGGTTACCGGAAAGGCCGGTACAGTTATTTTGGAAAAATCGGGTTCAAGCCCGGTTCAAGAAAACCCGCCGGTTCAGCAAAAACCGACCCGGTTCGCGCCGGTTCAGGAAAAACCGGCCCGGTTCGCGCCGGTTCAGAAAAAACCGGCCCGGTTCATGCCGGTTCATGAAAAACCGGCCCGGTTCGCTCCGGTTCAGGAAAAACCGACCCGGTTCGCGCCGGTTCAGGAAAAACCGGCTCGGTTCATGCCGGTTCATGAAAAACCGGCCCGGTTCGCTCCGGTTCAGGAAAAACCGACCCGGTTCGCGCCGGTTCAGGAAAAACCGGTCCGGTTCAATCCGGTTCAAGAAAAACCGGCTCGGTTCAATCCGGTTCAAGAAAAACCGGCTCGGTTCAACCCGGTTCAAGAAAAACCGGTTCAAGAAAATCCGGTTCAACCCAAGTCCAACCCAAAACCGAATCCGGTTCAAACCAAACCGGTTTGGATTCCAACAACCAAACCCGAAACAAAACCCGTCTCGTTCAGTTCTGCCGCTGTTGTCCGTTCAAGTTCGATTACGGATGAGGAAATTACGAAGTTGTGGCATATGAGATTGGGTCACATGAGTGAGCGTGGTATGACGATTTTAAGCAAGCGAAATTTGTTGGGCGGTCAAAGTACCGGAAATCTGGAATTTTGCGAGCACTGCGTTTTCGGGAAGCATAAGCGAGTGAGTTTTTCGACCGCCATTCATACGACAAAGGAGAAATTGGAATACATTCACTCCGACCTTTGGGGGCCTTCTCGCGAACCGTCCAAAGGAAAAGGTTCAAGGTATATGCTCACTTTTATTGATGATTTTTCGAGGAAAGTTTGGGTATTTTTCTTGAGAGAAAAACGCGAAGTATTCGATTATTTCAAAATTTGGAAGAAACTTCTAGAAACTCAAACGGGTAAACGGGTCAAGCGGTTGCGAACCGATAATGGGTTGGAATTTTGTAATCGCCAGTTTGATGATTTTTGTGCGGCCGAAGGTATTTTGCGACACAAAACCGTTGTGCATACCCCACAACAAAATGGCGTGGCCGAAAGAATGAATAGATCACTTCTTGAGCGTGCGAGAAGTATGATTTCAAATGCGGGTTTGGGAAAAGAATTTTGGGCAGAAGCGATTAGCACGGCGTGCTATTTGATTAATCGATCTCCGACTACCTCGATTGAGTTGAAAACGCCGGAAGAAGTTTGGTCGGGAAAACCGGCCGATTATTCGATGTTGAGAATATTCGGGTGTCCCGGATATGTGCATGTCAATGACGGCAAGTTGGAACCGAGGTCGAAGAAATGCGTATTTGTTGGATATCCCGAGAATGTTAAGGGGTATAAATTATGGTGTCCCAAGTCGGGCAAATTTATCATTTCGAGAGACGTTATTTTTAACGAAGCGGAAATGATTCGAGGAAAAAATGCGCATGAGTTGAGAATAAATGACACGGTTCATTCCGAGGTGGAGCATGATGAGTCGGAAAATGTTGGGAATGAAATACCGCTAAGTGCAGACGGTTTTAAAGGTCAAACCCGAGACCAGTTAGCCCAAGCCGACCAAAACCGATCCGAACCCGATTCGTTAAACCCGACCCGAGTTGATGAAGAAGAAAGCCAATTCGATCCGCAAACGTACGAGCTAACCCGCGATCGTGTCAGAAGGACCATTCGACCACCTTCGAGATATGGATATTCTGATTTTGCGTATTGCTTGGCTATTGCAGAAGACGTGGATAGTTGCGAACCGTCCACGTATAAAGAAGCGGTTAATTCAAAAGAAGCGAAAAATTGGATTTCCGCTATGAAGGAGGAGTTAGATTCGTTGAAGCGAAATGAGACATGGTCTCTTGTGAACCCTCCGAAAAATAAGAAAGTTGTCGGGTGCAAATGGGTGTTTAAGCGCAAAACCGATGGCTCGAATGTGCGCTACAAAGCAAGGCTAGTCGCGAAAGGATATAGCCAAGTCCAAGGTGTGGACTTTAATGACGTGTTTTCTCCGGTCGTGAAACACACGTCTATTCGATTATTGCTCGGGATTGTCGCGTTGAAAAATTTGGAACTCGAGCAAATGGACGTAAAAACGGCTTTTCTTCATGGCGATTTGGAGGAGGAAATTTTTATGAGCCAACCGGAAGGACTTCCGGATTTTGAAAACCTAACCGAACCCCAAACCGAACCGACTCGTGTATGTCGATTAAATAAATCGCTTTATGGTCTCAAGCAATCGCCCCGACAATGGTACAAGAAGTTTGACGCTTTTATGGTAAGCGTTAATTTTTCTCGATCTAATTACGATAGTTGCGTCTATTTAAAGAAATTAGATGACGGGAGTTTTGTGTATCTACTTCTTTATGTGGATGACATTCTTATTGCGTCGTCCAATTTGGGGGAAATTAAGCGGTTAAAAGCGGATTTGAATTCCGTTTTTGAGATGAAGGATTTGGGACCCGCTAAGAAAATTCTTGGAATGGAGATTTCGAGGAACCGACCCGAGCGGAAGTTGACTCTTTCGCAAGCGGGTTTCGCCGAAAAGGTTTTACGCCGTTTTGATATGCATAAATCGAAGGTAGTTTCTACCCCTCTTGCGGCTCATTTTAAATTGTCGGCGGATTTATCTCCGAAAACCGATTCGGAGCGGAAATATATGGAGAAGATTCCATATTCGAGTGCGGTCGGGAGTTTGATGTATTTGATGGTGTGTACCCGACCGGATTTGGCGCAAGCGGTTAGTGTCGTGAGCCGGTATTTGTCATGTCCCGGAAAGGGACATTGGGAAGCGGTAAAATGGATTTTCCGTTATTTGAAAGGTACGATGAATGCATATTTAGAATTCGGATCCGATCCGAATGGTGAGTTAACGGGTTATGTTGACTCGGATTTTGCGGGCGATCTCGATAAAAGGCGTTCGCTAACTGGGTACGTGTTTACGTTTGGGAAGTGTGCGATTAATTGGAAAGCCACACTTCAATCAACCGTTGCTCTTTCGACTACCGAGGCCGAGTACATGGCGTTAACCGAAGCGATAAAGGAAGGTATTTGGCTAAGGGGTTTTGTTGGCGAGGTATTGTCCATTCAGAATCCGGTCACGGTGTATTGTGACAATCAAAGTGCCATTCATTTGACGAAGGATCGCATGTACCACGACAAGACGAAGCATATTGACGTGAGGTACCATTTTGTGCGAGATGTGACGGCGGAAGGAAACATTGTGGTGAATAAGATTGGTACCAAATCGAATCCGGCAGATATGCTCACCAAGCCTCTTCCGATTGCTAAGTTTAAATTGTGTTCCGATTTAATTTCAGTTTGTAACTAGCATGTTGCTAGTACATTATGTATGTTTTTATTTTTTGCATTTGTTTATGTTTAGTTATGATGCAATTCGGGTCCAAGGTGGAGATTGTTGAATGGACCCCCTAATTGCATATTTGGGCTCATTTGGGCTTTTATTTTTAGTATGTATTTAAGACCTTTGACATAAAGGATAAGACAAGGGTTCATTTTGCATCTCTTCATCTCTCTCTCTCTCTCTCTCTCTCTTGGCCACCATTAAAGACACCAAAAGATGCCTCGAATCCACGTCAAAATTCACGCTTCCGACAAGAAATCCTAACACATATCATACGTTTAGTTAGTACTTCTCCTTCAGGTGGAGATGGCGATAACACTGGTTTGTGATTCAGTACTTCTCGCAAACCTCCCCTTTCTTTGGTGAGCAGAAATTTTGTCCGCATTGAGAACCCTCAATCCTCAAGTACTCCCCAATCTGCATGCACTGCGCGTCTAATGCAGCAGCACATCCATCGAAATGCGTGATCTCAAATTAATGATGATCAGAGGAACAACATGATGCAAGGTCATGACATATCATAGAGAGTCAAACAGAAACATCGCCACACGGCTACGGCCATCTCTAGAGAACACAATCCCCCTCAGAAGTCAACACATCCCTCACATGTGAGGTTTGTTAATATTTCTCTCCAAGTTAATACAGTATCATGGCATTATAACAATAAATAAGACATGTTCCAATTTTTTCGCAGATGGGAAGGAGAATTGGACAACAACAGCCGCGTTGATCACGAAGGATGTGGCAATAGACGCTTCTACTGACACTGTTAATGACCAGATTGGTTTCTGTACTAACCAGAAAATTATATTTGATGAACCGTTCTTTGATCTTGGATTTGTTATATACAAAGCCATATATATAATTTATGAGTGGAGGTTGTGTTCTTATGTGCATTTTTTTCATCGCAAGAACATTTTAAGAGACACATGCATGCCCGCTGGACGCATGACAAGTCACGGAGGATGCATTAAATGCCAACATATGTACGTCAGCAATACATTTGAGGAGAGGGAGATTCTGTTATGGACAGCGATTACAGTGCTGCTTTAACATATGGGTTTCGTGCCTTTAATGCGGAAACATGGTATCCTAAATATATGGATGACAACGGGATGTTATTAAAGGACAGAAGGCATTCCGCATGTCACATTATAATGTTACCTGTGGAAAAGCCAATAAGTTACTTACTAATGGGAAGCTAGACGGGGAGGTGAGACATACGTTTAATATTAGATGTTTTTGTATGGTGAACTGTATGATTATAATGCATAAGTTGTCTATGTTTACACATGCAGGTACTGGATGCATGCTTGTATATATTGTACTGTTTTTGCCAGAGATCGGATGCCAGATGGGCATTTGCGAGCACTTTCACATCAGTTAAATATATATTTTTTATTATGTATTTTTCATTTGACATGCATTTTGTTACATGTTCTTATATGAGTTCATTTGTAATGTAGTACTCAATACCTATGTTGACGCCAGAAGAAAGTGCATTCAAAGCATACAAGAACTTCACCCCGCAGTCACTAGTGTAATTTCGATGGCTGTTCTGACCCCTCTATGTCGGGGCACACCGGACTCTAGTTTTTTTTTTTTAATTTCATTTTCAAGAGTTTTTTGTCAGCGTGTATATTCCATTGGTGGAATACGATAGTTATGTCCCGATGATTACACCTTTGATTGACATGTGGAAAGGATATCTGAAGGTGGCGCTTAAGTAGGGGGGATATATGAAGATATCAACTATGATGATGTAATATTCATTGAGTAGTATGTTGAATGTATTGTCAAATACCGGCCAGGAACTTTCTCTCCTATGAGATGGTCAAAACCCGTGGGATTATTTTCTACAATCTGATATGCTCCCATTTCGTCAAGGACTGTAATAATGTTAGAACGTGTCATTTACAAATCCATGTGTTAACAAAATAATATATGAGTTCCCTATTTTATTCACAAAGTGTATATGTGATATTTAAGTTTAGGGTGTCGATCCACTAGGAGGTGTGGCCTCAAGTTTCGACTAATTACTCAAATTATTTATATCTAGTATTCAAGGTTTTTAGATGAAGATGTTTTTAAGACATAAACAGTTACAGGAAACTAATAAAAATAATAAAGATTTTGTTTTTAAATATTTAATAAAAGATAGGGACTTTTAGGAGGACAATTTGTTCAAGCATACTATCATTAACCATCAAATATTCAATCTTTAGATTTGCAAAACAGGTTTATGTATTTCGCCAAACCAGAGTTCGATGCGTGGTGCAGAACGCGTTCGACAGGAATTAAAGTCGGCGCATGGCAGGTTCCCATTCGCTGGAGTTAATCTCAGATTTATTTTGCCAATCACGGACTGAAACGTGGCAACGTGTTTTCTGTTTTCTCTCAATCCGAACATTCCCTGCAGAGATTTCAACCATCCTATGTTCAACATGTGTCCAGGGAATCAATTTTCAGATCTAACTCCGCCAACCAGAATGGGACATGTGTCAGTGAGATTTAACCTGGACCAATCACATGTGTACACGTGGCAAGGCTGTTTATTTAAAAGGAAAAGAAAAGGGAAATGATAGGGAGCACCCCAAACCGAACCCAAACGAAAGGATTTGAATAAGAGAATTAAGGCGGGATTGATAGATATCTCCCAAAATATTACCTATAATAAAAGTGGACCATCCCCATTTCTTTTAGTCCGACAACCATTCTTCCCAAATAAAATAAGCAAAATTCCTCTATAAATATAGACCATCCATTCTCACATCCAGATATACTTCATTATACACCATCTCGTTCTTCTTCTTCTTCCTTTTCCACCACCATTGATGGCCTTCAAAAGGTTGTCTCAAAACCCTAAGTAAGAGAAGGTTCTTCCTTTTCCACCACATTTATACCTATTTGATATCATATGAAAATGGTTGCCACATTTTTACCGACTGCTGTAGCCCACCAATTTTCAAGTTTGATTCTGGACCGGGCCTGGATGAGTAATCATGAATAGATTCTACTATACGTTTTTCACGTGTAGAACTTGAAATGTTTCTAGGGATGATTATAAGATAAATTAATACTGTACATATTATTTTAAAAAAAAAATAATGTACATAGAGTACACATTCCAATGCATGACCAGAAAAATTGAAATACCTACCAAGTGTTTAGAACATGGACCTTTCCATGTTGATGTTTATAACTATCACCAAGTTGATGTTGAGCTTTATTATTTGTATTTTGATGAATTATTGGATTAAAATAGCTCAACTGATGGATTTTGAGCCATTCAATTAAATGTTTAAACTACCCTGTTGATCTTGATTCTGATTCGTGAGATATTCTATTTGACCTGGACCTTCAACCGATCAAATAATTGAGTAAGCACGAACTATTCCAAAAGGAGGAAAGGAACGAACCTAGATAATAATTACATGCAAAACTCCTCTCATTGAGCTTGTCCGGCCATGGTCTATCCTTCTACTTCAGAAATATGCGTCGTACTTCTTTTAAACAGAGGTGAGTTTTATTTATCTTCTCAGATTTTTTTCCAAATTTTGGTTCGATATTTCCAGAGCCTCCTGTTAAATTAGAAGTTGTTACATTTTATCATCAGTTATGTCATGCCGTTCAATTCATATTTTCTTTTCTCTAACAGGTCTTGTCACAATGTGTATTCATTGGCAAAAAGTTAAAAAACTATTTCTTGGTTCACTCAGCGAGGCCGAAGCAGAAAAATTAAAAGAACAATCTGGACGAGAAATTGTCGATACTTTATTTGCGGTGATTCTTTTCAGGCAGCACTTTTCCGTGACTTTTCTTGCCATGGTTACATCTTTGTTGCTCATTAAGGCTTTGCACGGGATGGCTCAGAAGAAAGTAGAGTATATAGAAACAATGGCTACCGAGCAAACATTTTCGCATGTTAGAATCGTTTCATTCGTGGTTTTTCTTTTTATGGTAGATTGCTTTTTATTTACTAGTTCTTTCAAGTCTCTCATCCAGGCTCACCAGGTCGCAGTTGCCATTTTCTTCGCTTTTGAGTAAGTTTTTGCCACATTTTTTTATGGATGAACTTTCTATCATGCAGGAATTTGTGTTGGCCTAATGATACTTCTTATATGTTTTTTTTACACCTATATGGCAAATGAACGAAGAAAGCTTGCCAAAATCAAAGAGAAATATTTCCAGCAGTATGGAGGTAGACTACTACTTGAAGAGATGCATTCCAGGCATGGCCAAAGTTTCACGATATTTTCGGAAGAAGAACTAAAACAAGCTACCAATAACTTTGATGAAACCAACATGATTGGAGAAGGAGGAAACGGCACGGTTTATAAAGGAACTCTTAAAAGCAATAGTGTTGTGACAATAAAGAGGTGCAAAACAATCGATGAGAGGCAGAAGAAGGAATTCGGTAAAGAAATGCTCATTCTTTCTCAAATAAATCATAAAAACATTGTTAGGATTCGTGGTTGTTGCCTAGAAGTAGAGATACCTATTTTGGTATATGAGTTTATTTCAAATGGAACCCTTTCTAACCTAATTCATGCCAAGCATGCTTCTCGCATTTCCTTAGGCACTCGTCTAAGGATTGCTAAAGAGGCAGCTGAAGCCCTTGCTTATTTGCATTCATGGGCTTCTCCTCCGATTGTTCAGCGTGATGTAAAATCCTCAAATATCCTTTTGGATGAGAATTTTATGGCCAAGGTTTCTGATTTCGGAGCCTCAGTCTTGGCCCCAGTTGATCAAGAACAATGTTTCACAGTAGTGCAAGGAACTCGCGGCTATCTAGATCCTGAATATTTACAATCTGGCCAGTTAACAACAAAAAGTGATGTATATAGTTTTGGTGTGGTTCTTTGCGAACTCCTTACACGTAAAAAAACATTTTGCTTTGATTTGCCAGTGGAAGAAAGGAGTTTATCTTCAAGGTTTTTGTCGGCTATGAAGGCGAATAAAATTGAAGGAATTCTGGATGACGAAATTGTAAATGAAGAGGATATAGACTTGATCAAACAAGTCGCCAAACTTGCCAAAGATTGCTTAAATTTGGATGGAGAAAAAAGGCCCGAAATGAAAGAAGTAGCTGAGGAACTCTCTAGATTGAGAAAAACTATGAAACATCCATGGAGTGATAATCATGAAGAAACAAAGAGCTTGCTTCCCGAAGGTGAAACATCAAGTACCCATGAGATAGAGATGAGTGGTTATTATAGCTTGGAGAAGAAAGCTATGTTGATTATGGAAGATGGGAAATAATTTGTTGGTTATGGAGGATGGAGATAATTTGTTGGTTCTAGAGGATGAGAGGCCTAATTAAGTTATTTTAAGCATATTAGCATTTGATGATTTGATATTGTTGAATAAGAGCAAATGTGGCCTACATGCTATTGTATTTATATTTTTATTTTGTAAGGATGTTTCTATGTATGGTATCTTCTTTGTTTTGGTTTATATGATTATTAAAGATATTTAGGAATAAATCTTGAATTGAGTTTAATAATAATTAGAGCTTTCCTCTGTTTTTTTAAGACGGATCTTTAGGCCGAAGTCGAAGTCAGAGCCCAAATACGAGAAATAGAACGATTCGAAAGCCCAATTTAGCTGGGCTGCCTACCAATATGATGTTTTATTTTATTTTTTATGATATTTTATTATATTTAACGCATGGATAGAAGGATTGAAGATTGAACATAATCTTTTGAGATTGCAACTGTCATTAGCATGATTTACTTTACATGTTGTCACTGACTCAGAATAAATATCTACTAGTAAGACCCGTGCTGGATTTTCTTGTCCTTGTAACTTGTATTTATCCAGAATTACAATTGACCCAAACTAAGTTAAGGTGGCCGCCTTAGCCCTTTGATTCTGCTCTCACTCAACATTATCGAATTTTAAGATAACAAAGAGCATTAAAGTGATCTGCATATTTAGGTACACTAAAACATTAAGTAAATAAATATATAAAATCAAAAGCAAAAAATTAGGGCATGAAAAATAAATTTTAATATTATAAAATATTAAAAATATTATATCAAAAATAAATATCTAAAATTTTAATATCATAAATAAATATATTAAAAATATTTTTTAATACTAAAAATGTGGTTTAACAAATTTTAATATTATCAAGGGTCATATTTGTTGTTTACCAACTGTCTTGTCCGAGCTCCGCGCCAAAAATGTTGTTATTCTTTCCCAACTAAACCACAAAAATATTGTTAAGCTTTTTGGATGTTGCCTAGAAAGCAAAGTCCCCTTGCTAGTTTACGAGTTCATTTCAAATGGAACACTTACCGAGCATCTTCATGTTGAAGATGGCCAATCGTTGTCATGGAACGACCGTTTACGGATTGTATTAGAAACAGCAGGAGCCCTTTCTTATCTACATTCAGCAGCTTCTATATCAATTTTCCACATGGATATCAAAACTAGCAACATACTCCTCAATGATGGCCTCATAACCAAATTATCAGATTTTGGGGCTTCGAGATCAATTCCAGATGATGGTGAAACTGCAACTAACACTGCCATCCAAGTTACTTTAGGTTACCTAGACCCCGAATACTATCAAACTGGCCGATTGACAACAAAAAGTGATGTTTATAGTTTTGGTATCATACTTTTAGAGATGTTAACAAGAAGGAAACCTATTTCTAACGTACCAAATGGTGTAAGCCTTGTTGAATATTTCAACTCCGCAATTAGAGAATCTCGCATGCTTGAAATTCTAGATCCTCAAATTGTGGAAGAGGAGCATATTGCAGAACTCAAATCAGTTGCTATGCTTGCACAAAAGTGTGTGGGATCAAATGGAGAAGAAAGGCTAACAATGAAAGAAGTAGAGATGAGGCTGGAAGTCTTATGGGCTTCAAAGCATCGGAGTGCTTATAACTGGAATAGAGATACGCTTGGAGCAACAATGGAGTTTGCTAGAAAACCAGGAAACTGAAGGTGATATAAGTGGGGCTTATAACTCAGAGCAGAGTTCAATGTTATCTAGTTTTCCTCGCTAATATGAAAATCTCCTCATCAGTGATCGAGTTATACAAAGCTCCTCATCATCTATTGAGTTATGTTGTTATGAAAGTAAGATATGATCTTGATCATATATCGTGGTGCATCTTGTATTCCTATCGTGTTGTTTTCCCTTTTTGTTTTAGTGTATTGATATTGTTATTATTTTTTTCTTTCGTGAATGCAATTTGACTTTAACATATTTGTATCCCTATTACTTTGAACAATTTCTATTATATAGCTTTAAGCTTTAAATATTACGTACATGTGATGCCTTATTGTTGTTCATACGAAGAAAGAATGTGCAGTTACGGGATAGTTTTGCCAACGGAATATCATAACCTAGTATTTGAGTTCAAAGCATAATAAATTATAGGTTGTTAGTTCAAATGTAAAACCGATTGCCATAAAAATGGAAGTATCTCCATTCAATAAAAAAACTTATGTAGCAGTTTTTCTTGGCAATTGAAGATGGTGATTGCATTTGAAATATTCATGGTTACACTACTATATGTATGAGATGTTAGATATAATAACTTATATTTCTGAAGTGGAATACTCTTCCCAAGCATTTTATGTTTCGGTTGATGGAAATAATCATATCGGATCAATTAGTACTGAATAATACAAACTTGTTACATTAAAAATGAAATATCAAGTGAGAAACAATTACTTTATGAATCCAACATTTATTCGCTGATGGGGCCACGTGGATTATTTTTGAGTGTAGCCGTGTTGGAAACCTGAATTGAAAATGGAAACACCTAATCATGTTCAATCACGTCCAACAAAGGAAAATAAGGTGCTAGGCCCCTTAATTTAGCTAGAAACCCGAATGGAAAATGGAGGTTAACAAAGGTTTCATTGGAACACAAATCATGAATGTAGTCCGGGAAAATTTAAGTTCTACAGGAGTACTAGTCTTCAATGAATGGGTTAAAATCAGACTTTATACACTACTTACTCTTATATTATCTAAAAAAACATTTTTTCCATTCAAATTCAAGAAAAAAGGGACCAAAATGAAAGATTTACCTACGTGTTTTACGGATCAATATTGCACATCTGTTGTTACGTAGGCTCTTTATTGATTCTTGATTAATGAAATGAAATCCCCAAGAAAACATTTTTTTTCCTTTTGCAAAATTTCAGTTAAGTGATGAAATTTTCTTTTGATTATTTTTTTTATCTTGAATTAACCCTCAATTGATTTCAATTAATCTGTACCATTCCATACTGGTCAGAAACCTGAATCATACAAGCCAATTAACGCTCAATTTACCTCAATCAACCCTCAATCAGTCTTAAACTCTCAACTAACGTGTCCCAAACAGAGGTTTTTACAGTGAACCGAAAAAAAAAAACTCAAACCTAGATAAATCCTACATTCGAATTTTCTCTCTTGGCGGCTAGGGTTTCGTCTATTCAAGAACTCCCTAGTATTGGGACCAACTGTCTAACTTTTTTACTAGACTAGAGCACATTTAGTAGATACTAGCAGCCTCTAATTCATTGATCCATGGTCTATTCTTTTGCACTTTAAAGCTTTGTATTAGTACAGCAGTCAGGGTGTTTTGGTTCAAATTTCATCTGATTTTTAGAGGGATTTGTTTTGGTTCAAATTTCATGATTTTTAGAAGGATCTTGAAAGGTGTGAATGTGTCTGTACGTATATAAATTTACGGGCAATATAAACAGTGACAGAGTTTGACTCAGTATTTTGGGAGAAGGGGGCAAAATTTTTTTACATCACTGAATATGTTTATATAAAATTTTGAAAGGGCCAATACACATAAATATTAATAGTTTTCGGGTTTTATATACTAAACCCTTATAAAATATATTACTGAATCGAAAATCTTGGAGAGAGCATAGCCCCACTCGTTCTGAATAAAGCTCCGCCACTGAATGTAAAAAAACATGACAACCCTATGCATTTAAAGGAAAAAAAAAGATTTTTGTTTACTTTTCATGTTTCTGGAAGATGACCGCTTTAGATAAACGAAAAATATTTTACAGAAAATTAAACATGTGGGTGTGGGCTAGAAGCCAAGAAGGGATTTTTCCAAATAAATAAGATGCTTTAAAATCCAACATATATTCCGTATCTTCTTCCGTGTTCAAGAGGGCATGACAGACCAATAATAATGCCATAAGACCTCGACTAGAAGTCAGCATCAATCCTGAGGGACCTCACACTTTGCAAATACAACCGATCATTTTCTTTGACTAGCAGGTCAACATCAATCTCGGAGGAAAAGTCATTAGCTCCATGTAAGCTACCAATGAAAGCTAGCAGAAAACAAGAGCAATTTTATTGCCAAACTATCTCTAGTAGAGTGGTAAAGACGCTACTTCACTAATCCAAAAATTATGAGTTCAATACTTGTTAAAATCAAATTTTTTTGAATATAGATGAGAACATGAGTCATCTTTATAATACAAAAAAAAAGAGTAATCTTATTAAATAAAAAGAAAAGAAAACAAGATAAACAATTATCTCCAATGAGGCTTTTCTTTTATCTTTGGTTCTACTTTCTATTATCAACACGATCTACAGTTGCATACTACGGGAATCAATCCAAACCGGGCTGTCAAGCAACATGTGGAGATGTGAATATCCCGTACCCTTTTGGGATAGGTTCCAATTGCTCGACGGAAGGTTTCAAGATCGATTGCATAATGATAAATGACACCTAAAAGCCATTCGCATTTAATGTTGACATCATGTATATTGATCTTCAATTACGGATTGCCAGAATGAAAAACAACATATCTCGGCAGTGCTATAATGCCACGACAACCCTCACTGATTTCAATGGGCAATTAAACTTAAGCTCCACACCATATAGGTTCTCTGATGTCTACAATATGTTCACCACAATTGGTTGTAAAACTCTAGCGTACATAGAGGATTCCAAAAGGGGATATAAAGGTAGGTGTGTATCTGTATGCTTGGATATCCCAAGCTTAACTAACAATTTTTGCTCTGGTATCGGTTGTTGTCACACCCCAATTCCTAAGGACCTCAGTTACTATGATATCCGGTTTGATCTTGACTTCAATAGTTCACTTGTGAGGAGTTTCAGCCCGTGTAGCTATGCAGCATCGCTCGACTCGGACTTGTCCGAATTCAACAACTAGTCCACTATGATTGATTTCTTTGAACATAACCGTCAAATGCCCTTCATTGTAGACTGGGCTGTCAGAAACATTACATGTACAGATGCCATAGTGAACCTAGATAGTTATGCATGTGTCAGCAAAAATAGTGACTGCTTCAACTCAACCAATGGCCCAGGCTATTTGTGTAATTGCAACAAAGGTTACAACGGGAACCCTTACCTTGTTGACGAATGTCAAGGTATGTTAAGGTCTCTCTCCCTCGTGATCATTTCCCCTCCAAACAACACACTAATTCTTTCACCCAACTTTTGTATTGGCTTTTATGTCACACATGTTTTATATATTTATGATACTTATAATCAACAAAAATATTAGCTACGGAGTTACTAACTTATTTAACAAATGTAACCTAGTATAAAATCTTAATTCAATTCAAGGAAGTGAAATATTGATCATACTTTCTTAATTGTGCCTTTTATTGCAGTTATTTGTAAATTTCCCTTATATATATGTCTTAAAAGTGAATGAAAAGTTGGTAATCTATTTAGTAGGTACACCTCCACTTCAAGAAAATCTTATGCGAATTAAGAAAAGTGAAGTATATATTGGATATGCTTTTCTAAGTTGTGCCGCCATTCACTGCAGATATAGATGAATGTGTTTCTGCTTTTGTACCATGTCACCGCGGGACCTGCACAAATCTTCCTGGAAGCTACAAGTGCACATGTCTATCAAGCACATACAATGTGTCTAATGGTTAAGGTTATGGAATATGCGTGCCGAAGCAAAAGCTTGTGTTATGGATGAAGCTGACAATAGGTTAGTTGCGTGAATTATATTCATCAGTTATAGTAAGAGAAAAGATACTCAACCTCTAGAATCACCACCAAGATTTGATATTCATATTTTTTTTTTTGTAAAAATATGTGGTTATTGAAATAAGTGATTATTATAAATTAATATTATTAAAATTTTAATTATATGTGGTTATTCTAAAATATTAGATGGTTATTAAAAATAAAATAAAAATTATTATAAATGACCATATTAAAGATGGTTGACTAATTTGACCATAAACTTGATGGTGATTATAGAGATTGAGTAACCACGTCCTTATAGAAAATACATGGGATGTGCTCAAAACGATTGTCAAATAATTAATTAACTTGATAAATTTTATACCACGCTTTTTTTGACTCACATGATAGATTTAATGGACCTGATGCTGCATGACAGGGGTTCCGCATCATGCAGCATACCTTCTTCTTTTTCTTTTTTCCGCAAAAAAACAGTATTTAGAGGCAATATACAATATATGAGATTCATTTCTTGTAAAACAGTATATACATAACAGTGAAAAACAATATATATATAGAAAAAATAGTATATTGAAAAGTAAAGAAACATTATATACAAATTCCGAATTGTGAAAAATGTAATATATATATATATATATATATATATATATATATATATATATATATATATATATATAGAGAGAGAGAGAGAGAGAGAGAGAGAGTAGTATACTGAAAAGCGGAAAAAATAGTATATACTGATATACATAATTTTGTTGTGTTTTGGGCGTGTTCAAGCTCGTCGCACTTTCAAATTTTCTGTAAATTAAATCTAAATAAATTAGGAAAAGTCTCACACTATGCTACAATAAATTTTTTTAAATTTGTCATTAGTTAAATATAGATTAATTTATTACAGCATTTTTTTAAATCTAATATGTAAGTATAATTATTAAAATACATACTATAATGTTACATATGTGCCTCTTTAATAATCTTTTTTATATATTAGAGATTCAGTAAGTAATTCAGTGAGTGCGTCGCTTTTTGGCTTCGAGTTGTAGGTAGCATTCTTTCCTTCACATGCCAAGTCAGCCTTAGCCCGACATTTTTATATATAGTTTATATGCATAAAGCAATCTAATATGAAGTTCAAAACAAAAAGAAAATTCAAACAAAAATTATATATGAAAGCTTTAGCATGAAATTAACATTTTTTCAAGAATAACAAAATGTGTCTCGTTTATTTGAATTAATAATTGAACATATATATAGTCCGTTCGTTAGTGGGCACGAAGGCCATAGTACCACAAACAAACAAAAAACATGTTTTAATATATATCCAAATGGATAATCGGAACCGTTAATGATGTATATTGACACAAAATATATGTGAATATTACAAATATGTATTGGTAACAAAATGGTGTATTGGCATTTAAAATGGGATATTGACACCAGAAATAGTATATTAACATAAAAATTGTATATTAAAGATTTGAATCAGTATATTGTGATAAAAGAAATATACATTTACAATAAAACTATATTGAAAAAAATGTATATTGGCATGAAAAGACAATTTATTGAGATTTAAAGGGCATCTTGTGATATTAACACACTAGATCTAAAATCCATACATGAAAAACTGAAGTTATCAACTCAAACAACAAACAGTGTATGATTGACACATATGTGATATTAACACACTTGAAGAAGGTAGAGTTCAATATCTAGCAAATATGTTTTTTTTCTGAGAGAATACGGAGAGCTAATATCTAGAAAATATGTTAATCTTGTATTTTAATTGTTTACGATAACTTCAATTGGTAGGTCATTATCTCCAATTTCTCTTAATTGTCGTTGATGGCTGAATTTCTCCGTTTGCAGGATTCGCATTAATTTGTGTCATCCCTATATTAGCTCTTGCTATGTACATGCTTAACAAGACGTGTAAACAAAGAAGGGTAAAAAAGACAAGGCAAAAGAACTTAAAGCGACACAATGACATAATATTCAGAAAGCATCATGATATTTAAGGAAGGATGACGATCTTTGGCATAGAACTAGAAAAGGCAACAGGCAAGTTCGATCAAACTCTTATTGTAGGCTGCCGTTGTCATGGTATAATTTACAAGATATTTTATCGGACCAACGGATCGTCGCTGTTAAAAAAACCCAAGATAAAGGATGATAGAGAGATTGAGGAATTCTGAAATGAAGTTGTTATTCTGTCCCAAGTAAACCACAAAAATGTTGTTAAGCTTTTTGGATGTTGCCTAGAAAGCGAAGTCCCCTTGCTAGTTTACGAGTTCATTTCAAATGGAACACTTACCAAACATCTTCATGTAGAAGATGGTCAGTCCTTGTCATGGAACGACCGTTTACGGATTGTATAAGAAACAGCAGGAGCTTTTTCTTATCTACATTCAGCAGCTTCTATATCAATTTTCCACAGGGATATCAAAACTAGCAACATACTTCTCAATGATGGCCTCATATCCAAATTATCTGATTTTGGGGATTCGAGATCAATTCCAGATGATGGTGAAACTGCGACGAACACTGCTATCCAAGGTACTTTAGGTTAGCTAGACCCAAAATATTATCAAATGGCCGATTAACAACAAAAAGTGATGTTTATAGCTTCGGTATCATACTTTTAGAGATGTTAACAAGAAGGAAACCTATTTCTAACATATCAAATGGTGTGAGCCTTGTTGAATATTTCAGCTCAGCAATTAGAGAATCTTGCATGCTTGAAATTCTAGATCCTCAAATTGTGGAGGAGGAAAATATTGCAGAACTCGAATCAGTTGCTATGGTTGCACAAAAGTGTATGAGATCAAATGGACAAGAAAGACCAACAATGAAAGAAGTAGAGATGAGGTTAGAAGTCTTATGGGCTTCAAAGCATCGGAGTGCTTATAATTGGAATAGAGATCAACACTTGGAGCAACAACGGAGTTTGCTAGAAAACCAACAAATTGAAGGTGATACGAGTGGGGCTTATAGTTTAGAGCAAAATTCAATGTTATCTAGTTTTCCTCGCTAATATGAAAATCTCATCAAAGTTATATAAATGTTCTCATCATTGATTATGTCGTTATGAAAGTAAAATATGATCTTGATCATATCATGGTTCATCTTGTATACATATAGTGTTGTTTTTTCTTTCTTTTTTCTTTTAATGTATTTATATTGTTATTATTGTGTTTTTGCTTTCATAAATCAATTTGACTTTAATATACTTGTATCCCTATTATTTGTTTAACAATTTCTCCTTGATATTATATAGCATTAAGGGGCGTTTGGTTCGAGTATTGAAGGATGCCTTGGAATGCATGGATTCTAAGGAATTATATTTCAATAAATGTAATTTCAAGCCATGTATTACTATCATGTTTGGTTTGTTGTATAGAAATGTAAAAGATCTTGATTTATGAAGATTCTAAATTTGTAAAATCTATTTAGATTGACTAATTAATGAGGAAGAAATATTCTGTATAAAAAAAGTATTTCTTTAATTTTGCATTCACTCCTCATGGGAATGAGGAAAACCACCAATTTTGGTGGTAATCCTATTCCCATCAAATACTACTTAGTGAATCAAGAATTCCCTTGTTTTTATTGTCTAATGAACCAAACATGGGAATGAAATCCATCCCTATTGGATGTCAAGGCATTCATGCTCAAAAGCTCCAACCAAATGCCCCTAAGCTTTAAATATTACGTACATGTGATGCCTTATTGTTGTTTATACGATGAAAAGAATGTGTGGTTATGAGTGATTTTGCCAATGGAATGTCATAACCTAGTATGAGTGCAAAGTATAATAAATTATAGGTTGTTAGTTCAAATATAAAATCCATTGGCATAAAAATGGAAGTCTCTCCATTCAATAAAAAAAGTTATGTAGCGGTTTTTTCGTGGCAATTGAAGATGGTGATTGTATTTGAAATATCCATGGTTACCCTACTAGATGTATAAGATGTTGAATATAGTAACTTACATTTTTGAATGGGTATACTCTTCGCAAACATTTTTTGTTTCGGTTGATGGAAATAATCATATCGGATCAATTAGTACTGAATAACACAAACTTGTTACATTAAAAAAATAATCATATTGGATCAATTAGCACTGAATGACACAAACTTGTTACATTAAAAACGAAATATCAAGTGAAAGACAATTACTTTATGAATCCAACATCCATTCGATGATGGGGCCACATGGATTATTTTTGAGTGTAGGCGTGTTGGAAACCCGAATCGAACATGGAAACACCTAATCATGTTCAATCACGTCCAACAAAGGAAAATAAGGTGCTAGGCCCACTTTAATTTGGCTAGAAACCCGAATGGAAAATGGTGGTTAACTAAGGTTTCATTGGAACACAATCATGAATGTAGTCAGGGAAAATATTAGTTCTACAAGAGTACTAGAGTCTTCAATGAATTGGTTAAAATCAGACTTTATACACTACTTATTCTTATGTTATCTAAAAAAAAACATTTTTTTCAATAAAATTCAAGAAAAAAAGGGACCAAAATGGAAGATTTACCGATATGTTTTACGGATAAATATTGCATATCTGTTATTACAGTAGGATCTTTCTTAATTCTTGATTAATGAAATAAAATTCCCAAAAAACTATTTTTTTCTTTTGCAAAATTTCAGTGAAGTGATCAAATTTTCATTTGATTTATTTATTTTAATCTTGAATTAACTCTCAATTGATTTCAATTAATCTGTACCATTCCATACCATTTAGAAACCTCAATCACACAAGCCAATTAACCCTCAATTTACCTCAATTAACCCTCAGTTAGTCTTAATATCTCAATTAACCTATCCCAAACAGAAATTTACATAGAACCGAAAATAATCCAAACCTAGGTAAATCAAAATTTGTGAAAATCAAATCAACAAATTCCAAGCCAATTAGAATTTTAGAAGACATAGAAAGGGTTACCTACCGCCTGTGGTGAGAAGAAGGAGCGACGTAGGAATGAGCGACACTGTTGAGGAAGAAATGAAATGAAATGAAACCCATATCTCATCTCCCTGTTTTGCAAATTCGGTCCAATATATTGGTTTAAATTTTATCAAAAATGTTAATGGGCTAATAGATTGTATCTATGGGCTGACAATTTCCAATAGTAGAGATAAAGACCCGGATTGACGAGTCAACGAGTCATGATGCCTAAGCACATGTTAGTAGGGACAAGCACAGTAACAAACTGATATCGGGGTCAACCGTCAACACCCTGTCGAGCATCGACTTGTTACTCGAAATGTTTTTTTGAATGCAAGCTTGGTATTCGAAATGTTATATAATCTTTTTTACTTTATGTCTTAACTTTAAATCATAAAGTTTAAGAAAATAGTAATTTATTCAGTCAATTATGTTTGTTAAGCAATCAACGAAAGAGAGACTTCAACCTAGGGTGCTTTATTGATGATATGATTTGAGACGGCACACGTTTTTGGACTTTCCTACTTATTAAATTGTTAAGTGGCATATGTTCACACATTATGTACATAAACGGAAGATCGCCATTTTACTCATAGAAAGAAAAATATTCTAAAGGAAAAACTAAACCAAAGATAGATGACTTACGTGATCAACATGATATAACATATCATAGTAAAGCAGAAAGACCTTGACTGGAGGTCAACAGTCAATCCATGAGGGACCTCGCTGTTATCGCAACATTGATTTCCTTTGTTTTTTTCTTGGTCAGTGAAATATGTTTATTAATAAAGTATAAACACATGTTTATTAACTGATTGCCTACGGCTTTAAAGAAAAAAATGTCTATTAATCAAGTACAGTGAACAAAGATGCTTCAATTATTTTTTGTTTTATTTATGGCAAGATCAACATATATATGGATACTACCCCCCCTACAATCATATCTCATCTAGCAAACAGAAATAAGAGGAAAATATCCTTACTCTCTATAAGCCACAGTAAAATTTAAGAAGAAACACAATTATGAGAAGGTTCTCCATTATGATATGGTTCTACTTCCTATTAACAACACGATCCACAGTTGTCGACAGTCTTGCTCTTGTCAAGCCTGGCTGCCAACCAAAATGCGGAGATGTCGACATCCCTTACCCTTTCGGTTTAACCCGCGATTGCTCTATGGAAGGTTTTCAAATCAATTGTACAATGATAAATGGCACCCACAAACCTTTCGTTTTTAATATTGAAATCCTTACCATATCACTTTCAGTCGGTCGTGCCCGAATGAAAAACAAAATGTCTTGGCAGTGCTATAATGCCACTTCAGCACGTAGATTTGAGGATGATTGGCACTTAAACTTTAGGTCCACGCCGTATAGGTTCTCTGACGTCTACAACAAGTTCACCACGATCGGTTGTGAAACCCTAGCGTACATAAAGGATTCCAATACAACAAAGCCGTACCAAAGTGGGTGTGTATCTATGTGCGCAGATATCTCAAGCGTCATCAATGGTTCTTGCACTGGCCTCGGTTGTTGCCAGACCACGATACCGAAGGACCTTAGATATTATGGAGTCCGGTTCGATCCTAACTTCAATAGTTCACATGTATGGAATTTTAGCTCGCGTAGCTATGCAGTGCTGTTAGAAACGGCTTGGTTTAATTTCACCAACAACTTCATTAGAACAACGGACTTCTTTTTCCAGGACAATGGGTCGGTGCCCTTGGTGATGGATTGGGCCATTGGAGATGAGACCTGCACGAAGGCTCAAGCCAACTTGAGCAGCTATGCATGTGTTAGTAAGAATAGCTCTTGCATAGAATCACAAAACGGTCCTGGTTATCTGTGTAACTGCATCAGTGGTTACCAAGGAAATCCGTACCTTCTAGATGGATGTCAAGGTCTTCCTCTCTTAATGACTAATTTCCTCTTTCTTTTTTTTGTAATCTATGTTGTTAGTTTAATTTCTTTTGCAACTTAATCATTTTCACTTTTCTGATTAGATCTTAATAGTAATTCTATTGAGTCAGTACTCAGTCGGGTTATAACAACTTTGCATTAATCTTAATTTTGTGCTATCCATTGCAGACATTGATGACTGTGCTGACGAATCTAGATGTTCCGGCAAAGGGACGTGCCAAAATACGCCAGGAGGGTACACATGTGTTTGTCCTTCCGGCACACACAGTACGTAAATGGGACATGTGTACCAGATCAAAAACTTAAATTATGGGTGAAGCTTCTTATAGGTTAGTTGCTTCTTTTACTGAACCATATACACGACCATCAACATAGTAGTTGATAAATTGTTAATAAATCCATAACAAAATTTTCAAATCTGATTTTCTACAAAAAGTTGTGGAATTTAAGTTTATCAACAAATTCACAAATTTAATAGATGTATTAATGTGCTCAGCTGGTTAATCGGATCTCTAGGATTTGTTTCTAGCATTGGAGACCTGAGTTCGGACCCAACTTCTCTTTGTTCTTGTGTTAAATTAAAAAAAAATGATGGCTTTTGAAATCGAACCATGGTCATTGGGTACTTACCATCAAAATAACATCAAATTTTTGCATTAAAAACAAGGGCCAACTATAAATCTTTTCTAGTTCTGTACATAATTGGCTTGCTTGGCTTGCCTTCCTTTATTGATGAATTGCCCCATATGCTATTACTAAATCCCAATATACTAGGTACAGAATTGTAGTAGACTTATTTCTAAAATGGGCAAGTGTTCTCCCATGATGAATTTTGCAGGAATTTGCGTTGGCATTGTAGTGCTTCTGTTAATTGTATCTTTTACCCATGTGGCAAATGAACGTAGAAAGCTTGCCAAAATCAGAGAGAAGTATTTTCAACAGTATGGAGGAAGAATGTTACTTGAAGAGATGAAATCCAAGCATGGCCAAAATTTCACAATATTTTCGGAAAAAGAACTAAAGGAAGCTACCAATAATTTCGATAAAAACAACATGATTGGACAGGGAGGAAATGGCACGGTTTATAAAGGAACTCTACAAAACAATGCTGTTGTAGCAATCAAGAAGTGCAAAACAATGGATGAGAGGCAGAAGAAGGAATTCGGTAAAGAAATGCTCATTCTTTCTCAAATAAACCACACAAACATCGTTAGGATTAGAGGTTGCTGCCTAGAAGTAGAAATACCAATTTTGGTGTATGAGTTCATTTCAAATGGAACCCTTTCTAACCTAACTCATACAAAGAGTGCTTCTCGTATATCCTTAAAAACTCGCTTAAGGATTGCACAAGAGACAGCTGAAGCCCTTGCTTATTTGCACTCATGGGCATCGCCTCCTATTGTTCACTGTGATGTAAAAACCCCAAATATTCTTTTGGATGAAAATTTTATGGCCAAGGTATCCGATTTCGGAGCCTCGGTCTTGGCACCGATAGATCAAGATCAATTTGTCACAGTAGTGCAAGGGACTCAGGGTTATTTGGATCCTGAGTATATCCAATCTGGCCAGTTAACAGTAAAAAGTGATGTATACAGTTTTGGTGTTGTTCTTTTGGAGCTCTTAACGCGTAGAAAAGCATTTTACTTTGAGGGGCCGGAAGAAGAGAGGAGTCTGTCTTCAAGGTTTCTATCTCTTATGAAGGAGAATAGAATTGAAGAAATTTTGGATGATGAGATTGTGAATGAAAAGGATTTGGACTTGATCAAACAAGTCGCAAAACTCGCCAAAGATTGCTTAAATTTGGATGGAGAAAAAAGGCCCGAAATGAAAGAAGTAGCTGTGGAACTCGCTAGATTGAGAAAAACCATGAAACATCCATGGAGTGATAATCATGAAGAAACAAAGAGCTTGCTTCCGGAAGGTGAATCATCAAGTATCCATGAGATAGAGATGAGCGGTTATTACAGCTTGGAGAAGAAAGCTATGTTGATTATGGAAGATGGGAGATAATTGTTGTTATGGAGGATGGGAGGTAATTTGTTGGTTCTAGAGGATGAGAGACCTAATTAAGTTATTTTAAGCATATTAGCATTTGATGATTTGATATTGTTGAATAAGAGCAAATGTGGCCTACTTGCTTGTATTTATATTTTTATTTTGTAAGGATGTTTCTATGTATGGTATCCTCTTTGTTTGGGTTTATATGATTATTAAAGATATTTAGGAATAAATCTTGAATTGAGTTTAATAATAATTAGAGCTTTACTCTGTTTTTTTAAGATGGATCTTTAGGCCGAAGTCGCAGTCAAAGCCCAAATAAGAGAAATAAAATGATTCAAAAGCCCAGTTTAACGGGGCTGTCAGCCAATATGATATATTTATTTTATTTTTTATTCCTTCAAAAAAATATTATATTTTATGCATGGACGGAAGGATTGAAGATTGAACATAATCTTTTGAGATTGCAACTGTCATTAGCATGACTTACTTTACATGTCGTCACTGACTCGGAGTCAACGTCTACTAGTAAAGACCCGTGCTGGATTTTCTTGTCCTTATAACTTGTATTTATCAAGTTAAGGTGGCCGCCTTAGTCCTTAGATTCTGCTGACTCAACATTATCGAATTTTAAGATAACAATAAGCATTAAAGTGATCTGCATATTTAGTACACTAAAACAAATAAATATTAAAAATTTTAATATCATAACTAAATATATTAAAAATATTTTTTTAATACTAAAAATGTGGTTTAACAAATTTTAATATTATCAAGGGTCATATTTGTTGTTTACCAACCATCTTGTCCGAGCTCCGCGCCAAAAATGTTGTTATTCTTTCCCAACTAAACCACAAAAAATGTTGTTAAGCTTTTTGAATGTTCTTTCCCAACTAAACCACAAAAGTGTTGTTAAGCTTTTTGGATGTTGCCTAGAAAGCGAAGTCCGCTTGCTAGTTTACGAGTTCATTTCAAATGGAACACTTACCGAGCATCTTCATGTTGAAGATGGCCAGTCATTGTCATGGAACGACCATTTACGGATTGTATTAGAAACAGCAGGAGCCCTTTCTTATTTACATTCAGCAGCTTCTATATCAATTTTCCACAGGAATATCAAAACTAGCAACATACTCCTCAATGATGGCCTCATAACCAAATTATCAGATTTTGGGGCTTCGAGATCAATTCCAGATGATGGTGAAACTGCAACTAACACTGCCATCCAAGGTACTTTAGGTTACCTAGACCCCGAATATTCTCAAACTGGCCGATTAACAACAAAAAGTGATATTTATAGCTTTGGTATCATACTTTTAGAGATGCTAACAAGAAGGAAACCTATTTCTAACATACCAAATTGTGTGAGCCTTGTTGAATATTTCAGCTCAACAATTAGAGAATCTCGCATGCTTGAAATTCTAAATCCTCAAATTGCGGAGGAGGAGCATATCGCAGAAATTAAATTAGTTGCTATGCTTGCACAAAAGTGCATGAGATCAAATGGAGAAGAAAGGCCGACAATGAAGGAAGTAGAGATGAGACTGGAAGTCTTATGGGCTTCAAAGCATCGGAGTACTTATAACTGGAATAGAGATCAACGCTTGGAGCAACAACGGAGTTTGCTAGAAAACTAGCAAATCGAAGGTGATATGAGTGGGGCCTATAACTCAGAGCAGAGTTCAATGTTATCCAGCTTTCCTCGCTAATATATGAAAACTCATCATCAGTGATCGAGTTATATAACTGTTCTCCTCATTGCTTAAGTTATGTCTTATGAAAGTAAGATATGATCTTCATCATATCGTGTTTGTTATGTATAACTCTACATCTCTCAATAATCTATTTCCTATTTGGTATTGTTGTTTAGGAAATGTTTAGACTATAGAAATAAATATTTAGAGAATATTAAGACAATGGAAAGAGCTGAATTGTTTTCATACTTGCATTGTATTTTAGGTAATTGTATCTTTAATTTAAACAATTTATTTTGGAAATTAGTATGACTCTCTCCTATATAAAGAGATCCCAAGCTATTATATTGGTATCCAATTCAATGAATAAAATTTTCCATTAATTATCTCTTTGTTTTTCACACAATTATTCTCTCTATGACCATATTTCTCCAATTATTCTAACAATGTTGCATTTTGTAAACCTGTAGTGTTGTTTTTCTTCTTTTTTTTCCTTTTGGTGTATTGATACTGTTATTATTGTTGTTTTTGCTTTCCTTAATGCTATTTGACTTTTAATATACTTGTATCTCTATTACTTGTTGAACAATTGCTCCTTGATATTGTATAGCATTAAACTTTAAGTATTATGTAATTGTGATGCCTTATTGCTATTTTTACAAAGAAAAGAATGTATAGTCAAATAGCGGTTTTGCTAATGGACTATCTAGTAGTTGAGTGCAAAATATAAAAGACAAATCAATTAATCTTAAACTCTCAATCGATTTCAATTAATCTCTACCATTCCATACCGGTCAAGAACCTCAATCGTAGAAGACAAATTAACCCTCAATTAGTCTTAAACTCTCAATTAACCCGTCACAAACAGAGGTTTATAGAGAACTGACAAAATCCAAACCTAGATAAATCATAATTTGTGAAAATCAAATCAACATAACCCAAACCAATTATAATTTCGAAAGAGATAGAAGAGATTAGAGTGGAACTGGAGTTAATTAGAGTGATACAGAGAAGAAGGAAGGAGGAGAAGAGTTTGTTCATGGTACCGCCAGGAAAGTCTAACGAAGAAGGAAAAGAAAGAGTGAAGGGAAGTTTGACTGAATGATTCTCAGTCAAATTACCTAATAGATATTTCTAGTGATAAGATTTCATTTCCGGATTATTTAAATTAGGTTATAAAATCCGGCTATAAAACTTGCTTTTTATTTCCTTATTTTTAGTTTTGGGCTGGGCCGGATTTATTAGTAATGATCAGCTCATAGGTTTTTTCTTTTAGTTCTTTTTCTTTTAATTTTTCTATTTGTAAAAGAAAAAGATAACTTGTAATTTCAGATCATATATATATAAATCATTTGAAAGTGGGATTCAAGCCCTCTCCAAATTTTCTCAAAAAAAAATATTTATATCTAAAGGATTTTAATTCTGAGATATTTAAATATTTAGGATATGAGTTCCCGGATTTGTAAACCCAGTTTTAAAATTAATATTTAGAATAGGGGTGGGCCGAGCCGAGAATATTAGATTAGGACTAGGGATTTTTCTTTAATTTCTTTTCTTTTCAATTTTCTACATGTAAAATAAAAAGAAAATACTTTGTAATTATAAAGATCATATATATATATATATATATATATATATATAATCATTTGGAAAGGGGATTTAAGCCCCCTCCAAATTTTCTCCAAAAAAAGAAAAAAAGAATGGCTAATGCATAATAATATTCCTATTACAAATTATAATCTATTACAAAAGACTACCCCATCCCTTTTCACTGTAAGGATAGGTTTTACAAAACTCGAGACCACTCTATCCAGCTTAATCTTGCTAGATTGAATACTCTCGAATGAGGCATGGTCGTGGATTTGAAGACCCGTCTGTTGCGCTCCTTTCAGATTTCCCAGTAGTATGCCAGCCAAATTGTGTCCCATGATTTCCTACGCTCTTTCGGGAATTCGTTGAGTGGCATAGTCCACCTAGCTGACATATTGCCCAATGTTGTGCGTGAATTAAGGTTGCTCAATTGGTATGCTAATTCCCAAATCTTTTTTGCGAATGCGCAGTTGGAGAGCATGTGGTCTACTTTTTCAAATTCCCCTTCTTCACATATAGGACATGAGTCATTGTCTATTTAACCTCTTCTTTACAATTTGGATCTAGTGAGGATCTTGTCTTTTCTGGCTAATCATGTAAAGGTTTTAATCCTTGCTGGTGCTTTAATCTTCCAAAGGCGGCTTTGTAGGTGGTCTTTGCATTCGCGATTGTTAAAAAATTCATATGCGCAACTGACCACATCATCTAGTTCTTGTTGGATGGTGATTCCAGATGATTTCATCTTCCTTGTCTGTTAAGCAACTTGAGTTCAAAAATCCTGTCAGCTACCTTAAGGATGCTAGAAAGTGCGTGTTCAGAGCTCTGTCCCATTGTAGCGCATTGTCAGTGCATAACACTTGGTGCACCGAGATGTTTTTATTCCTCGCTTGTTTGTAGAGCTGAGGGTATTTATTTGCTAAAATTTGGTCATTGTTCCAATAATGCTTCCAGAAAGATATTTCTTTGTTCGTTCCCTATTTTTATTGTGATTCTATTGTCAAACATGTGATTGTGTGACTGACTGGTAAACAATCCTGATCTTGGTTGTTTTTTTTTTTTTAAGCTTTAAGAGATGAATTGTCTTACTGAGATTTCATTAAATAAAGTATAAAGTAGTTAAGAGCAAAGAAAAGAAATATATACAATCCGAAACAAATAAAAAGAAAGTTCTAATCTCTAACAGTATGCTCTCCAATTTGTTGATTGTTGGGTAATATCTGCTACGACACTTGCTAAGCGTGGTCTTATTTGGAGGAAAATGCTCTGCTTATGGATAACTAATATTTCGATATTTCATTTGGATTTATAAATCTGTTAGTTTCATTTTACAAGAATCCCCGCTTTACAATCTAATGAAAAAACCTAAGAGACGTTTTAAAATATATTGTACTTTATTGATGCAAGACAATCTTTCACCATCTTACACGTAGAATGGAAAATATTTTATGGAGAAAAGGAAATAAAAGTGAGGTGACCTCCGTGTTCAGCAAAACATACATAATAGATAGACCAATAGTAACACAGGAAGACCTTGACTGGAGGTCAACGGTCATTGCTGGAGAGTGGAGGGACCTCGCACTTATTGCAATCACTGATTTCCGTTCTTTCTTCTCTTGATCTTGGTTGGTAAAGTGTCTTACAGTGAACAGACATGAGCCTTCAATTATTATATGCTTTATTCATGTCAAGATCAACATGCATCTCCTTATAATTCCCCGAATCCCCCACTGATTGATAACCTTTATCTCATCTAGTAAACCAGAATAAGAGAGGAAAATAAAAAATCTAACAAGAAAACAATAAAGCAACAATCTAGATCATGAGGGGGTTCTTCTTTATGATCTGGTTCTTCTTTCTATTAACAACACCCACAGTTGTCCATAGTCAAGCTCTTGTCAAGCCTGGATGCCAACCAAAATGCGGAGATGTCGATATCCCTTACCCTTTCGGGCTAAGCCCCGATTGCTCGATGGAAGGCTTTCAGATTAACTGTACAATGATAAATGGCACCTACAAGCCTTTCGTCTTTAACATAGAAATCCAAAACATCTTGCTTCCGGTCGGCCGTGCCCGAATGAAGAACAACATGTCTTGGGAGTGCTATAATGCCACATCAACGACTAATTTTGGTTTGAGTTGGCGCTTGAACTTTAGGTCCACGCCATATAGGTTCTCTGACGTCTATAACAAGTTCACCACAATCGGTTGTGAAACTCTAGCGTACATAAAGGATTCCGATATAACAAAGCCATACCAAAGTGGATGTGTGTCTATGTGCTCAGGTATCTCAACCGTAATTAATGGTTCTTGCTCTGGTATCGGTTGTTGCCAGACGACAATACCGAAGGACTTCAGATACTATGCTGTCCAGTTTGATCCTAACTTCAATAGTGCAAATGTATGGAATTTTGGCCCGTGTAGCTATGCAGTGTTGTTAGAGTCAGCTTGGTTTAATTTCACCAGCAACTTCATTAGCACGACAGACTTCTACTCTCAAAACAATGGGTTGGTGCCCTTGATGATGGATTGGGCCATTGGAGATGAGAACTGCGCGGAGTCTCAAACCAACCTGAGCATGTGTTAGTGAGAACAGTTATTGTGTAGAATCACAAAACGGTCCTGGTTATCTGTGTAACTGCACCAACGGTTACCAAGGAAACCCATATCTTCTTGATGGATGTCAAGGTCTTCCTCTCTTAATGACTACTTTCATGTTTCTATTTCTGTATATCTATGTTGTTAGTTTAACTTCTTTTGCAGAGAGTTTTTAGTTTAATTTGGAAAGTTAAATTAAGATATTTTCATGGTTCATAAGAATGGCCGACATTATAAAATTAACTTAATCATTGTCACATTTTTATTAAATTCTAACAGTAATTATATTCAGTCTGGTTATAACAACTTTGCATTCTGAATTTTGTGCTATCCATTACAGATATTGATGAGTGTGCTAACGTATCTAAATATTCCGGCAAAGGGAATTGCAGAAATACGCCAGGAAGCTACATATGTGTTTGTCCTTCCGGCACACACAACACGTCCTACAGCAACGGATTATGTGTTCCAGATCAAAAACTTAAATTATGGGTGAAGCTTGTTATAGGTTTGTTTCTCCTTTTACTGAACCATACACACGGTTATCAAAAATGGTAGTTGATAAATTGTTCATAAATCCTTTGTTTATTGGATATATAAAATAAAATAATTCAAATAGGATTTTCTACAAAAAGTAGTCGAATTTATGTTAATCAACAAATTCACAAATTTAATAGAAGTATTAATGTGTTCAGCTGGTTAATCCGATCTCTAGGATTTGTTTCTAACATTGGAGACCTGAGTTCGGGCCGAATTTCTCTTTGTTCTTGTGTTAAATTAAAAAAATGATGGCTTTTGAAATCGAACCATGGTCATTGGATACTTACCATCAAAATAACATCAAATTTTGCATTAAAAACAAGGGCCAACTATAAATCATTTCTAGTGGGAAATGATATTGCCAGGCAGCAATTTTACAAGTACAGACAAAAAAAAGGATAAATAATAATTTTACCCATTCAATTAATACTACTAAACCTTCTTTCCCGTTTTACTGAGAGAGATTATTTCTTTGCTTAGTTGGCATTTATTCTTGGCCTATTTTGTTCCCTATAAATACCTTGGAAAAATTAGTATTATAATTCAAAAGATTTACAAAAAGATTATTAACAAAATTATTGAAATAAAATAAATTATTCTTCTTAATCATATAAAGTATGAGAATATAAATTTTATTATTAACCAAAAAATTACTAACGCAAAATATGGGAATTGAAATTTTAAAGAACAAATTATAAAATATATATTTTTTACTATTATTATCATAAAAATGAAAGAAAAAAGTATGAGTAGTAATCTCAATTATAATTTAAATAATAGTCCAGATTTTATTAATTTATCTAATACATATACATTTCATAAATATTTTTTCGTAAGTTTTGTCAACATCTTTTGTTATAGTTTACAAGTTTAATTTATAGTTTATGATTTAAGATATCGAACAAGACTACTTTATAATTGCATGTTCTTAGAGTTAAGAGGAATATAATTTATCATGTTATTTTTATTTTATTAGTTTTATTTATATATATAATATGGGAATGATAATATTAAAAATTTCAGGGTCTTTTAAGAAAACTAGGCAAGATAAAACTGGAAAGATATATTAATGACATTAAATATTTTGATTGAAGTATTAATTACCTTAATTGAATGAAGGTTAAAATTGTCAACAACTATTTCTTTGCCTGTCTTTGTCAAACTCTCCTGGCAATATCAATTCCCATTTCTAGTTCAGTCCTGCTTGGCTTGCCTTCCTTGGCTTGCCTTCCTTTATTGGTGAATTGCCCCATATGCTATTACTAAATCCCAATATACTAGATACACAATTGTACTAGACTTATTTCTAAATTGGGCAAGTGTTCTCCCATGATGAATTTTGCAGGAATTTGCGTTGGCATTGTGGTCCTTCTGTTAATTGTATCTTTTACGCATGTGGTACATGAACATAGAAAGCTTGCCAAAATCAGAGAGAAGTATTTTCAACAGTATGGAGGAAGAATGTTACTTGAAGAGATGAAATCCAAGCATGGCCAAAATTTCACAATATTTTCGGAAGAAGAACTAAAGGAAGCTACCAATAATTTCGACAAAAACAACATGATTGGACAGGGAGGAAATGGCACGGTTTATAAAGGAACTCTACAAAACAATGCTTTTGTAGCAATCAAGAAGTGCAAAACAATGGATGAGAGGCAGAAGACGGAATTCGGTAAAGAAATGCTCATTCTTTCTCAAATAAATCACAAAAACATTGTTAGGATTAGAGGTTGTTGCCTAGAAGTAGAAATACCAATTCTGGTGTATGAGTTCATTTCAAATGGAACCCTTTCTGACCTAATTCATGCCAAGAGTGTTTTTCGTATATCCTTAAAAACTCGCTTAAGGATTGCACAAGAGGCAGCTGAAGCCCTTGCTTATTTGCACTCATGGGCATCGCCTCCTATTGTTCATCGTGATGTAAAAACTCCAAACATTCTTTTGGATGAGAATTTTATGGCTAAGGTGTCCGATTTCGGAGCCTCGGTCTTGGCACCAATTGATCAAGATCAATTCGCCACAGTAGTGCAAGGAACTCGGGGTTATTTGGATCCTGAGTATGTCCAATCTGGTCAGTTAACAGTAAAAAGTGATGTATACAGTTTTGGTGTTGTTCTTTTGGAGCTCTTAACGCGTAAAAAAGCATTTTACTTTGAGGGACCAGAAGAAGAGAGGAGCTTGTCTTCAAGATTTCTCTCTCTTATGAAGGAGAATAAAATTGAAGAAATTTTGGATGATGAGATTGTGAATGAAGAGGATTTGGACTTGATCAAACAAGTCGCAAAACTCGCCAAAGAATGTTTAAATTTGGATGGAGAAAAAAGGCCTGAAATGAAAGAAGTAGCCGAGGAACTCGCCAGATTGAGAAAAACCATGAAGCATCCATGGAGGAGTGATGATCATGAAGAGATAGTGAGCTTGCTTCCTGAAGGTGAATCATCCAATACCCATGAGATAGAACTTAGCGATTATTACAGCTTGGAGAAGAAAGCAATGTTGGATATGGAAGATGGGAGATAATTTTACCTGATTAAGTTATTTTAAGCATATCAGCATTTGCTGATGTTGAATAAGCGCAAATGTGGCCGACTTGTTATTTGTATTTATAATTTTATTTGGATGTTTTTATGTATAATTTTATTTGGATGTTTTTATATATGGCAAACTTTATAAGAGCCAATAAATCTTGAATTGAGTTGCATAAATTTAGTGTTTTCCTTCAATTCTTTAAGATGGGCCTTTGTGCTTGTCAAAAATCAAAGCCCAAACAAGACACGCCGAAAGCACATAAAAGCCCGATTTAATTGGCCTGCCATTTCGATATTTTATTACTCATAGATAGAAGCATTAATCACTAAATTTTTTGAGATTGCGACGTCATTAGCATGACTTACTTTACATGTTGTCACTGACTCAGAATAAACATCTACAGTAAGGCCCGTGTTGGATTTTCTTGTCCTTATATCTTGTATTTATCCAGAAATTTAATTGACCCAAACAAGTTAAGTTGGCCGCCTAGTCATTCCATTCTGCTCTGAGTCTGACTCGACATTAAAAAAGAAACATATATAGAAATGATCTTTTTTATTTATGAAAACTAAAAAAATTAACAAATAAATCATAAATCAAACGAAAAGCATAAAAAACTAAAAAATGTTATTTAACAAATTTTAATTTTGTCCGAGGGTCATATTTGTTATTAGACTTATATACATGACCCTCTGTTAAATATCCTACTTGTCTCTCTTTCACCGTTAAACGGGCTCACGTGTTGTCAAATGGGTCCGTTTGATATCTTTTTACACGTGGATTCCATTTTGACAGCGTCAAATTTGCAGAGTGGGGGGGAGGGAAATTTCAATACGAGGCCAAATATGCTTTTCCTTTGTTATTTTACCAACCGTCTTGCCCGAGCTCCGCGCCAAAAAATAGTCACGATTTCTCTGCTGTTTTCGTTGCCCATTTCTTGTTGTTTTCATTTTCACCAGTAAGGAGAGAACAAACAAAAGTAAAAGAAAAAAAAGGAAAAGGAAAATACAAAGAGAGAAAAAGACCAAAATAGAAAAGCAAAAAGAATAAAAACAAAAGATTAGGCGGGAGGTTTTGAGTGAACAACCGAGTCACACGATACTATAAATACGTACTGAGTTGCTATTTTGGTGAAATGAAGATAGGGTTCAGCAAAAGGACAGTTTCACTTCCATTTGGTGCCACGTATCAAGCATTCTGCTTCTCAGAGGCTCTTTTTCGTCTTTATCAGTCCTCCTTTTGAGTTCAGATTTTGGTCAGAAATTGTGATCTCAAAAGTTGGCTTTGAGGAACAGAGGTATCAGATTCAGGTACTTTCTTTTTCTTTCTGACTTTTTAATGTGATAAATGTGTGTTTTGATGTGAAAAATTGGTTGCATGTTAGTCTCTCTCTGAATTTTTAATGGTTCTTTGAAATTTCTTTTTCTTTTTTTGGTTTAATTAATTTGGAGGTTTTAAGGGCTAGGGTTTAATGGGTTGGTTGAATTTTGGGGTATAGTATTAGATATTTTGTAACTTTTCTGTTTAAAATTGGGGGTATGTTACTATCATAATTTGTACAATTTGAAGGATTTGCTTTTTGTTCAACATGTTCACTGTTCATAGAAAATTGAGTCTTGGAGATTCAAACCATATTGACACAAATTATGTGATAATTAAATGAAGGCTCAGTCATGAATTTGACTGGCCAAATAATCTTGGAATATTATTTAAATAGAAACTGAGAAATCAGACTTAAAATCAACTAATTTACTGTCTTTTTAATATTCAATGTTACTTTCTTTATTTTTTATTTGGAAGTTGATTATTTATGGTACCAATTTATAAGATTCCTTTCTTATTTTTTTTTTTCTGACATGAGAAAACTTAAAATGAAAAAGGGAAAATGAGCCTTTAAGTGATGAGGTCATGAACAGAGGCTTTACAATTTTTTGTTTGAATGCTAAAATAAAAAAAGACATTTGGTTGGAGTTGATCATATTATTCTTATCTTCTCTTCAAAATTCATCCAAATTTTTCTCACAAAATAGAGCAAAATAAAAAAGAACACATTTAATTTCTCTCAAGAGTTCCAAAGCAAATTTACTTCTCCCATTGAATATTCTCCCTCCCTACAGAAAAGCACCTGCTCAAAATGGGGGAGTTAACAAATTGGAACTCAACCAACTTGGCTGCTAATTCCGCACTCAATGCTCCCAATTCCCTCCGAAGCTTCACTCCTTCACTCAAACCTCATTTCGGGTAAGTCCACAACATCTTCTCACTTTAATCACCAAATCATTAAAAATATATTATGGACCTACCTATTCCCAACTAAAATACCCTCAATCCACTCTTTATCGCTGGTAAATAGGCCCCACTATTTTTTACATAAAAAAAATGGTAAACAGAGCCCGTTTGTCAGTGATAACGGTGGATTGGGAGGGATTTTAGTGCGGGTCAAAAAAACTTTCCCATATATTATTTAATATTTACATTCACCAAATCTTATTCTTACCTCCACTTACTTAAACCCCAACACTCCATCTAAACCCCCTCTCATATTCTTCTTCTTTTCTAACTTAACAAATTTTCTTAACATAAAATAACTAAACCAGGCCGGCGAAGAAGGAGATGAAGATTGTGGCCAGAGTGATCGATCTGAGATCCGATACCGTTACGAAACCGAACGAGACTATGCGGGCTGCCATGGCGGCTGCTGATGTGGACGATGACGTGCTTGGGTCGGACCCGACTGCGTTTAAGTTGGAGTGTGAACTCGCGAGGATTATGGGCAAGGAGGCCGCTCTTTTCGTCCCATCTGGTAATACTAATTAATTATAATAATGACGATTATTATTATTATTATTATTATTATTATTATTATTATTATTATTGTATTATTATTACTATTATTATAAGAATAATAATAACATATAATTATTATATACTTTTAATTATTATTATTATTATGCTTGTTTTCTCTCGTGCTGATAGGTGGTAAATGAGATATGTGTAGATGGTAAGTGATTTTTGGAAAAGGTTTACCTACATGTTAGTTATATTATCTATATGTTTGACAAGGGCCTAGATATCACCTCTAGACAGCAAAACATACACAATAACACGCATCATAAGTTGCATGCATAATACATACATAGCCAACAAACATTCATTAAAAAATTCCCCTCACCACCCCAATCCCAACTCCCCCAGGCACGATGGCGAACCTGATCTCAGTGATGGTGCACTGTGAAGTACGAGGCAGCGAGGTCATCCTGGGCGACAACTCTCACATCCACGTGTATGAGAACGGCGGCATCTCCACCATCGGCGGGGTCCACCCGAAAACCCTAAAAAATAATCCCGACGGCACGATCGACATAGATAAGATCGAGAGGGCGGTGAGGGGCACAGAGGACGAGCTGTATTATCCGACTACGAAGTTGGTCTGCTTGGAAAATACTCACGCCAAGTAAGTTTGTTTTAGAAAATGAATAAAATGCACGGTTTGTTTTGAGTTTGATGATGTTGTTGAAATGTGTTTTGTGTAGTTGTGGGGGGAAATGTATATCTGTGGAGTATACGGATAAAGTCGGTGAGCTGGCGAAGAAGCATGGGATTAAGTTGCATATTGATGGAGCGCGGATTTTTAATGCTTCTGTTGTGAGTTTCAATTTATTTGTTTATTCATTTCTTTATCATTTTACTACAATTTTAAATGTTTTATAGATTGTGAGCTTTATTTTTTTTTTCTTTCAGGCATTGGGAGTTCCTGTTGATCGGCTTGTGCGAGCAGCTGACTCTGTTTCAGTATAATTATATTTAAATAAATTATAACAAAAATAAATATCATATTAAATAATTTTAATATTTATTTTGTAAAAATAAAAAAACTTTAATTTTATTAAAAAATATTAAGGTATGCTTGTCAAAAGGACTCGGTGCACCTGTTGGGTCAGTTATAGTTGGCTCAAAATCCTTCATAACCAAGGTAAGATTCATTAAATTCATTAGACAATAAGTTTCAAATTTGAAATTTATAATTTTGTATTTTTCTTAATTTTTGTAGGCAAAAAAACTTAGAAAAACATTGGGTGGCGGAATGAGACAAGTGGGGGTATTATGTGCGGCTGCTTATGTGGGATTAAGAGATATTGTGCCCAAACTTGTAGATGATCATAAAAGAGCTAAAATATTAGCTGGTAATTCATTAGTTTGATGAAATAATTACGAAGTTATTTATTTATAGTTGAATTAAAATTCTAATTAGTTTAATTTGGGTTGTGTAGATGGGCTTAAAGAAATGGAGCATTTCCATGTTGACTCTAATTCAATTGAATCCAACATGGTTCGTAATGATATGTTGTAAAGTACCTTTTTCAATTAATTTTATATATTATTTTTCAATTTTTTATTTTAACCTTTTTTGCAGATTTTCTTTGATATTAAAAAACCTTCAAAATTATCATCAGCGAGACTTTGTGAGGTTTTAGAAGATCATGGCGTGCTTGCAATGCCAGCCAGTTCAACAAGGTTTCAATTCTGAATCATTTTTTTTTTTTTTTATTTCCAAAGAATTTATTTTATTTTTCATAATGTAGTCAGTTATAATTGCAATTATAGAATTACTATGTAATTTTTTATTGATTCGCCAAAGTCCATAATGTATATTGCCTTTTTCACTTAACGGCCCAAAGCCCATTTGATTTAGTTCATAAAATTAGGTAGATAATTAGATTCATACATTCTTTTTTTTTTCTCTTTCAGTATGAGGCTTGTTCTTCATTACCAAATTTCAGATGCTGATGTTCAGTATGCTTTAACATCCATTAAGGCAAGTTATAAAATAATAAATCTAAATTTTTAAAATTTTGTTATTTAACAATATAATAGTTAATTATACTTCTCTTTTTTTCCAGCAAGCTGTTGAACAGATCATGACTGAAGGTACCAAAAATGGCAAAATGGCGCAAAAAAACGTAGCATCTTATGCTACCAATTAAATTATAGAGTGAATAAAAGAATAATTTGAGGAACTTCTCATTCCAATTTCTGACATAGATGGGGATGGGGTTAATTTACTTTCATGGTTGTGTTGGCTCGCATTTATATTTTTCTTTGAAATGAATTGTCAAGTTTATTGGATATTTTCTTTAATCATGTGCTCTGTGGCTTTTATATCAAAATGGCAGTGGAATCTATATACAGTTAGGCATATTTAGACTGATCCAATTATCCAAAGTTTTCATACTTAGCTCACTAGTCTCTAGTTTATTAATTATATTTAGGGCTAAATTATTAAACAATAAATGTACTTGATCAAAAAAAATTAAACAATAAATGTTCTAGATCAATGTATTTATTTCAACAATCAGTGAATACATGAAGTAACTAAATTTGACACATTGATGCGGTCCTTTTAATACTAATTACATGTTTTATGTCCTCTCATTTTATCAATTTTCGTTATTATCAAGCACGAGTGCACGACTCAATATTCGTGCTTTACGGAGGTTTCACACACAATGTGGGAGAATAAACTAGAAGAAATTTGGATGATGAAATTGTGAATGAAGAGGATTGGACTTTATCAAACATGTCAAACAATAATGCTTAAAATTGGATGGAGAAAAAAGGCCCGAATTGAAAGAAGTAATCGAGGAATTCGCCAAACTGAGAAAAACCATGAAGCATCCATGGAGGAGTGATAATCATGAAGAAATGGAGAGTTTGCTTCCTAAGGTGAATCATCCAATACCCATGAGATAGAGATGAGCCATTATTACAGCTTGGAGAAGAAAGTTTTGTTTATGAAGGATAGGAGATAATTTTACCTAATTAACTTATTATCTTCTAATGTTGAATTAAACCCAAATGTGGCTGCTGGGCCAACTCTCCAAATTCGAAAGTCAAGATCTTTCAAAAGTCCAAACCAAGTTTATTCCTATTATATATGTATTTCCGAGCAGGAATAAATCTTGCATTGAGTTAAATAATAATGAATGAGTGCTTTCCTCTAGTTTTTTTTTTTTTTTTTGAACAGTAGGCGAAGCCTATTGGGGTTTCATTCATTAAAAAAGTTTTACAATTTCGTTGGAGCTTAAGTTTGATTACAGAATTGAGATAGAATCAGCATATAGCTTCTACGCCTAGCTAAGAACTAAATATGTTGAGTCCGAACTTCTTCCTCTAGTTTTTTTTAGATTGGCCTTTGGGCCGAAGTCATAGTCATAGCCCAATAAAACATGTAAGAAGCCCAATTTAATTTTAATTGGGTTCCTTTCATGATTTACTTTTTACGAATTGATATAAGCAGAACTAAAGTGACTAAAAAATTAAAATGAACTACTTTTTAGTATTTTTAGTACGAACCGTGTTATCACTATTTCTTGTATTTATCCAGAAATTTAGATGACTGATCATCTTGAGTCCTTAGATTATGTTATGACTAGTCACAGTACGTGCGTTGCACGTGTTATACATATCTATTACAAATTTAGCCTACTTGATTGCACCATTTTCATTTTTCCAACTTTTTCAATTATTTGTTTCCTTCTTCTTGTGTTCAAAATTCAAATTTTTAATTCAAAATGTTAATAAATGCAATAATTGTAGTTACACGACATAAATATTTTACATGCTATGTTAGGTAGGTGTAAAGTATACAGTGTTTCTGCCGAAGTGAATTTGGAAGTTGAAGTGCAACATCTAATACATTTTTTCGTGAGTGTTATATATTGATGTATGCATGTACAAGAAATGGGTGAATTTTTTGTAGTAAAGTAAAAATATCGGATGGATGAATTGCTTGTATATTGGATGATATGAAGTGTATGTAATCACTGTACAATTTTTTCTTTTCATAACACAATATGCGTACGTAATTCTTGTGATTGTGTGAATTCTAAAATTTTGAATTGTTTATGTATATAATTCTTCATGAAGATTGCTAAATGAAATAAAGTGAGCATATGTCAAACTTTAGTGGAAAATGATTCTTCATGAAACAAAGCAAAACAATTCTTCATGTGGATTTAATTGATACAATAAAGAAAATTATACTATACTTCCAAAGTCCTTAAAAATGAAGCAATAATCAATGGCAAATAACAAATCTAATAGCATTTACAAATTTTCAGTGTCATACAAATCAGGGAATGGCACAAGTTCCATACAAGACATCAAAACATTGACAATTATCTATTCACAAATTTACATATTTACAACCTCATAAATTTACAATATTTGAATTACTTTAGTTGTTTGTCGCTCTTCAGCCAACTTATTTGATCTTATATACGCATGTATCATCAACCTGTACCATCTCCTCAATCTCATAGCAGATACATCACATATGCACAGGAAACAGTCCTACAATTTCTTATGCAACAACATTATTTCTGCATTGGAAGACAAGAAAATAAAACAGAATTAGAATCCCAAAACATCAATCAAAGAAGAAGCAAAAGGGAATTAATGTACGGTATAGTACAAGTAAAATCAGGCGTTGGCACACATGCTAGAGTTACTGGTTCAGTGCAGAACCACTGCAACCAATTTGGAAAAAGAAACAAAAAGGAGAATTCCATAATTGCAGCTATCTTGCTTTTATTTATAACTATTATAATTCTTATTCTATATTCAAAGTCACAAAACCCTTAATTTAGGACTAATGAGTTTATATTAGGACTAATTACTTAGTAATTATCTTCAGAACCCTAAAATAATTATAGTACAGACCCTAACATTTGACCAAGTTACTAGTAATCAAGAATTAATCCTAATTTCTTCAAACACACCCTAATCAAACCAGTTAATCCAAATTCTTCAATTAAACCTTTATCTCCAATCAAACCCTAATCAGACCGAGTAACCCTCAAATTCAAGACTCAAGTAACCCTAACTCGAACCAAATTCAACCAATTACCCTTAATTCGTACTGGTAATCAACAAATTAACCAGAATTAAGACCAAATTCAGTGTGTGTGAGATTGGAACTGAAATAAGAGAATACATCACAAATTAGCTGTACAAAACTTGAGATTTGAAATTATTATGAAAGTAAACCAAAAAAAGAAGAAAATGAGAAATAGACATGTTGACTGAAAGCTTTGATCAATCTTTCCATCCATCACTCACTCAATTAGTTCAGTTGAATTCAAAGCGAAGAGACAAACCAGCTTCGAGAGGAAGAAAAGGGCATCAGGTTTCAGAGTAAATCTGAGCATGAATCTGAACAAAATTGAACGATGGATTTGTAGTATCGGATTGCGCGTCATCAATTTGTTAAAAGTTTGACATCATTCTCTTATATTTTTATATTTTAAACAATAAATATTTTTCATTTTAAGTTCTTGTTTACATATTATAATTTATTTTAAAATGATAATGAATTCCTAAATTGTTATAATATAACATGTATATTTTACATATGTTTTAAAAAATAATCTTAGAATTCATTAAAATAAGAGTTACGTCATCCATTATATAACTTAACAAATGTTAATATGACTTTTAAGTGCTTGGTGTACACTATGATTTATGCAATGTAGTTTATATCATATCGATACACCTTTGTCATCTCTAGTATACCACTTTTAATGATCAACTTATCATTTTTTTGACTCTAATGTACTATCTCGAGTATATTTGAATTACCATTTTCAATATATATTCTAGAACTAATATAGTCTTTATCTGTTCAACTACAATTTTAATTGTAAATTGGAATGTCAATAGTATCATTTTTACCCCTTTCTTCAACTCCAGTCTATTCAGGTGCGATTGGTAGATTCAAATTAATCTTCATTTCTCATTATAAGAAAACCCATTTATCCAGATTAAAATAGTTCAGGTCTAATGGTTCGATGCCAATATCTGCAAATTCTCAAAGAATTACTTTTTGAAATTCAAAAATCAGTCAAACACAAGCAAAATATGAAGAATAGTTTAAATTTAACTTATCGCATCCAACTGAATGCACTCTTTGAGCATACTTTCCAAAATTTGAACGTTCCATACCCAATAAAGAAGGAATGAAGATGTATCGAAAATGTTCAATACAAATTGTTACTGTTACTGGACATGTTTAACTTGAGCGACTGATACAGCTCAAAGAAACAAATCTTCAGGAAAAAAAATATGAAAAAAAAAACACTAATCCTGCCCCTGTTACTTTCATGTATTTGAGGAAAAAAAAGAAAATAAGATACTAATTGAGGCAAATCCGAGACGCTTATGCTTCTCAGACTGCTGTATTCGTTACCCAAAGCTACTCATTCTAAACAGCCCCTAATTAAATTTGGCAATAGCAAGTCGAGCCTCATATTGTCCTTTAGTGCCCAATTAGGATTGAATTTTTATCTTTTCAAAGAAATTAATTCGATAGGATGGTTGAATAGTAGTTACACAGAATTACTCAATTTTTTTCCCAAATAAGCACTTGCACCAAATGGAGACAAGCACAGACTCATCAAACCGTAATTCAAAATTAGTTTATTGTTTTCATAGTTTCTCGCAAAGTTTTAATATAATTTCGTTCCAACCAAATCAAAACCTCCAATTTACAGAAATCAATTCAAAAGAGAAGTACAAAAAGGAAAGACACTGACTTGCGAATGGTGTATCATCATGAGATTCATGAGGAACTGGACGGCGGCGCTGGTATCGACGCCAGATGAACGGACGGTGGATTTGATGACTCAGAAGGCGGGGGCGACTGAGGGGACGGAGTAGCAGCGCTTGATCGACGGAGGTAGGGACCGGAGCCATCTATTGCGGAGCTGATTGGCGATTCTAAGGGTGTGGGTAAAGGATGGGAGGGAACCCTTGTATGTCTGAGTTTTTATCCCCTTTTATCTGCCGGATTTCTTTTCGTAGAATATTCATTCGAGAAACAAATGATTTTAGCGAATTTTGCATATCTAATTCTTATTCAGATAAAAAATGATTTTTTATTGTGCCGTCCTGATTCGGCCAAGCGGAAATTTGAACATATTTATCAACTTTTTTTTCAAATCTGATCTGAGAAATAGAAAAAGATAAAGAAATAGAAAAAGATAGAGAATTTGTTTTCCAATATCTTATTTTGATTTGAAGAGAGAAGACAAATCTTAATCTTCAAATAATAAATTTTTTATATTTTGTCACACTCTAAATTAGAATGTAGTTTTTTTCTCCTCTCTTCTTTTTCCTCATTTCGTTACTAGTTTAGAAGCACCAAGTCTGTTCAATTCATTATTTGTTTGGCCTTAACAGCTGTAGCCTTTCCATTTGATGCTCGTGTCGATTTCTGAATGGCTGTGTGTTGAAAAGTGCACATAATAGCTTCCCCTTCTAATGTACATAGTAGACTCAGCAATCAGCATTAACAAATTTTAAAATCACAAGAAAAAATACTATTAAAATGTGGTTTATAGAATTTTAATATTTTCCAGGGGTATATTTATTAATTTGCCACCTGTCTTGTCGGAGCTCAGCGCCAAAAGTGGCTGATTTTTTTGTTGCCTATTTCTCCTTTTGATGCCCATTTCTTGAAAAACTAAAGAACAAGAAAAAAAAAGGATAAAAAAACAAAAGGTTAGGTGGGGGAGGTTTTGAGTGAGCAACCGAGTCAGACGATATATGTATAAAGGTGAGTTGCTCTATCATGAAAATATAGTTAGGGTTTCACAAAACGACCATCTCAGATCCATTTTGTTCAGATTTTGGTCAAAAGTTTGGATTTGAGAAGTTGATAGTGAGGAACAGAGGCATTAGATCAGGTAGAGGTTTCTTTCTGTTTCTTTTCTTTTTTAGTCTATGATAAATGCTTGTTTTCATTTGAAAAAATTGGTTGCATGTTGGTCTTTAATGGTTCCTTGAAGTTATCAAAAACGGAGAATTTGGGGTTCTTTTTAACAAATAGTTGCAACTGAGAATTTGGGTTTCAAGATTTTTTTTTTTAATTATATTCTTGTGGTATGGAGGGTTTTGTTGTGGGGGGAGATGAATGATGAAGATATATTGTGTTTTAGTGGGTTCTTCTGATTTTGGGGTTTAATATGGGTTTTTTGTTATTACAGTATTTGTTTGTGAGAAAATTAGTATTGGGTTTAAAATGGGGATATTTTACTAATTAATACCAGTGAGATCCTCTCCCCGCTTCGGAATGTTCTTAATATAGTTTTTTAATTATTATATTTTATGTTTTTAGTTTGTAGGACTAAATAAAAATAATTAAGAATAATTCTCTACATTATCATAGATTAATAAAATATGAAAAAAAGAAACTTGTAAAAAAAATTAAATGAAGACAAAAATAAAATTGTCCATAATTTGAACTTCTAGAAAATATAAATATCAAGTAGGGAATTTCTGATTATAATATATTATGTTGTGACAATCATATAAAAATATTATAATAATAGTGATTATACTAAAAATCCTAATTTAAATATATATTAGATGCAAGTTATTGTGATGCCTATCAATTGGGGCCCATTTTGTGTTTTTACCCGTTGCTCTCTATCATATCCAATTTAATTGGTTTTGCATTTGAACGGCATCTTTGCCATCAAATTAAATCAATTTAGGTTGAATAACAATAATGTCATTCATTTTCAATATGAGAAATGTGAGCAATATATTCAATGGCATGTATTATAATAAAGTTGAAAATTAAGAATATTTGTTAAAGGAAAAAGCAGTGTTGCAAATAGCGGTCCGTAGCGGCGCAATAGCGGCGCTATAGCGGTTTTCGGAAGCTAAGCGCTGCGCGCAGCGGTTTTGTTGCGGTGTAGTTTTTTCGACGATTTAGCGGTGAAGCGGTCCGCAATAGCGGTGTTGCGCGTGTATGTTGCGGTGTAGCGGCTGAATAGCGTTTTTGATGGATTTTTTTAATGGATTTTTTTAATCGATAAATATGTTGTATTTTAATATTTTAATATTAATCATATTTTGATTTTGGACATGTAACTTTTGACAAGAACATTTCAAACTTTTATTGTTAATATTTTAATATTAATCATATTTTAGTGTTGCATATTTTTTCTTTTAGATTTTGTGGTGCATATATTATGTAATGGTATATAGGGAAAATAATATTTACATATATTATCCGCTATGAAAATATATCTCCGCAACATATGCGCTATACGCAATTCGCTACATGAAAATCTTAAACGCAACACACCGCTAAACGCTATTTGCAATCTTGGGAAAAAGAGAAAAGTTAATGAACTCATTGTTGTATGGCTTATTGTGCAATGAGTAGAATATTTATTGGAGAATGACCTGTTTCACCTTTGTCTATATGAGAAACGTCACAGAAGATCTTGACATATGTCACTTGTCACCTGCTGGAGACAAGTTCATATCGCTGTATTCTGTAAGAATTGGGTTCTGCCAAAGCTCTTCTAGTTAATATTCGGTTGGTTATGCACAAGCTCATCAACCCAAAGATTGTGGGTACGAAACTTGACAAATGTCATTTTTTTGTAAGTATAGGTGGGGACATATGAGTCATTCTTATAAAATAAAATAAAATTAATATTGAGTTGTCTGTTCTTCAATGTATTCAGTTTCAGTTTTCATAGAAAATTTGGGTTTAGAAGTTTAAATCACATAAGCACCAATTAAATGATAATTAAATGAAGACTCAGTCAAGATTTTGACTACCTAATATCCTTGGAATATTATTTACAATAATTGTGGATGGACCAAAATCATCCCATAAGTGTGTTAATTATAATTGTTTTCATTATTCTTTTTTCCTCCTAATCTGAATTCCCTAGTTCTTATGTTTTCTTTTGCTTTTACCTTATGCAAGCGTAGGCTCGAAGTCCTACGCCAGTATAATTTTTGAGCACCTCTTTTTAACATTTTGTAAATTATCTATTTACTATCAATAAAATTGGACGTAGGACTTCGAGCTCCTTTTAATAAAAAAAATTGTTTTCATTATTACAGCAAAAAAATAATATTTGTTTTCATAATGAAAGGTATAGAGGAAGAGAGAGAACTCTATTTTCAATTTAGAATTGGACGGAGTTAACATATCTTATAATTTAAAGGCAGTTGAAATCCGCATACTTTCCTAAAAAGTACGCACAGAGATGGAGCTTTATAGGGACTGGAGGAGGCATGCCCCTCCTTTCAAGATTTTATACAGAATAGTATAATATTAGTAGTATTTTAGTGAAGGAAATTTCGAAATACATGTATTGCTGTTCATTCCCCCTCCACTTCAATTCCAAACCCGACACTTTTATTTCCATTACTAATTATTCCTCTTTTTGTAATTATACAATTGTTTTAACAAATTCAGGATGGCAAACAAAGATATAAAGATGATGGGGAGAGTGGTAGATTTGAGATCTGATACGGTTACGAAACCAAATGAAGTTATGCGGGCTGCCATGGCAGCTGCAGATGTGGACGATGATGTGTTGGGGACAGACCCGACCGCGTTCAAGCTCGAGTCTGAACTTGCCAAGATTATGGGAAAGGAGGCTGCTCTGTTCGTTCCATCTGGTATACTAAATGATGAGAATGATAAAACTTAACATTTTTTTTTGAAATTAACATGCTTACCACTTATTCATATTGCATTTACCACCTGTCCATATTTCTCTTATCACCGGATTAATCATAACAAAATTTTATAAGGCACTATGGCGAACTTGATATCTGTAATGGTGCATTGCGAAGTGAGGGGGAGCGAAGTTATACTGGGCGATAATTCCCACATTCACGTGTATGAAAACGGTGGAATTTCAACAATCGGAGGGGTCCATCCGAAAACAGTGCGGAATAATCCGGACGGAACGATTGATCTCGAGAAAATTGAGAAGGCAATTAGAGGCACAAATAATGAGCTGCATTATCCCACTACAAAATTGATTTGCTTGGAAAATACTCATGGCAAGTAAGTTAAAAAAATAAAAATAAAAATATACTAGGATAATTTTCGTGGTTTGCATGCTTTTGTCATTCAAAAAACTAATTATTGTTTTCAAAATATCCATGTAAATAAAAAGTGTTATTAATAGGATAGAATGCAAGAAATTGAACTAACAAATCAGTAGCATTTCTCTAAATCATCAATTAAAGACATAAATTGCTACGAAGAAATCTAGAAATAATGTGAAACATGTAATAAATGTGAGTTAAACGCAAGAATTTTAACCAATTCAAATTCAATCAATAATATTCCTCCAAATTATCAACTGTATATGACATACATGACTATTAAGAGTGCAAGAAATTGGTTGTAAAATAACAATAAAGAAACATAGTCTTAAAAGATCAATATCAATGATTCATATTTAATCATATATAATTATCTGATGACTAAGATTATGCTGATAATGTATCCTTTTAAGAAGGCTCAAAAGGAATTGAAAGATAATGGTGTGGGGTTTATTTTGAATTTTTTTTTAACTTTTTGTGTGTTTTTATGATAATTTTGAAATGTTTGTGTGTAGTTGTGGGGGGAAATGTATATCAAAAGAGTATACTGATAAAGTAGGTGAGCTGGCAAAGAAGCATGGGATTAAATTGCATATTGATGGAGCGCGTATTTTTAATGCTTCTATTGTAAGTTTATATTGTTTATTTATTTGATTTTTGTTTTACTTTTACAATTTTTTTGAGCAAGTATTGAATTTTTTTTTTGTTTTTTTCCCCTTTCTGGCGTTGGGAGTTCCAGTGGATCTTCTTGTGCAAGCAGCAGACTCTGTTTCAGTATAATTATATTTAATTAAATTACAACAAAAATAAATATAACTTTAAATAATTTTAATATTAAATTTTGTTCAAAATTAATTTTAATTTTATAAAAAAATATT